>JAROYD020000015.1:3875332-4266140 GCA_029618875.2 Dynastes tityus
AACGATTTTTTATACATCAAGTCGCATTATAAATTTCTCATTGAAAACATCAAAAGATTAGAAACATTCGGCCTTCCTCTTCAGATTCTGTTGCAGTAATTAATAATGCCGAAGGAGTTTCAAGAATGCCCCGGAAAAGTTGGCAAAATAATGTTGTAAAATTTTTAACCAAGTGATTTGAAAATCCGGGTTTCAAAACGGTTAAAAAGTTTGGAGTGCTAGTGGCGAAGGGGAAGCTACCGCTCATACCACAGCTGACTGGCCCAAAATTTTAAGTTTTGTCCTACAACCTCGTGTGACGAAACGTTCATTTTTTTCAAAACTGTTTTTCCGACCGAAGAACAAATTTTATAACGACAACTTAAAAAAACATTTGGGTTACGAAACGCGAAATTTGAGGACATGTTCACTTCGATTAATTAATTTATTTATTATTTTAAACCAAATGAATCTACATATTTTAGTTTTTAGTTAAAATTTGTATGTTTTTTTTTTTTCATGGCTGAAATGTACCTAAAATTACATTAAATATCGTCTTTTATTCATTTTTTTTTTAAAAAAAAAGTTTTTTTGGTTTACCTTTTTTTTTAAGTATTTGCCTAACATGCCTAAATAAATTTTTTTTTGGAAAATTTTTTTTAAAACTAAACAACGTTATGAAATTGGTAGAAAAATTTTTGGAAAAAAATTGGGAGCTCCAGCGTTACAAAGAAGATTATTAAAAACCCTTTGGCCGATGAAATTGATTCAATACGGGGAGCTACTTCCATTCGAAGTCCGATGGTTAAGTAGAGGACATGAAACGTTTTAATGATGTCCTATCTGCCATGGTTAAACCAAACAACGCGATGAACGATTCCGGAAGGGGAAAAATTCAATCTGGCCTAGAGATTTTGATTTTCGGGACATTACAGAATGAATGAACTTAATTTGAGCTTCGGGGAAGAGAAAAGAACTAGTAGAAATGATTTCTGATATAAACATTTATCAAAAAATTTTTGAGTTTTAGGAAAAAAACCTAATAACCGCGATACCAAGCATTTTCCTATTCTTTCAGAAAAGATATCTGAAAATCCATTGGAACCCTATAAAATATCATGTAGAAATGTTTTAACTTGAAGATAATTAAAAAATCATTTTAACGATTTCAACAAAATTGTTTTAGCGGCAATTTGTTGTTTCCCCCTTCATAGGAATTGATATCCAACAGTTTGCAACTTGTGTTATGTAGAACTTTGGCGAAGAGATCGTTGCAATAGTTTGGAAGACTTGCGTTTCAAAATGATTTAGCTTTAAAATCGTTAGTCTCAAATACAAAATGTATCTGGTCTTTAGTAAACAAATATTTGTTCTCATGGCGTGTTGCCTTGAAAGTGAAAGCGTTATTTAGTTCAACCTATTTTTGGGAATTTCTTTTTTCCAATATGAAGTTAATTAAGAACAAATACCGCATTCGACTTACAGATGAACATTTAGATAATTGATTCGAATGGATGTATCAAACTATACTGAAACATTAAAAAAAATTTTCGATGAGTCTATGCAGCCTTCTCATTAAACATGCATTTTTTATCTGCACATGTTTCTGTTTAAAATAGGTTTCTTTTTTATTTTTATTCACTTTTATTAAACGTATGTGACATGCCATTGTGGTTGCATAAAAATTTTGTTTTTTTTTCAAACACCTACGATTGGTAGGTATGATTTAGTTTGGGAGTATGTATTAGTTATTAGTTTATTTGTATTAGTAAAATAAATAATGTATGTCGATCATAACGTATTTTTTCATTTAGGTTGGTTTACGTCGCTTACGATAGGTAGCTCATTGTTTGTTCCAAAATTATCAAAGTAGCTCAAACATTGAAAAGGTTGGCGACCATGTTCTGATATTTGAAATTTGGGATTGGGATAAATCAGCGTAAAAACATTGTTATTTTCAATTGTTTGCTACATTAACGTTCTTTCAGGGTATGCATTTTTACGTAATGATATGAATGAAGAAAAAAACCACAATATGTTAATTGATTTTTTATTTATCTTTTTCTGAATTCGGTATACATAATATTTAAAAAGGTGAATTTTTGTAATATACATATCATATTTTTTGTTTGTTCTTATTTACATGCAAATTTTTAACAAAAAAACAAATGCATTAAAAAAAATGACCAGAGTAACATATTATTATTTTAATGACATCTCTTCTAAATCATGGACTAATACCTAAGTTTCGAATAAAACAGCTAGACTGGTCTTAGAAATTAAACTTATGACTATTTATATAAAAATCAAGCATCCCTATTACTGCTCTGCGTTAATTTCTCACAATATATGGCACTTGAACAAGTATCTTAATGTTTATAATAACAATGCGGCAGTAATATTTTATATTAATTTTAAAACTATATTATCCCTTACTTTTACTAGATTCGTTATCAAAAACAGTGTATTAGTGAGACAAACCTTACTTTCTGCTTTAACTGTGAGATAAACTTGGTCCCTAATAGATGTAATGAATTTTAGAATATTAAACGTAATTCTAAATATCAGGGTAACCTATACTTAAGAAGTAGGTACATATAAAAAAAATTTTGCCATTCACTTTAAATAGTGGTAAATTAGAATTAAATTAAAGTAAAAATTCAACATTTTTATCTACTAAAGGCATTTAATTTGAAAGAATCACAACTAAGGACCATGATAAAATAGAGTATCAAGCATTATAACTACTAGATTTAGTAATTATTACATATGTACATTACATTGATGAAATTGCTACTTATTAAAATACGGTACGTGCCAAAAAGGAATGACAAGAATTAGAGATAGTATTGCTAACCTACGTAGCAAAACTCATGACATGGGACGTACTGTATATCGTACCTTTCAGTAACTGGGAAATATTAAAATTACTATAAATATATATAATATATATGTATGGTATATATACAAATGAACTTTAGTATACCGTACGAATTTTAATGCTTTGGAATCGTTTATTTTTTACTTCCATTTTATGGAAAAGAAACATCGTAACAATAGTTTTTCTTATATTATTATAAGAAATCAACAAAACTAAATACAGTCGCATTTATAAAATTTTAAAACGTTTATAAGAAATAGTATTTGGCATTTTTATCGGATACGCATTTTATAAACGCTCTGTATATATAACGAGATTTATAAATCGAATAATTTATCATTTTTCAACATACTCATACACTTGTTCCTTTCTCGATTGACCTAAATAGTATTGAAACAATTTATAATTATAGCTAACCCTGAAAATCGTCCTAAATACATATATGAATTGCACCATTGGTACAGTTTTTGATGTTTTTGGCTAAAGTTTATGACATTTCCTAAAACTTTATCTACACTTCTTATGTCCTTCGTCAGCTCAGACAGTTGATGCGGATCTGCGTTCATCTTATCCTCCAAGGATATGTGTTTTAATTCTCCCTTGCTGAGATGTCCAACAATAACAGCTCCTAATGAGTCACCAATCACATTGATGGTAGTACGGAACCGGTCTCTGTACGAAAAAGAAAGAATAATCGTAATCGTAATAGCTTTGGTGCATCAAGATAGTGAAAGAACATTTTTCGCAGTTAAGAGCAAGCGCAAATGCAACTCCCTTTATTTGAAAGAAAAAAATACCCAAATTAATGTTTGAAAGGAAGGAAACGAGCAGATATTGGTGTAAATAGAGTCTAGTCGGCAAGCTACGTTTTAATCCATTAAAAAAAAAATGAAACCTTTTTTGAGATTTCCATAATTAAGTACAAATGCAAAAAGGTGTCTTTATTTTGAGAAAAATTAAAAAATATAATCATGAAAACGGAAAAAGGTACTGTATTATTCAAAATGCAACATGTACGAGGATGGTACACAGCGATGTTCCAATCTTTTTGGGTCATCCAAATCAGATTTGTCGAAGTATGCAAAATAGGCCTCTGTTTCGGCAATGACCTTCGCATTTGACGTGAGCCGCTTTCTCCCAAGCCATTTTTTCAAGTTTTAAGAAAGAAAGAAGTCACAGATGGCCAAATCTGGCAAATATAGTGGATGAGGCACCAATTCGTACGATAACTGGACTAGTTTTGCTGTCGCAATTGCCGATGAGTGGGCCAGGGCGTTATCATAGTGGTAGAGATTTTTTTCTTCACGAGGTTGGGCCTTTTTCTCGTTAAAAATAATCAATTAATATTATGCCGTGCGAATCCCCCCAAAAGAAAATAGTCACTATAACTTTTCTAGCTGATGGGAATCGTCTTCGTCTTCATTGGTGCATGTTTGCCGCTTTTGCACATTTCAGACGTTTACCCGGCAGTCTGCTAACACTATAGCAGGAACTTTAGTGATCATATCGTCCGCCACTCAATGGGACGACCTGGCCGCTCCTCATCAAAGGCAGATGTTCGGCCACGCCAGACTGAATTACCGAATCCCTCAAGAGCGTCATTTGTTGCCCGCCGGGTCTAAAATTCAGCCAACACCTGACCCGAAACCGACTCTGTTTTCGATTCTGTAACGGCTTAAATAGCCCTCGGCTCCTCTCCGCCCTTTTTAATATGTAAATACATCTCCAGCCAACGATAATTTCGGGAAAATTATAAATATCACTTGTGTATTGTTCAGTTATGTCTTAGAAATATAGTTACCTGTTTTCTTGGTTGTAACTTATGTACTCATTAATCTTTTAAATGCAAACACTCAAATAACTGCAACAAAAACGGCTAAATAACTTCTTCGCTGTTTTTAAGGTCCGTTTTTAATGTACGAGGATAAGTCAAATATTATCTACACTTTCGCCATAACAAGCTTTAAAGGTTATCGTAGTGGCGGCCGCTTGCGCATGCGTTGAGTTGGCGTATCTGTGGTCATGTATGCGGAATTTAATCACGATCACGTCATGTGTCTACTAGCTACAACAGCATAAACATGTCAGCTCCGCTATTAGTTTGCACCAAAGAAGAACAACGATCAGTGATCCGATTTTTTTTGGTCAGAGGGTGTGAAAGATGCTGAAATTCACCGGGAAAATTTTATCACAATACGCTTTTATCTCGTAAAAGCGTGTTTTTGTGGATCGAAATGTTTCAAAGTGGCCGCACGAGCGTAACACAAAAGTAGGAGCTGAACGGCCGTCAACCTCGACCACCGACGACAACATTCAGCAAGCTCGGGGATGGTTACCAAATAGGCGAATTACCATTGGTGAGATTGCATCTTCTTTAAACATCAGTCACGGTTCTGCCTATCAAATTATCCACGATGAACTCAAATTTCGTAAAGTGTATGGGCGATGGGTACCACGAATGCTTACCGCAGAAAACAAAGCCAAACGTTTGGACCGTTGTTGAAACGTGGGTTCATCACTACCACCCCGAATCGAAACGCCAGAGTATGGAATGGAAACACCCAGGATTCCCTAGCACGAAAAAATTCAAGACCTCGCCATCGGCTGAGAAGGTGATGCTAACCGTGTTTAAGGACGAAAAAGGCCCTATACTGGACGAGTACCTGGACAGGGGGACTACCATAAATAGTACGAGGTACAGTGATTTGTTGGCGAGTAAGCTGAAATCAGCAATTCGAAACAAACGCCGTGGTCTACTCTCAAAGTGTTGTTGCAAGACAACGCCTGTCAACGGCTTTGAGACCCTGGAACACCTTTCCCCTAAGCCCTGATCTCGCTCCTCAGACTTTCATCTCTTTGGACCGCTCAAGGAAGTTTTTGAGAGGTCGTCGATTTGCCTCAGACACAGACATTCGGGATGCGTTGCAAAAGTGGCTTCACGACCTACCGAAAACCTTCTACCAAGAAGGCGTACGGAAGCTTGTGGCTCGCCGGACCAAGTGCATTGCTAAAGGTGGAGATTATATCGAAAAAATTGTATCTGTTGTACACCTAGCTTTGTTTAATACAGTTGCAGAACTAAAAGTGTAAGTAATTTTTGACTTACCCTCGTAACTTCTTCCTACAAGCACGTAGAAGATAAATTCTACTTTGTATTTCTACAATTTTACAAATTAAATATCGCTTTGTAGTAAGTTGTTAAGTTCGCAGCAAATGTCCGTATTTCACCGTTGCCGATACTTGCTAATATCAGTTTGTTAGATTCTAAACGCGAACCCCTAGTAGCATATTCAGCCGAATATGGTAGAGTTAAAGAAAATAAATTTAGTGATTGTAATTTGAATTGGGATATAAAATATTCAACCTGAAGCAAATGTTTCGAGAACTCTTTGGGTTTTCCCATTGTCAACCGTACGACTGGAAATCCATGAATTTCGAAACAATTGTTCTGAATTTAGTGTTTGCCATAGTTTTAAAAAATAACTTCGTTCTTTTCTTCGATAAACAAACTTGATATTTATTTAAAAGAAAATAGAAACGAAAGAGAGCCTTAATAATCCTTCACCGCCAATCAGAATTACATACGCTTAATTGTGAAAAGACTAAAAGTTAAAATACATAAAGATAAAAACGTAGAATGGCGGTAAAAATTTTCCCGGGAAAATTTCCCCCTTTGATCTGAAATCCTATGCCATTTAACAATCACATTAATTAAAAATCACTTAACCCAGATACTACCGAAACATTTTTTTTTTGGGTTTTAAAAAAGTCGATGCAATTGCTACCATCTCCTAGTATTTACAACTTTTGGAAATGTCCTTTATGAAGGGCGTTGACATTATCAGAGATAATATACTGTGCATGTAAAAGCTATAGTTAAATTGTAGCTATTAAACAAGAGCAGATTTAATAAAAAAACTATTTACTTCCTGTGCAACTAGATCGTCGACGTGAGTCTAAAAAATGAAGTAAGCCAATCATAGGGTTTTAAAACGAAGTCCATTACTTACAGCAGCCAATCAACAGCCAGGATCAGCGATACGTCATCTGCAGGTAATCCTAATGTGTCAAGTACCATCACCATGGTAACCAAACCAGCTTGGGTATACCAGCTGCACCAATACTGGCAAATGTTGCTGTTATACTACAAAGATGATATTTATTTTGTTAAACATTGATTCAAAATCTGTTTTTCGTTAACTTTACCTTACAGCGACTATATGACCGAAGTTGAAATCTTTCCCTGAAATTGGGCAATGAATAACGCAGCTACCGCTTCATAGAGGGCGGTGCCGTCCATATTAATTGTAGATCCTACCGGAATGACGAATCTTGTAACTCTAGGATCTACGCCGATGTGGTCTAATGTTTGCATCGTCAATGGCATTGTGGCAGAACTATTGATAGCAAAGATGATTACTGATTTGGTTAATAAAAAGTGATTTTTTTTCTTTTTAACTTCGTACCTGGATGCCGTTCCAAATGCTGTTACTAACACAGGTGCCAGTTGACCTAATACTTTAAAAGGTAATTTTCTTGTTACAAGAAAAATATAATCGAAATGGTAATAAAACCGTGTATCGACAAGCCTAGCAGTACCGTTAGAAAATACAATCCCAGTCTTTCCACTAGATCACCAAGGTTGGGTGCCGAGACCACTTTTGCTGTTACGAGAAAAAAAGACACCAATTGGCGATAACCTGAAAACAAGAATACATGTAATGTAATTTTGGAATTACTTTTCTAAGACCGAAACACTTCATTAACATTGGATGCAATTTCGATAGTTAAGCTATTATCTTCAACAGTAAAACTGAACTGCTGAGGATGGTAGCTTAACTATTAAGAAGTGCATCCAATGTTAGCGGAGGATTTGATAAGTGCTTCAGTGCCACACGAATACGCGATTGAGCACTTTCTTAATAACCCTTATACCTAGAAAAAGCTTTTAAACTAGCAAAAACCGTGGCAAATTTTAAAGGCTTTACTATATTATGCAACAACAAATGTAGGCATCTTCCATCTTCCCGGAAATCGGCTTATCAGATACTAACAAATTTAAACCGGCCTACCATAATTAATTAATTGGAATAAAGTTCAAGTAAATAAAGAAATAACAACAATTAACAAGACAAATAAAAATAAGCAGAAAATATTAACAAGAACGAAAATATGAAGACGTAGAATAAATAGCAAGAGTAAACTTCGCTTTAAAATTAAGAGTTGACAGATTGACCATTTTTGTGATTACGTTGCTTAGCAACAAACTCTTTGGATGATCCTGGCGTCATAGGAGACAATTTGGTGCGTTCGATCTGTTTTCTGCTAAAAACACTAGCTTCTGCTGTTCAAAAGATTGTATCAGGATCTCTCGCTGTATAAAGCGTTCTATATAACGATAGTCCATTTCACTGTACTAGTGAGACGTTATATGCTCTATATGAGTCGTTTACTACTCTTTAATCAACGCTGTCATATAATATGTATATCCTTGAAAACACTCGCAAAATAGTTTTTTTATTACAAATATCTCCAAAATCATTACATAGCGTACAGTACCAAAATTATCTAACATATTTGTTATATGTTTTACAATTTCATAGATAATCGCCCTGTGAAGTCATTCCCTGAGTTGTTAATCTAGTAGAACTGAGAAGTCATACATACGTAGTAAAAAATATATTACACGCTGACAATATAATGTCTATAGACTTTTAAAATTATGCTATTAACTAAAATGATAATTTCAGAAGTGTTTAAATGTCTACAAAACACTAAAAAATATGAGAAGTAAAAAAGAATATGACAATATCGGTTAAAAGTGCAGAAGGTGTATTACTAACAGAGGAAAAACAGGTTATGCAATGATGGAAAGAATATTTTGAACAACTACTAAACACAAATAATTTAGTTCAACAGACATAAACTGAAATAATGAGTAACATAGAGGAAATTTAATTGGGAACTATTACAAAACTCTGACATATAATAGGGCATACTTTGCGTTTATGGATATGGAAAAGGCTTTTGATAGAGTACCAAGAAAAGAAATCTAGAACACCTTAAAGGAAAAAATGTTAGTAACAAGATAATCAATGTAATTAAATGCATGTACGAAGAAACCAACAACTGTATAATAAAGGACAACATGAAATCAGAAATATGTAGGACCAATGAAGGCGTACGACAAGGAGGAGGCCTTAGCCCACTGTTATTCATTATATACTTGGATGAGATTATTAGAGAAAGTAATAAAAGCACTAAACCAATATACATAGGATACAGAAATCTGCAACCAGTCGAAATTTCAGATTGTGCCTTTGCAGACAACATGGTGATTTCTGCAAATACTGAAAAGAACTTACAGGACAACCTTATAATATGGAATAATGTAATAAAAGAGAAAGACATGAAACTAAATAAATCTAAAACAAAAGTAATGATGGTAGCAAAAAAAAAAGAGGAAATACACATACATATAGAAGGAATAGAACTAGAACAACTAGACACATTTCAGTATCTGGGTATTATGATTGAGGAAAATGGTAATAATGATGTGGAAATAAATAACAGAATACAAAAAGCAAATAATGTATACCATGCGATGAGCAAAGGGCTTATAAATAAAAAGGAAGTGTAAAAAAACAAACCAAAATGACAGTATTTAATCCTGGGTACTCAGTCAACATCAAAAGAACAAGCTACGAGCGATTGAAATGAGGTACCTAAGAAGAGTGAGAGGAGTACAAGAAGAGATAGACTAAGAAATGACACAATCAGAGAAAATCTACAAACGCAATCACTGCAAGATTTCATTGAGCAACGACAATTGAGTTGGTGTGGTCATCTGCAAAGTATGAGCAATGATTAGAGCGGGCCAAATTGCGCCATCCAACAGAATCGGAATCAGGCGCAACGGCCGCTTATTGTAAATAGCGTATATGTGAGTCACAGCAGATATGTGATATTTCGAAATTAATACACAAGAGTAAAAAAATAAAAGCTGACGCAATAATAATGTTTAGTAATTAGCGCGGATATATATATATATATATATATATATATATATATATATATATATGTACACGCTGAGGTGTTTTTATTTTCATTATTATTTTTATTTGATTGAAAACGGTATGCGTTGTAAATGGGATGTAATAAGGAAATAACTGAGAAACTGAACGCTTTTTTTATTCTGTTGTACTTAATAATGTAACTGTAAATAAAGATATAATAAATAAATTCTATCCTCCTTAATAATGCGGATAGGCTTGTTTAAAAAGTTGCACCATCAGATAAGTTTCCACATTTGCCTCGGTGAAGGATGTTCGCCGAGACGAAAAAATGTTCTTATATTTCGAAAACGACCGTTCCACGTCTACCGAAGTAAGACAGGCGTAATTAAAATAATCTTTAGACTTAGTCAAGGAATCTGCAGATGCCCCATCGCACATTTGTCTTAATCTCGTGTAGTCCGGGTTCTTTTTTAAAACACTATCGAACTTAGCTAAAACTCGTCCACTTGTTGCATCGTTTATACTGTGTAACAATGTACTAACTTCGTCCACGACTTGCACCGATTCTACCAACGATAATCCAGAATTTTGCAAATTTTCTATCGCGTCTACTAACCCTTTGTAATTGTTGGTAATATTCTTTAGATGTGTTTCAACAGAAATATCGAGAAATCCCTTCTAGCTCATCCTAATAGCTCTAGCTTCGGCAGGGACGAATTGCAAAATAACGGATTTGACTTCTTGAAAATGTTCATTATAATAAAAAGCGGCTTTTAACCACGTTCCCCAACGCGTAAGAATGGGCTGTGGTGGTTCTCGAATACCAAGGCATAACCTGTGGAATGCCCTAGTCCTCTTAGGATTTTTTGAGAAACACTTTTTTGTGTTTGCTATTAATGCATCCACCTCCGGGTAACACTCTCGAATAGTTTGTGCCACAAGATGAAAGCATGGACTTTACACGTAACATGTAAAAGTCCTTCTCACTTTTCTTTAAGGGAACGGTCTACACTACACATTGTTGCTGCACCATCGCTCATGAACAACAACAGTTGACTGGTTGACACTTGAAATGTTTGTAACGTTTCGAGAACTACGGCCGTAATTGCTTTACTAGTACACTTGCAAAATTTGGTTTAATAGGATCTAATACGCGCACTATTATATTCAAAATAGAATTTTTTTTGCAATCTGTCGTCTCATCAAGACATAGCCACAGCTGTTATCTTTAATTCGGCTTTAATTCGATTTTCAATGTCCTCACGTATTCGTGGAATATCTCTCCGTAACGCTGTCCGAGATGGTAGTATCCACTCGGTATTGTATGTACCCAGAATTTTCGAAATGCTTTTTATCAAGTATACGAAGTGGTAGACCACATACCATAAACGTTAAAAGCAATTCTAATTGAAATTGACGTTGTTGTGAACACCATTTCTTTTATTTCTGTGGTGTGCGCTATTTATATGTCTTTCACAATCACGTTTGCTCCAGCACAGTAGTTTCTTTACAAACTTTACAGAAAATTGTACTCCCATTGTAGTGTAAATCCACAAATTCACTAAGAAATTTATTAACTTTCGTAGGTAATGGCCGTTTATTTTTAATAGTTACGTTAGACATAATCACTAAAGCGAGCACACCGACGCTTGTTTCTAGTATGCCACGAAGTGGTGCAAACGTAACATCTGCAGACTCGTCATTTGTTGATGAATAGAGCGCGTCATCCGTAAATGAATAAGCACGCTGTTAGTTCGTAGCCGTCGATGAATGAACTTTTTTTGTAGTGGCCCACTGTGAACAACGCCCTATTTATCAACGAACACCCAAACTGCAGGTGTATATTTGCGCGTCTTCACGACGTAATAGACAGTGGTTTTGGTCCTCGTCCTAATAATTACATATTTAAATTACCTATGTTTACATACATATATCCCCTGGCAGCCATTAGAACCTGGCGCGTGGCGCTCTTGGCCCGCTCTAGCAATGATATTCCAGTTAGGAAAGTATGGGAAGCAATAACTCAAGGTAAGAGAAGCAGAGGAAGGCCGAAGGAAACGTGGGATAATGTAGTAGGAAAAATCGTTCAGAAAAAGGGAAGAAGATGGATAGAAGCAAAACAGCTGGCACAATATAAGAAGAAATGGTCTACATAATGTGAAATGAAAATGAATCCTGACGCCCAATTTGGGCATAAGGGAATTATCGATTATATATGTTAAATGTCTATACATGTTTAATGAGATAACAGAGCATAAAATATCTTGCAAAAGATCGTCATGAAACGACAACACTAATGCTAAGAAAAGGGCGGATATTTTAATTGTTCTAAAACCATTTTGTGTAATTAAAGAAAATACGCAGGTAAGTTAAAATTAGTCTGCGAGATAAAATGAATCCATCTAATGTTCGCATGATACTTACTTAAACCTAAGCTGTAATAACCATCATGGCTTCACTCAACGATTGGAAGAATTCTAGCAACGGCCTTGCTTTTTCTCTCAGATACCAATGGCGATTCCCAAGATTACAGAGAAGAATACCAATCCTAACACGTTGGTGTTGTCTTCGTAGTTTTCAACGGGCGTCCATGTCGTTAAATCATCTGAAAAGTATTAAGATGTCAGCCTTTTTTATATTCAAGGTTCATTCCGAAGAAGTCATTTACGATATCTGAAGTATGGATGAGTATTATTCTCCAGCTTCGTTGAATACTGCAACAAGAAAAGTATTAGTGTTAATAGCAGAATTATTTTATGTGGTAATTCATTTTACCATTTCAATTCAAAATTTAGTGTGATGCTGGAAAAGATTAAGGAATAAAACAGTTTGTTCAATTTTAATAGTGTTAATATTAATACTAACCGCTGCATCGTTGCCTGAACGAGATTTGGTGGAAACAGGTTCCTGCAATCAAAATATAAATAGCTACCATCTGCTGCTCAATACAGAACGAATTAAAAATATTATTGATTATTGAAATTACATTAGAATCCTTACAGAAGATCATGCATGCTATAATTACTATATGAACTGTACAACAATATTTCTATCATTTCCTAAATGAGACCCACATAGGTAGAAACATTAACAAATATCCTGCTACCCGTTTACACTGCAACATTGCAGCAAGTATAGCTTATCCATCTTAGCACTAAATAACCCTTATATTTCAAAATAAATACCATTGAAGGAAGACTAAAATAAGAAGTCGATTTGCTAGACCTAAACAGTTAAAGGGTACGGATGCACATATGTACTAGAACAGAATATATTGCATTGGTTTATTTTTTCAAGTTCTACTACTATCTTTGGTCGAGCAGTTCGAGCAACACAAACGCGTTATATATATTGAATTGTTTTAAAATTTGGGAAATTATTAAAAATTTTTGAAATTAATTGATTAAGTACACGAACTGAGGGTTCGGGAAATACTCTAAAACACTTGTTCGGCAATTTAGATGAATTTTTAAAATCAACAAATGAGATCTTAAAGGAAGTGAAAACTAAATATTAAAGCTAATCTGAATTTTATGACGATGTCAATATAAACTCTACATTTACTGGAAGTTTCTATCTTGAACTTATATTATACATATATAAGCTTTAAACAGGCCCTTTATGCACATAGCTGTGTAATTTGTTTCCACTGCTTCCTATCTCTTTCTTTAAATCTTCAATTTGTTATTTGCTTCTCCTTTTTAAAAATTCTGAGATGGTTTCCCTACATTTCCTTTTTGGGTCTACCATTCTTCCTTTTCCCCACGGGTCCTCTCCAACCTACTGTTTTCACTATCCTTTCCTTCTTCATTCTTTCCAGATTGCCCGTTGCAGTCGTCTTGCCTTTACCACATCACTGATCTTTAGTTTATTAAATATGTCGTACACTTTTTTATTCGTTCGTCTTTTCCCCTCCTACTTCAGTTCGTCTCCCCCCAAAAATTCGACGTAGTATTTTTTCTCTCCCATGCTTCTATCTTTGTTTGTATTTTTTTTGTTCATCGCCCCTGTTTCCGATCCATTTAATAAAGTTGGCCTTAGAACAGTTTTAATACTCTTATTTTGTTTTTTTATAGGAACTTCTTTCGACTGTAATATCTTATAAGTCCACTGTCTGTTACTTTTCGTTATCCTTAAATCTATCTTTGCTTCTTCGTTGCATTTGTCATTAATTAATGTTCCTAAGCGCATCAGCTGTCTACTTCTTTAAATTCCATACTTTCCTCTTGGTTAATCTTCTCCTTCTTTTTCTTTTCCTTTATGATAGTTATATTCATATAATTACTTTTTCCTGTATTTATGTGTAGCCCCTTCTTCCTAGCTGCAGTTACTAGTTGTTTTGTTGCACTATATCGTCCGCGTAGGCTCAATAGTGTTGCTTTTTTGGGAAATATTCCTTTTGTATTGATTCCTTGTCTCCCGTCCGGTCTTTATTTCAAATTCAGTAGATGTGTTTCCATTTACTTTGACTGCCCCATGCTCCTTTATAGTGTCATATTTGTAAGTCTTACCAGTTTTCCGGATTTGTAGCCCTCCAGAGCCTTTTGAATTTATATTACAACGAAATATTAACACTTGAAACTGGGAACGCAGCACTATACGAATTAACACGATGAAAGCTTACCAAAAGTGAGAAAATCAATTGGTGTCCCTCTTTCTCCTTTATTTTTTAAACGCGATGGCGATTGTTTCATCCACAGCAAATTTTGATAATTCCTTTCCAAATATAAAATGACCATGAATAAAATTATTTTTAAATGTAACATAATCGAATGGATGTAGGACGACTGGACGACTGAAATATGCTATTCTATGACCTAAAATACCACTGACAACCCAACAATAATAAATTTTTCTGACGTGCTTGACAAAAACATTACAATAGATATTAATTTACGAAGTTATTCTCGAAATACCTCTGAATTTACATTTTGTTTGTTGTAGGAACGTTTTTCATTAATTTTAAAAAATTTACAAAAATGGGAAAATGAACTGAAGAAGAACAACTTCACCTTTCCCAAATTGTTTTTCCTTGGTTAATTAAATAAACGTCCTGGTACCCTCGCTCCAAAAATTTTAAACCGGGGGAAGAGTGGAGACCGAAAAGAGCTAATAGCCGCTAGAGAGAATTTCACATTGACCAGGGCCCTACTAAAAAGAATGCAGCGTAATAAGTGAGGCCCTAATGTGACCCCCATGCTAATATTGAATGACGAAGCTAGCGTTTTTAAAAAAAAAATGGCCGATTTCTTTTTTTTCTAACAAACTTCGCCGTCATCGACAGTTCAATTGCATTTCCGGTGCCCCCGGGAAGTGATATCAGCTTTCTTATTTTATGACGATATGCAGCAATGTAGGTTTTGGTAATCTGTTTTTGTTGTTACGCAAAGTTGGCTAGAAAAAAGCGCCAAATTGTTTTCTGAGATACCAGACTGATCTAAAGATCTCGTTTAAGCAAAAAACCGAAAATTGCCAAACGATCAAATCTTAATTCCAAAGCGTAAATCATTCTTGTTACAAAACGAAATTTTTTATGGCCTAATAAACATATGACAACCACAAAGAAATCAATAATTCTGCGGTTGCTGCTAAATAAGGTTCACAGCCCCCCATTTCCGATATCTTGTTTTTCGATTATCTCGAGAAGGGGGGAAATTTACGGCACAAATTAGCACAAAACTGGTAAAAGACGATATCGCAACATTTTTAAAGTGTAAGTGGAGCTCAGTGTGAAGTTGGGCCCCCTCTTCAATCTCGAATATCTCAAAAACGGAATCGGGACAAAATAAAATGTTTGCGGTCAAACCAGCATAAAATAGACACAAAACGCGGACGTTTTTAAATTTGAAAAAAACTAAAGGGGGAGGCAATTCACGGACCCTTTGCCAAATGGAAAGTTAGTCAACGAATCTTGGTGGTATAGTGGACAAAGACGTTGCAGGTGGAGGAAAAGGGGATAAGTGGCATACAAAGACAAACATGTCTGTGGCCACGGGGCCATGAAAAACCCCGCCGACGCTGCTCTGGAGGTCATCCTTAACCTAGAACCACTACATGTACATATTCAAGCAAGGGTAGGCTAAAAGCTACAGGCTAATGAATGATCAATCTTCCCTAATTGATCACACAGTGCAAATCATCAGAAACTGTTAAAAAGGGTAAGAATTATAAAACGGTAATATCAGATAGATATCTAGTAAAAGACGGTTCAAAGACGGAAACTGTAGTCGGCAATTTGCGGGGTTAGACCAAAAATGACTAATTAAGCCTAGTTCAAAGCGCTACACTATTTTAACCGAAATGGGCATTGCGGGGGTTATCGAAGAACTAGACAAGCAAGAAAAAAACTATCGATCTATTGCTATCTATTCAGAGGGCCCAACGTGATAAAAAACTGACTCCGCACAGGGAAAGTCGAAACTAGGGGAATGCATGAATGCCCACAATGGGCAGCCGATCTAAGGTGACCCCAATCTGACAGAGGATCTGAGGGAATGTTAAGGCAGAGGAATTATCCCCAGCAAGTCGGGAAAAGCTGACAGAAAGCCAAAAAATTCGGGGGGATAGCATATACGGTAGTTAAAGTAACTACTAAACAATGGAAAAAAAGGGAAATTTAAGACTGGTGGAAGAGTATTCCAGAACAGAGCCATGCCAAACAATTCCCCATTGGACACAGGCCTAAATTTACAGCAGACCACTCGGGGCCAACAGGGACCGAAAATCTGTTAGAATAATGATAAGCCTCAAAGGATACTGTATGCTCGAAACATATGACAGAAGAAATAGCGTATAGACTCTGGGCCCAAGAAGAGGGGGCTCCACGTGTTGTGTGATTGTGCAACACTAGCAGGAATACGGCTCTTAAAAGGTAATAATAGAGGAACCACAATAGATCTAAAAAGATCACAGTGGGATAGGTCAAAAAACCCCCTCAAATGAATCTAATCAAACCCAAAAAAAATTAATGCACCCTAGGGGATGAAGGACACGTAGGAACCGCGCTGGTGACGCCGGGTGGCTGAAAGATGATCTCGGGTTTACGCTACCCCTTTTTCCCCTCGCTTTTTTTTTTGCCGAAATGATTACCAATACCATGAGCTATATTAGCATTAATTTTTTACTAGACAATCTTTTCATGTGTAATCTAATCTGTGCGGATTGGCTGTTAAAGTAGTACAGTAACGCGACGTTAGTTTTCTTTTATTTATTTTCTTTGGGGCACTACCAAAGAAAATATCTACAGAAACAGGCTCACCAAAAACATAAAACCACATTTTTTACAAACAAAAGGTATTTCATTCTGGCACTCCATGTATGTAGTATTAGCAAAAAAAACTGGGAGCCCACATTCAATGTACAAAGAACACAATTTTAAGTATAGGGGAAAAGTTTTAAAATAACTAGAGCAGTTTTTCTCAGAAGAAAAGTTCACTAAAACACTTATTACAATACTTAACTCGTACTGGACGCACGTTTCGATAGCCAAGCTATCATCATCAGCAGTAAAACTGAACTGAATTCAATTCAGTATTGTGGTAAGGGTTTTAGTGAACTGTTTCAATCGAATAAAATTTGAATGCCGTTCGGGGAAAGGGTTTTCAGAATCGGGCGATAAAAAAACGGCAGCATTTCGCAAAAGTAACAAATCACTCAATTATTGATAAAAGTTTACGTTTATTGAGGCGGCATTCAAAAATGTAATACAGGCTGTTTCTATTTAACCCTGCTGTACTGTTTAAATTTCCCTTAATGTATCGTTCGGGTCAATATCCCGAACCCTTTTTTAAAAAAAAATAAGTGTACTGTTTTAAAAGAAATATTTTTTTAAAAAAATAGAAATCTACATGTTCTAATAAGAAATACTTACACTTAAATATAAAAAAGTACTTTTTTTAAAAAAAGATTATGGAGCACAATTTGGGAAAAAAATTTGTACATGCTTCTTACAGAGATGTTTATTGCATGTTAAAATGAAATATTTGTTTTGTTGTCATTAGTTGAACAAAATTTGATCGTAGTTTTAATTAATGTTCGCCTGTTGGGGGTTCATTTGTTTTTTTGGGCTATATTTTTATTTTCGTTTTTTTGATTTTTCCACTATGTTGTTTTCCCCCGGGTAGGACCCCTTTTTGACTCCATATGAAATTTTTATGAGGATTTTCCAATTTTCTAGTAGTCTTCTTTTTGTTTTTTATTGTTGCCCAATTTTGGATTCGCAGCAGTCCACAATACATAGCATTTCCAAAATGTCAGCATGTTAAAAAAAATTATCATAGGCCAGGTTTGGGATTTTTTTTACAAGTATATGTGCCCACTAATTGATCGAGAGTGTCAACGCCTTTAGTTGCATTTAGTTAGTATTATATGAGGTTTCCGATGTTCTTTCACTAACTTTGTTGTCTGATAATGTGTCAAAAGGATCAGGTCTTACCCTTTTTTGGTACATAATTTACACAGTTGTATCAGGAAAAAAAAAGAACTGCTATGTGTCTTTGTTGAGGGCAGGAAGTTCCGGTTTTTTTTCTAACAGTTCCTACCATCAATTTTTTTTTTTCAGCATAATGTCCTAGGTTGTTATGTGAAAAATTGTCACACGTCACATTACCCCTCAGTTCGCTGGTGAGATCGCAAACCACCCCATGCCCTGTTTTTTTTTCTGGTAACCTTCTTTTTCCTGTGAAAACTTGACTTTCAATGATGATGTTTCACTGTCACAGGGGGAAAAATCTTGATACCAATTTTTCGCTGGTTTAGTAGGTATATATTGTTGAAAGGGCAGCGACCTCTAAATGCAACTAATGTTCATCCACCGTTACATTTTCTCCAGGATTATATAATTTGGGAAGATTTTCTCCCCAAATTTCCCAAACTTTATGGCCGCTAATTTATCAGTACGTCTTTTTTCCTGGCGGTTTTGTCATCAAAGGAATCACAGGGGATATCATGTGAATTGTTCAAGAGACATGGTTGCTCGAAAAATATTTCCCCCCGATCATTGCCCCACAAACTTTTTGAGCCCCCGGCGATCGGTAGAGGGCAAGTAAAAAAGACCAATGTAAGCAAAAAGGGGTACTATCCAAAACTTTCCACTTTGTATCGTTAACTCGTAATCCTTCAATTTTTACTTTACACTTTTTTTCGATCGCAGGTAAAAATAAAATTTTAAAAACCTTTTTTTGTCTGAATTTCGCGCATCATATTTTGTAATTCCTGCAGGGGGCAACCATTGGGGCACAAAAAAGGCCACGTTTTGAGGTGGGAAATAAATTCCATTAATTTTGATCTTTAGAAAAAAATGTCTGAACATTCTGAGGCATTTTTTACGATTTTTTCTTGTTTTTCACTTCGAACTATCACTTTCCGACCATCATTTATGATCTTTAAATTCAGAAACAGATTCACCACTATCAGAAGATTGGAAGAGCAGCAGTTCTGCATCACTCAGTGGTCTTCGACTTGCCATGTTGAAATCGAGAGTAAAAATAACAAACAAATTCAGTAACGTTATATAACTAAGATATGACGCATGCGTAACGTCCGGACTACCGCGCAAAAGTATGCAAAAGTTGTCATACTACATTTATACAGAATGATATAAACGAGTATATAAAATTTTGCCTGTTGTAAACGGACTTAAATACGTAAACGAAACAGTAAGAAAGTAATATGTGACAGTCAAGAAAAAAAAAGATAAAACAAATAAATATTTTTATTTGTTTCTATCATATTGGGGAAAAATGGCGTTATTATATGCACAATTGTGTTATATAATAATAAAAAATACAAATGCGAAAAAATATCCTAGATAAGAAAAAAAGACTGTCGGGTCATATTAACCCGAACGTAATAAATTAAAAAACATGGAAATAAATATTTAAAACAAAAAAAAAAAAAGAAATGTTTATGGAATATTAACGTTAACAAAGTAACAAATAAAGTCAGTGAACGCCAGGGGAAAATTTTTTAATAAATATTCATATTACAGCGAAAAAAATTCTGTTTGGGGCAAATAGACCCGAACAACAGGGGAAAAAAACCCAAAATTTTATCATCGCGAAACGAACAGCCCATATGCTTGAATATAATTTTGTTGACTGAATATTTTTTATTTGAAATTTTTTTCTCTAAATTACTTAGAGAACAAATTATCTTCCAGTAACGCACTAAGTGGACAATAGCACTTCAATACTTATTTTCATCGTATGCAATATGTGCAACATGACATATTTAAACTCCAACTCGTAATAATGCATAAGAATGTTATGCAAGCACTACTACAACGCGCAAGCAAGACCTTATTGAATTAAGTTTAACAAGCCATAATGGCTATAAAATACTTTAAGCCGAAACGTTAGAAAAAATCACATAATCACCTTTATGTATTCGTCGCAATGACCATTATCTATAATTCCGCGTTGAACTTTCAAGCAATCGCGTAGAGAAAATCGTATGCAGACAGAGAGATTGCCGCTAGATAAATAAGCACCCGCCGTGTGTAGCAGGACATAGCCTATTGGGGCAGGAAATTTCGACGTTGATGCTAATAATCTCATGTCACGGTGTATCCGGTTTATGCGGCACGATGTAATATTCTCTGTATAGGTATATTGTGTGATTTTTTTTAATCAATAGGTATGTACCATGAGAGTTTAATGTCAATTTGCATAATTACCTATGTTAATCGAGAATGGATCGATTATTATTAACAAGTTAATAGTATTTGATACCAATAAAAAATAATTAAGCAGTTACGGACTGAAATTTATTCTAAGAGTCCAGAGTATTACCTTCAGAAAAAAATTAAATTGCTTCTGCCCTTTCTACCGGGTGAGTCGGGAGGAACGGATCAAACTCCAATAAGCTATTGGACACGTGAAGATAATGCGAAAAAACGCGTATGTTCTTATCCGATTTTAATTTGTTTTCAAGTTATAACGTAAATAAAAAAATTTTAACTAGCGTTCTTGTAAATGGTCCAAATTTTCGCTACAATTTTACGGGGTAGACGCCATAAATTCCCGGCCTGATATAGAAAAAATAAACTTGGTAAAATATAATAATCTTTATTTTTCAATATAATCTCCCCTAACTTCAAAACATTTATTACAACGATCAATTAATAATTCTGTATCCTTGCAAAAATAATCTAAAGTTTTTCCCTCAAAATGTTGTATTGCAGCTGCTTGCAACTCACTATCGTCCTTAAAACGACATCCCCTAAGGTCTTTCAAATGAAAAATAAATAATAATCACTTAGAGCCATGTCCATATACGGTGGATATTCCAATTTTGAAAGCCGCATTCGCGGATGGGAGCTTTGGAATGGGGACAGTATGGGCGGGGGCATTGTCGTGTCATAACTAGAGCAACGCGACTGCGCTAAAAACCAGTGGCGGACGCATAAAAGTTTTCACAAAATAAATTAAATGGGATACGGGTCAAAACACCGTTTTAAAGTCCTCCGAGAAATCAAAAGTGGATAATGTCTATTTAATATTTGTAACATTAGATATGTTTCCAAAGTTGTTTCGGCAAAGTGAGTGCGGCGTGAAGAAAAAGTATTTTTTTAGCCGAAAACGAACGTTCCATCTAGTGACGTTATATTTGGGGTAAAATAATCTTTCAAATAACTTCGGTTCTGTTGACGCACCTTCACAAATTTGTCTTAATGTCCAAAATCAGAGTCTTTATCAAAACACTTTCAAACCCTTTTTAAAACACAAACACTACTTGCGTCTTTTATCGCGCATGCGTGCGTGAACATGTTGCACTATTTGCAAAATTTCCACTAACGACACCGAAGAATTTTGTAGTTTTTCTATCGCATCCGCTGTCCCCCTAATTTTCTGAATAATTTCCAAATCTGTTTTAACTTGACTATCCTGACATTTCAAGGGGTTACCTTGACAGCCCCAGCTTCCTTTGGGTCGAATTCTAAAATCACGTTCTTTATATTCTCAAAATATTTAAGGTAATAGAATGCAGCCTCCCAAACCCTTTCCCCAACGAGTAAGAATGGTTGTGGTGGTTCAGGGAAAAGGGGGATAGTCTATGAAATTCCCGAATACGTTTTAATTTTACAAAAACACTTTTTTTTGTGCATTTGAGCGTCTACCTCGGGTTTCTGATACTATCTGCTACGAGACTAAGAGTATGAATTTTACATGTAATATGCAACAAGTTAGCAAATGTTTTTTAAGAGATCGACCTACAGCAAGCATGTTTGCGGCACCATCACTCATAAACATCAACAGTTGATTTTTGGTTCAAACTTTTCCAATGTATTATACACCAACATTGAAATTACTTCGGCAGTGCATTGTTGTATTCGTCTGGAAGCTAGTAAAATTGAGGGGGACGGTCGATTTTCCATTGTCGTACCATTACATTAACCACAGAATGTTTTTTTTCGATGTGTTGTTTCGTCCACACATAACCACGTTTTTTTTTCTTGCAGCTCCGATTTAATTCTTTTTTCGACATGCTCCGGCAGACGGCACAACTCTCTGTAATGTTCTCTCATTGGTAACTTAAAGTCCGAATACATTCCAAAACGAGATATGCTTTCTTCCTTAGTAAATAAATGGTAAATTACATGCAATAAAGGTAACACATAAATTAAATTTAAATTTGTCATAATCTTGTGTGGAAATTTTTTTTTGAAACATCCCCTGCACTATTTACGTGCCGTAAGAATCCCTTTTCGACCAAAAATTAAATCTATTTTACACACTACACATTGAATTTTAGCGCCACCCCTTTTAAATCAGGCATTTCTGCAATAAATTCTCTTACGTTCCAACTTTGGTCTTTTTCGCGACGTAGGAAACTTTTTAAAAACAAACGTAGAACTACGATATAGTATAGACAGCGTAGATGCATACACAACAGATCGGTTTCGAGTCGCGTTATACTGACGCTTATACCGAATTGCCCCGGCCGTGTTTATTTTGAAACTTTTTGTCAGCCACTGGCTTTCAGCGCAGTTTGCTTTTCTCTACTGTTTTGTCAAAAAAGAATTCTTAGGTTGATTTTTGATAAATCTTACAGAAATCACCCAGGTAGTGTACGTCAGGACAAAGAACCGGCTCAAAATGCCTTCAAATATATACAACCCCCGCGGGGCGGACTTATAATTCCCGCACAAAACATCTCTATTTGAAAGATCGCCCTTATATTCATTTGAAAAAAATGTATTCTGCACTCCCGTTATTTTGAAAATATTCCTAAATAAATGCATTTAAAGTATGCAGTAAAAAAATTCTTGATTTCTAAAAATTATTACTCTTACCGGGAAAATTTTTTTGACAATTCCGCTGGGCATTCCTAATTGTTTTGCTGTTCTAAATATTTTTTTTATTGTGCTGTCCGTTTTATTACCTTTATTTTAATTTTACTTAAACCTGACGTTGTCAACATTATTGTGAAAGACAATAAAACATTATTATTATTATTATTGGTTCAATAAAGTATATACTTGCTATTTTATAGTTTGTCTCTTTTTAATTAATATGAAAAAAAAACCAGTTGAAGGGTTAGACATAAATACCATCTATCTGTGAGCAGTAATAGTAACGTCAGTTCAGTCGTCTTTCGTAAAATAAATGGAAGAAAGGGATATTGAATTTAAAAATTAAATTTAAGAAAATAGAGTTATAGGTATAGAAACCTTAATGAATTTTATAAATGGTTAAAATTAGAATCTAAATACGATAATGAACATAGAATGTTCCATTTAACATAGGAAAAGTTTTTTAAATTTTAATATAGTCCAAATCAAAAGTATATTTTCGCTACCTTGTTAATTTGTGGTTCATTTTTATTTTATTATCTAATGGCCTATAAAGTCTAATAGCTCTACTAAATATAAATGCAATTAAAATAAATACGAAGATAGGCCCCCTTTTAAATTTGGGCTAAATTTGGGGACAGTTAAATGTCTCATAAACGGCTTGAGTTAGGTATAGGAAATATATTATCAACATTTTAAAAAAACAGAAGATATTCCATTTAAATCTTCACAATTTTGGGTGTATAATTTTTTTAAGGCATCCTGTATGTACCAAAATAATTTTAAAACTTTCCCAATGAACCTCTTAACAAAAACATTGTACCTTTTTTGGTATGTCAACCGAAGGGAATGTGGGGGCCATCCTGATTAAGAAAATTGAGGAAACGTATGTTGTGCGCTCCCAATATTTGTTGTTCCTCGGGTGGAATGACTTAAGCTAAGTCGGCCAGAACATAATCTTGTCATTTTGGTGATGCAGATTAATAATCAACTAATTCCGGCAAGTTTCGGTGTGAAAAACGTGAAAACGACGAGCAAGTTTACGAATAATCGCCCCAACCCGGTTATCAGCAGAGTACAAAAGCCTTTTTTTGGCCTTGGTTGGCTTGTCGTGACCGACCACTTTTCGGTAGATAAACCCTTTTTTACATTATCGAATTGTCCGATATCTGATAGTTCTGGAAATATTTTCATCCACAAGCAATCGTATAATTTACTTTTTGGTTTTTTTCTAAATTAAAAACATTCTTTTGTAATTCTAATTTGTATGACACTTTACAAAAATTTAAAGACAAAAAGACACGTGACGTAAATAGACAAGATAACCACGATAACGTTTAGCCATAGTTCACTCTTCAAAATTATTTCTAAATACATACCCGATAAAAAAATGTTGTACCAAAATTCTCGTTCCGCCTGCGTACGTGCAAAAATGGAAGACAGAACTACACACATCTGAATAACAACATACATATTTTTTATTTTTTTCTTATCACTAGAGTAACCTAAACTTGCGGATTCGCATAGGCGTCGGTATTACGGGTTAATATAAAATACGAAAAATTTATAAATAAACTAAACCGGTAGAAGCAGGCAACGACCTTGAATATAAAAAAGTTTAAAACCCCTGAGAGAGATTTCGTTTTGACCTTGAGCTGTTGAGAGATTAGTCGAACGGTCAAGGTTATGTACTTACGTGTCGCTTTTGAAAATATAGCTGGTGTTTTTTGTGTGTTGTAGTATTATACCAAGTACATAATTAGTGTATCGTTTCATATAGAACTAATATTTACATACCTAAGAAAACAATGCCTCGTAATAGATTTGCTACTAATGTACATAAGTATGTGTCACTTTTTCCCCATTTAAAATATGACGGTAGTGCAGTTTATTGCTTAATATGCAATGTTCGTTTGGCTGCATTGGACAGAACTGATTGCCAGAGGCATGTCAATGGTATTAAGCATATGAGAAATGCAAGAACTGAAATACCTTATACACTATTCCTCATACATTTATTCATTATGTTTACCTCTTGTAATCTTCCGTTGTCGTTGGTGAGAAAAGCAGCTTTTAAAACGTTTTGGCGACAATACGTTCCAAAGTACCCATTACCCTCACAAACACAATTACAGAATCATTTGCCGCGAATGAAAGAGATGCTAGAAAATGTGTGTAAACGTGATTTGTGTTCCAAAAAATATGGATTACCGTGGATGAGACGACCGATATAAAGAAAAACAGTATTGTGAATGTAATAGCTCGCGTTTTATCTAGCGAGAACACAGCATCTCGATATTTGTTAGCTTGCAAACGTGTTCAACAATGTACCGCGGAAAATATTCAAAAAGTGATAATGAACGCTTTGAAAAAATTTAAAATTGCCCACGATCAAGTTGTGATGATTGTGACAGATAGTGCAGCAACGATGTTAAGTGTTGGGTGATCCTTAAAACATATATTTCCTAACTTAATACATATAACCTGCGTGCTGCATGCTTCGCATTTAGTTGGTGAAGTTGTTCGACAACATTACGGAAACGTTGATCGGATGATTGGAAGTACTAAAGCAGTGTTTCGTAAATCTCTTAAACGTTTAAAAGAATTTCGTAAATTTTGTCCAGGTATTCCAGAACCTCCTGAACCAATTTTAACGCGATGGGGTACTTGGCTAACAGCAGCTTCTTACTATTTGATCTATTTTCAACAAATTCAATCAGTTATAATGCGATTTAATCGGAATGAATCCAAAGCAATTAGAGAAAGTCAAAGAGAATTTCAAATTCCGCAACTTTTAGAAGATTTAACAACAATATGTACCAATTATACAATATTACTAGATGCCATCAGAAAACTACAATGTACTGAATTGTCATTGCAGGAATCATTAGACATAGTGGAGGGTGTAAAAAATAAATTACACACATTAAATGATACGCCAGGATTATGCGCTAGTCAAAAGTTGACAGATGTTTTAAGGAAAAACCCTGATTTTAATACTTTAGAGGCCGTTTATAATAAGTGTAAGAATAGTGAACTTTTAAGTGATTTTGAAAAACAGTTTCTATATGCAAATGTAACTTCCTTAGATGTGGAGAGATCGTTTTCTATGTATAAGAATATTTTTTCTTGTCGACGCACAAGGTTTAAAGAAGTAACTGTGGAAACATATGCATGATGCAAGTTTACAGTAGTTCACATCCTGATGCCTCTAATTTGTTGGATAATTAGCAAGTAAGTTTATTTATGAATTTTTCGTATTCTTATATTAACCCGTAATACCGACGCCCTATTGGAGTCCGCAAGTTTTGGTTACTCTACTTATCACTGTTTAAAAATAAACATATACTTTTATTTGATACATTTCATAATACTTCTGCCCTTTTATTTCAATTCAAAATTGAAATTTACGGGTGCCCTATTCATACGTCGTTTCTAATTCTATTTACATGGTTTGTAAGACGTGTGCCAAAAATGCAAAGGCCCCAAATGACATAAATACGTGTATCTTACACATACACACCACACATATTAGTTGATCTCAAACGTAACACCTTCGTTTTTTTTTCAGAAACCGCGCGCAACATTCTCTAAATTTGTTATACGAGGTTGAAAAATTTCTTTGGCGACGACAACGAACGAAATGTAAAATAAAAAAGCAAAGCATTGACCCAAAAATTCTCATCACATGTTGTTTAAACTGGATCAGTCCAGGTTGGTATGGATTTTCAGCGTTCAACGGACAGCTGCTGTATTAGGTCCGCAGTAGTAGTACGCTGGCTGTTTCGAAATCTCTCAAGCCTATAATATTACATTACAGAACTAATAGCAGCCAATTAAATAAAATAAGTTTTACGAGTAAATAAAATTAACTATAAAAACTACTATTAATGTCCGTGGTGAATATGAGGATGAAATAATGAAGCGTTGTTAGACATGTATGTTCAAATGAAGAGAATAATCGGATATGAGTTACTGTAAAATGATTATTCTTATTATATATTCGGGCCATGGCACATTAATACCACCTTAATAGATCTATTGTAACAAAATGCCCTTATGTGTGTTAGAATAGATGGAGGCTCTTAATAAACCTTAGTACTACTCTAAGATCTGCTTCCTTGAGTTCAGTAGGTGCAAGAAATGGCCTACTGAAATGTTGGTGTCGTGTGCGACTAATGGCATCACATTTGCATAGGATGTATTCTGCCGTCTCCAGATCTTCTTGGCATAGACCACAGGTTTGATCTTCAGCTTTTCCTAGCTTAAATAAGTGATATTTTAGGGCTACATGACCTGTCAGAAATCCTGCCAGTAATCTAAGGCCCCCTGTGCTGAACGATAGCGCTATTTTTGTTGTATTTGGCAATCCTGTCTTTGTCCTGGAACACTTTCCCAGTACGAGGCCTTTTGATTGTCCTCCCATATCTTAATAGCTTGTTTTATGTGGCTCTTTTGGAGACCATAGAAAAAGTTGGGACCAATGCTTCTTTGGCCAGCTTATCTGCCTTTTCATTTCCTTCGATCCCTTGGTGGCTTGGGACCCACCGCAAAGTAACGTGGTTATTGCGTCCCAATTGCCTTAGATTATGTACACACTCCTGTATCAGAGCAGGTTCGTGTGTGTAGGCCTTAATAGCCTTTAGAACTGCCTGACTGTCTCGAGGTTCTTTATGGCGCACAGGTTTAAAGCAGAAACCTCTGCTTGAAATATATTTGGTGTGGGGTCCTGTAGGCATTTTTAGGTGGTAGTTAGGACCACTAATGCCTATACTGTTAAATGATTAGCAAGTAACCAGAACTTGTAAAAAATGTTTAATTTTGAATATTGTTTGTGCTCCATATATAAAAAAGAGGGTACAGCTGAATTTTGAATCTCAGTGGTACAATGACCTAAAAGATAAAAACGCAAAAAATGGTTATATTAATTTTCCAGCTTTAAATAAAGCAAGATAATAATGAAATTGTAAAATGAATAGAAAAACAACGAATAAAATAAAATTAAGTACTGCGTTACCAAAACCAATATATTGCAAATTCTATTTGTAAGATTTTTTATGTTGTCACGGTGCAGAAGAATACATAACGACTAGAGAGGTCGCCATCGACAAAATAATGAGACTGTCACAAACTGCACCAACCAGGAAATTACTCGAAGTAAATTTGTATGTTTCGATTACTCTAGGAAATCTTAGAAGATGAGAACCATATAATGGAGAGAGTATTTCGAAGATTTACTTAACATGGAGCAAGTAGACACGACAATTAGAATGGACAAGCAAAACCGATGAATACACAGAAGCCATCGAGCATACCGAACAAGAAGTCATAAAGAAAAGGCAGCAGGGTACGACGAGATAACAGCAGAAATGATAAAAAGCATGGATAAGAACGGAATAGCAATCCTAGAAAACTATTTAACAAGATTTGGAATGGAGGAACCACCTAAAGACTGGGAGTTGAGAATTCTATTACCACTACACAAAAAAGGGGACAACAGAGATTGTAAGAACTATAGAGGAATTACTTTGTTCAATATTACGAAATGAAAATAAAATTGCATTTTTACCGTATTTTCGTTAAAAAAAATCCTAACAATTTACAATATCCATTTTAATTAAGCTTAAAATATGGGAGCTCTTAAAACTTAATCCAATTACAAATACAGCTCAAACGACGTGAAAAACCTAAAAATTTCCACGTCCAAACAAATGAAAAGGTATTACAATATACAGTGTTCTTAGGACATCCATAATTACGAGTTAAAAAAAGTCTTGGCAACTTACCTTATCAAATCGAGAAGAGTATCCTGCGTCAAAACCTTCTTAACTTGGGGCAGTGTATTAGTAAATTCTTTGTTTTTGATATGCATGCCAGGCTGAATGGTTACTACGAGTATGATTCCTAAAATAACCGCCATCACTGTCGTCAATGCGTAGTAAGCTATCGACCTTAATGCTATCTTTTTCGATAAACTTAAGTCCAGCGTGCCGATAGCACAAATAATTGAAGCCGTAAGTAGGGGGATGATGAGAACTTTGAGCATTCGCAGGAAAAGTTCGCCGGGAAACTCTACATATTTCACCTCCCGTTCCGTCCATTGGTTTTTCACCTGTTTTAAGACGACGCCGAGTGCGAGCCCGCCGAAGACGCCGACAATCGTTAGTATGGTGATGAGATTGGCACGGACGAACTGTAGCACACGCATTTTCTGGAAAAAGAAGGAAACATCATAGTTGCTGCTTGATTCATTCAGAATCAAATGTATCAAATAAATAGCAAAGATTAGGTTATGTGAGGTAAACAACTTGTAAGTTAACCCAAAACACGGATGAAGAATTAAGACTTACAAGGGAACACAGGTTACTCGAAAATTCAGATATAGTATAAGAACGATGGTAATTTTTTTAGGTGCCTACTCGCACGTTTTTAGAGATCAAGGCCCCTAAACTTATCACTAAAGCTGGCCACGAGCGGTACCGCGCAGTAGCGTAGAGTCGACCAGGCCTTGCGTTCCACTAGAGTTATTCTGCTAATAGAGATGTTTGCTGCCGCAAAAATTTCGCTCATCTTTTAAATAAAAATTAAATAACACGTGCTCAAACACTTACCATTTTAAGCGTCCTTCGTGAAATCACAAAGTGAATAATGTCTGTTAAATATCTGCAACATTAGATATGTTTCAACTGTTGTTTCGGCAAAACTAGTACGGCATGAGGAAAAAATGCGTTTATATGCAGAGAACGAACGTTCTACATCTAGTGACGTAATATTTGCGTAAGTAAAATAATCTTTCAAATAACTTAACGATTCTGTTGACGCACCTTCACAAATGTGTCTTAATGTGCCAAAATCAGAATTTTTCTCAAAAACACTTTCAAATTTTTCTAGAACAGAAACATTTTTTGCGTCCTCAATCGCGCATAGCTGTGCGTGAACATGTTGCACTATTTGTAGAGATTCTTCTAACGGCACCGCAGGATTTTGTAATTTTTCTATTGCATCTGCTAGCCCGAAGTAATTGTCGTGAATGATTTTTAAATCCATTTTAACCTGACTATCTTGAAATTTCGACTGGCTTTTCTGGATAGCGGCAGCTTCCTTTGTATCGAATTGTAAAACCACGTTCTTAATATTGTCAAAATATTTATGATAATAAAACGCGGCCTGCAACCATGTTCCCCAACGAGTTAGAATAGGTTCTGGTGGCTCTGGCATACGGGGGTACAGTCTGTGAAATTCGCGAATACGTTTCGGTGATTTGACAAATACTGCTTTGGTATGCGCTATTAAAGCGTCTACCTCAGGATAACATTTTCTGATACTATCCGCCACAAGATTGAGAGCATGAATTTTACACGTAATGTGTAACAAATTAGCAGAATGCTTTTTAAGAGACCGGCCTACAGAAAGCATGTTTGCAGCACCATCACTCACTAACATCAAGAGTTGGTTTGTTGAAAGTTCAAACTTGTCCAATGTATTTAACACTAACATTGAAATTACTTCGGCAGTACACTGTTGTATTCGTTTGGAGACTAATAGAATTGAAGGTGCCGATTGATGAGGTTCCAATTTGCGTGCCATTACATTAAGAACAGAATGTTTCTTCCGATCTGTTGTTTCGTCGACACATAACCACAATTTTTGATCTTTCAACTCCGATTTTATTCTTTGTTCAATACGTTCGCGCGCAGATGGCACAATTCTTCGTAACGATGTTCGACTTGGTAATTTGCACTCCGAATAGTTATTCCAAAAGCAGATAAATGGTTCCTTGTCTAGTAAATTAAACGGTATATTACATGCGATAAACGTAACGTATAATTAAATATAAATTTTTCATTGTCTCGTGCGCAATTTCTTTTGAGACATGCTTTTCACTATTTACGTGTCGTAGACAATGTTGTCTGGACCAACACATTAACGGGATTTTACAGATTACACATTTAATTTTAGCACCTTCATATATTAAGTCTGGAATTTCTGCAATAAATTTTCGAAGTTTGTCCGACCGCGGTCGTTTTGCTGACGAAATCATAATTTTTCTAGAACAGATAAACAATTGTGCAGATAACCGGCAGCGAAAATGTCCGTACTACTCCGCAGACGAAGTACCGTTCCTCTCGGTCCGAACTGATTCTACGCCGATGCGCGGTACCGCTCGTGGCCAGCGTTACTTATCACCCTTCGCAATTTACGTCAATATTTCTGAAACTATGAAAAATACTATACAATCCTTAAATAACTTGTTATCTTTTTGGAGGGTACTGTATGATAGCCTCAATAATCTTCCTCTAACCACTACCTGGGACCGTGCCGTCTTCCATTTTTTAGAGATACCTATGTCACGACAAATTTACACATATCTATTAAACTTGCCTTAAATTTCCTTAATTTTGAGAAAAAATTTAGCAAATCCAATGCTACAGTACAGGGATGTAATCTGAATTTTATATTTTTTGACTTTTATGTATATATATATACAAGGTTCAATGTAGCAGAGAAAATAGCGCTAACACATGAACATGTTTCTATCTACCCAGCGTCATCGGCATGGTTCTGAGCACAATTTTCTGCTGTTACAATTGCATTTGCCCCTCGGTTGCATAGTTGAAACTTCAAATTTGTTCAATGAGTTCAACACCACCTTTAAAATCTCACCGGCAGTACAATTTATAACCCTTTTGGAAGCAAGTAAGAAGGAGGATGACGGTCGATGTGGTTCCATTGTACGTACCATTACATTAACCACAGAATGTTTTTGGCGATCTGTTGTTTCGTCCACACACAATCGCAGTTTTTTATCTTTCAAAACCGTTTTCATTCTTTTTTCTATATGTTCACGAGCAAATAGCATTACATTTCATATCGATGTCCGACTAGGTAACTTACAGTCCGCATATTTATTCCAGAAGGAGACAAATGCTTCTTTGTCTAGTAAACGAAACGATAGATTACATAAAATAAGAGTAACACATAAATCAAATATACATTTTTCTTGGTCTCGTATGCCACTTTTTACAGAAGAATGCTGTTTGCTTTCGATGTGACGTTGACAATGGCTTCTGGACCAACACGTTAAAGGGATTTTACAAACTAGACATTGAATTTTAGTGCCATCAAAAATTAAGTCCGGCATGTCCACTATAAAGTTTTTAACTGTGTCTGTCATTGGTCGTTTTCGCGACGTACCTAACTGCGACATTTTTAAAGCAAACATAACCGTACAATTACAAAATAAGTTACGACTGGGACATATACACATAACTACTCGCATACAGCATCGATTTAGTACTGGCGCTGTGAACACGTGAAATAAATAATCGCCGACTCCGCACCACACATCTACTACACTGACTGTTACCGCTGTATGCCCAGACTACTTATACGTGTACGCTTCTAAATTTACATAAAGGTTTAACTGAAAACGAAACAGCTTTGTGATAATTGCAAGCATGTTTGTATATTTTTCTCTCTTAAATTACATTAAATTGATTTACTTTTCAAAGCTATAGCGAATAACGTCAAATCACTTCGCTTTATATTAACCTCGCTCTTCCGTTCCGAACCTAGGTGTACGCTACCAACTTTATTCATCCGTCAAGGCGGTTCACATAATTTATATTATGCGATACCTTTTATGGCGCTAGACCCAGACATTTTCTCTTATAGATCGAAGTTTCTTCGCCTCATTGTCTTGCGAAACCAGTTTCGTAACAATATCTAACGTTTGTGTATTAAAATCAGTGACTCACATCGAAATATGCATCTTAAATAACTTGGATCATGAATAATGAACTACCTTTTCCATTTCTGACGCTTGGTAGGTTACATTTTAGAGGGTATTTGATTGGCAAGCACTAAAATATCAACACACTCCGCACCCCACAAATTATTTGATAAAATTCGGAGCAATTGTTCCGAGAATTCGTGGATTTCCATTGTCCACCGTATGACTGAATGATTTTAGGAAAAAACCTTTAATTGTAACATGCCTTGTTCTGTCTCAACTGTAAAAGATATTTACTAGTACCTACTTTTATAACCCCTACCCTAAAACTAAAACATTCGAATTACTCGGAACTAGAGGAAGAAGTACTGGCGTGTGACACAAAAACATAAACATGTGTTCGTTTTACTCCAATAAATTCATCAACACGGAGTATATAACAGGACCTTCTTCTCGATTTAACAAAACGTTTTCGTAAGCGTCTAATTCTCGCGATGAAGGTTTTCTAATTTAATATTATGCCCGGTTTTGTTTATGTGTTCTGCGTTGTATGTTTCAATTCTTCCATAGCGGTAATGCGCCATGTGTTCTTTGAACCGGGTGCATATAGCCCTTTTCGTTTGTCCAATATAGGCTTTATCACAATCATCGCATATAGTTTTGTAAATTTCCGACTTTTCTTTAGAGCTTTGAATTAAGTAACGCAAGAAACTCTGGAATGATGCATTTCTGAGTATCAGAAACATTCATACACATTTGCTCATGAACAAATTGGCTACGAAAAAAGACAGCGGATTCCCAATCGCTATACCTTCTAGTTGTTCGTAATATTTGCCCTCGATTTGAAATCGATTTCGATTCATGCAATGTAAAGTTAATTTTTGTATTCAGCAATATGGAATCATCATCGTTATTTCATTTTAAGAAGTCGTCCAAATATTCTATGGTTTCTGGTATCGGTACGCTCCCTAATTAGATTATTGGCTTAATTAACTGATTACTATACAAAAATATTGATTACATTGCTAATAAAAACAGTAATTTATTGCGGTAAACCCTGTCTCACCGAAGAGAATCGCTGTAATACGATAAAAATTCACAACGTTCCGGTATCGGACTTTATAGCATCTAGCTGGCGCTGTTTCGGTTGAAGAGCGAAGACGGATGGCAATGACAAGCGACAAGCTGACCCGATGCGTTTGTACGCACAGAATCTACACGGTTCACAATTCAATTAACCGTATATGTGATTGTAATGGTTCATTGCGGAAGTGGGTGTATTAATATGAATGTATATGGCGTTCAAGCCGTACAAATTTGTTATAACTTCTGCGAGGAATACGATATGAACGGTGATTCAATTCTTGGATCAGCTACGTTCATGAAAAATTCATACGTTTTACGAGCGCTGCTGACGATTTTTCTTACGCCTGGAATCCTCTCAAGCCAATCAGATAAGTTTCATTACGCATGATAATGCTTATAGTAAGTGAGATCGTGATTTAAGAATATAAATAAAATTTTACGTAGGTAATCTAGCTCAAAATGCAAGAATAATAATAATAATGTATTTCCAAACAGATTTTTTACAATCCAATTATAGGACAACCGTATTACAACATACAGCGTTGGACAAAATTATTAGGCACCCTCGCATTTGGTTTATATCTCAACTTTCACCAGTTAATAAATGAAACGAATGGTATAAATGTAATATTTTATTTAAGAAGAAATAAAATTCAATATCGAGTTGATCCTCTTTGGGAGTTTATTACAGCAGTTATCCTTTTCGGTAAAACCAGCAACAAGTTTCTCGCAAGTAGAAGCTGGCACTTTATTCCATTCCTTTATTACCACTCTTTCTAACTTTTGTTTGGATGTACATTTTCGAGTACGTACCGTCTGCTTTAAAATGGCCGACAAATGTTCTTACGCCCTCACATTACTGTCGTAACTAACAGCGCGAAACACAATAAGCTCTATTAACTTCCAAGCATGCGATATAACTCGGTAATTCCCCGAGGAATATTTAGATATACTACTTATAATTCCCCGAATGATTAAATAACTGTATAGATGGCATCAGTTTTCTAATGTAACGAAACATTTTGTAATTTTTCTATTTCCTCCGCTAGTCCGAAGAAATTGTTGAGAATAGTTTGTAAATAGTTTGTAAATCTCTTTTAACCCGACTATCTTGAAATATTTCCTGGCTTTTCTTGATTGCTGCAGTTTCTGTCGGATTGAATTTTAAAACTACATTCTTTACTTGATCAAAATATTTGTTGTAGTAAAACTCAGCCTGCAACGATGTTCCCCAACGTGTAACAATCGGCTGTGGTGGTTTAGGTAAATCGGGACACAGTTTCTTTAGAAACACTGACTTTGTACTCGCATTTACTAGTGGAAAACATGTAGGAATCGTTTGTGCCGCAAGATTTAGAGTATGGATTTTACACGTTACATGTATGAAGTTACCACTGTGTTCTTTATGAGATCGGCCCAAAGAACGCATGTTTGCGGCACCATCACTCATAAACATTAAAAGTTGCTTAGTTGAAACTTCAAATTTGTTCAATGAGTTCAACACCACCTTTAAAATCTCATCGGCAGTACAATTTGTAACTCTTTTGGAAGCAAGTAAGAAGGAGGATGACGGTCGATGTGGTTCCATTGTACGTACCATCACATTAACCACAGAATGTTTTTGACGATCTGTTGTTTCGTCCACACATAACCACAGTTTTTTATCTTTCAATTCCGTTTCCATTCTTTTTTCTATATGTTCACGAGCAAATGGCACTACATTTCGTATCGATGTCCGACTAGGTAATTTACAGGCCGCATATTTATTCCAGAAGGAGACAAATGCTTCTTTGTCTAGTAAACGAAACGGTAGATTACACGCAATAAAGGTAACACATGAATCAAATGGAAATTTTTCTTGGTCTCTTACGCCACTTTTTGCAGAAGAATGCTGTTTTCTTTCGATGTGACGTTTACAATGGCTTCTGGACCAACACATTAAAGGGATTTTACAAACTAGACATTGAATTTTAGCGCCATCAAAAATTAAGTCCGGCATGTCCACTATAAAGTTTTTAACTGTGTGTGCCATTGGTCGTTTTCGCGATGTACCTAACTGCGACATTTTTAAAGCAAACATAATCGTACAATTACGAAATAAGTTACGACAGCCTACATATACGCAGAACTACTCGCATACAGCATCGATTTAGTACTGACGCTGTGAACGCGTGAAATAAATAATCGCCGACTCCGCACCACATATCTACTACACTGACTGTTACCGCTGTTTGCCCAGACTAGTCATTACAGTAAAATTTCTTATTTTTCGGATGCACTCATATATAATTTCACTTTTCTAACTGTAGATCTTTTGGTTCGTATCTTAAATTAAATCCACGAATAAAACGTACAACTTTTCCTTTAGTACGTTGTCGTTTTCTACTGCCCGTATCAACCACTTCATTCACTAATTCTCCATCCATTATTGCAACAAGAATCGACGTTACTTGTAAAGCAATTCGTCCACTTACTATTCATGTAATTGTAAACAATACAAATCTTTAACAAGGACGTAGCAAGGATATGAATTTTGCTTTAACTTCAGCCATATCTTGTGGTTATATGGACAAGTTGCATTTTGATTCTGCAAACACTGTAAACATGTTACGTTTTGAAATTAACATTAACTTTGCTGTGTATATTGGGACTAGTACAGCTTTGGTCAAAATTGACCATATGCAATATTATACTGTCAAAATAGATCGCGATGCCATCTATGAGCCATTTTTCTTTTAATGTGGACATTCAAAAACTAAAAATCTAAGGGAATATTAACGGAAGTTGACATGAATTGAAGAATAGTAAATACAGGATGTTGCATTCAAAAACCAAACCCGTATACTGTGGAAACTGAATATCCTCTATACTTGAGTAGACAGAATCAGACGTTATGCTGCGCTAGCCTGCGAATATTTTTTGTTTTCTCTGAATTACTCAGGGAAGGAATTATCTTCCATCCACACTCTAAGTGGACACGCTGTACATAGTCCGTTTTAAATAAACTCCAAATCAGTAAGAAAATTCTGTTTCACTGAACACAATTACTGTCAAATTCAGCAAACATAATTGTTTAAAAATTTGGTTTGCATGGAAACTTCAAGATTAATATCAGATGAAATAAAACTTTTCCAATTCCCTACAGGTATTTATAACTCCGTTTAACTTTTTATTAGCTTTAAAGTAGCGTACATTACAGGCAAATTTGCATAATTAATAATAAATATAAATAGGTGTTCTACTAGTACGAGGGCGAATCAAATATTAACCGGACTTTTGTTTTAGAACATTTATTAGTACAGTAAATAAAATTTTGAATACGCCTTATTTTTTCTATATAATCTCCTCTTTTATTCACACATGTTTCCCACCGAATCGGAAGGTTTTTTAATTCCGTCATCAAAGAATGAATGTGGTCGCGTCTGTAACCAATTGCGCACGAACGTTTCTACATCTTCGTCGTCGTCAAAGTGATGACCTCCCAGTTCTTCTTTGAGTGGCCCAAACATGTGGTAGTCACACGGCGACAGATCGGGACTGTAGGGCGGATGTTCCAGTGTTTCCCAATGAATTTTGTCCAATTTTTCTTAGGTTAATGCAGCTGTGTGTGGCCGAGCTTTGTCATGGAGCAGAATCGCACTTCGAATAGGCATGTCTGTTAACGTGAGAAGGTTCATCGAATTTTTCGAAATAGGAAAAATATTCCCTACAAGGGCCGGACCAATTACTATTATCACGATTAATGGAAGCAGACACAGAATGTCCTCTACATGCGTCCCTCTCATGGTTTGTAGGAGGAGCGTTGGTTAAGTGATATGCATCGTGTTGAGATCTCTGATACCCTCCTTCCTTCCATCACTTAGTTCTATGACTTGTTTTCTCTTTCCGATGTTCTTTCCTTCTATTACTCTGTGACATACTACTGCTAGTCGTTGACAAAGAAAAGCTACTGCTGCGCAATCTTTTTCTCTTTATCTTTCCTCTTTCCACCGATTCTATTTGATCACTTTTCCATGATTTTTTGCTTTCGATATCGCTATCGTTGTTGTTTTTTATATTATTGCTAATAGTGGCACTAGTCCTTCTGTCACTTTCACTAGAATCACAATTGTTTATTACTAACGTTGTCGAGCACCGTAGTGGTCGATGAAGATGAAACAACTTGTGGTGGGGGTAGCGATAGTTTTGACGACTTAATACTATCGGATTCTTGCCTGGTATCAGGCAGTTCACTCCACTGCCTAATTTCTTCAGATCTCTTTCTAGGCTTTGGTATGCTTTTTAAGCGATTCAGTTCTATTCTTACCATTATGCTGAGCTTGTTGCTATGGCTGGATTTCATGTTCTCACTGTCTGGTAACTCAGTCTTCACAGATTTGATTATTTCGGAAGTCTGTTGTTGTGAAAATGATGCACAAGGGGATGACAACGTTTTCGTATCATTGGCTGGAATTGGTGATAGTAGTGTTGCGGTGTTGGATATCACTGGTATAACTTCGTCTTCGAGTGAAGAACTACTAGAACGTTTACACCACCTTTACCTTTACCACCCTTTCCACCTTTACCTCCGCCTTTTCCTCCACCTTTACCACCTTCGGAATCACGTTTAAATGTAAATAGCTTTCGCAGAGTATCGCTTTTCTTCTTGTCTTGTATAGGTTTTGCTTCCGCATCAACCTTAATGGGACTTTCTACTTTCGTCGTTATACTCAACAGTGCACCAGTTCTTTCAATATCTGTAGAATGTCTTCTCTGATTTATTATCTTATTTATCACGCTTAGGGGGTAATCTTGGAGGAGATTTTTTTACCGATGGTGGCTTTTCATCTGAATCACTATCGGTGTCTGTTGTGGTGGGTAACACTTTTTTTAACTGCATTTGATCTACCTTTCCTTCTAAAAGGCGGCGCCGTTTCTTTTTTTTTTTCGGCGATTCAGATGGCCTTTTTTGCTTTTTGTTGGAAATGTCGTCACTGCGTTTAGATAATTGTTTATCGAATAAAGCGCTTTTCAGTTTATTTTTATTCTTTTCACTCCACTCGTCATTTTCCGAGTCCGTTCGTTTTCTAAATTTGTCTTCATTAGACTTTGATTTGTAGTTCTTTTTAGGTGTGCCTGCTTTAGGAATCGACGCATCTGTTTCATTCGAATTGCTTGAGCTAATATCTCTCTTTGATATAGTTCTGCGACGAGTTTCACTTCATCAAGCAGTTGACAGTAGTACGCAGCGTCCCACGGATCGCAAGAATATTCGTCTCACTTGTGCTTGTCCGCGGTCGGCGTGCATAGGTCTCATTTTGCACTGACTCTCGGCCATCGGAAAATTTTTTGTGCCAGTCGTAGACTCGAGTCCTTGAAAGCGTTTTTTCAGCGAGCTGTGCAGTTAATCAACGTAAAATTTCGGCAGGTTTTACGCCCTCCCGCGACAAAATGTAATAATAATGCGTTGCCCAACAGATGTGTGCACCTCTTGCTCAGACATGATGCTACTAACAACCAATCTGCTCTGGCGAGCCGAACCGATTTACTCCCCTCCACTTTACATCCCCATCCAACATATATCAACACGTCACGTTACTCAGTTCACCTAGGGAGCGTTAAAAAGAAAAGTCCGGTTCATATTTGATTCGCCCTCGTAGTACTGCATGCGAGTAATATGTGGCGTTTTAATTGAATGTACAAACGACATGGTAATCAAATATTCGTATGTTACATATGCATGTTATGTACGTGCTGGATGTTAGTAATGTAATAACTATACAAATTATAATCATGTTATGCTTGAAGAATAGAATACAATCTGTAGACCGTAACGATACAGATTCATAAACTCAATGTAAATACGTTATAGTCATCTTGAATGTAATGGATACAAACTTGCACTACAATATATCTTCATTCTATTTTATCAAAGCTATGTAATGTATTATTTCGGTTATATAATTATTATGATAGGAAATGACCCATTTTTCAGTTCATTTCTTTCTGAGTTGTTTTTCCTATAGGTTGTGTTTATTGAAAATAATTGTAGATGAATATATAATTAAATACAGAATTTATTAATAAGTTTATTGAAAGTATTAATAAGTTAATTGAAAATATCAATCTCAATAATAATAATAAATGTTGACCTGGTGGTGAGTACAACGAAAAGGAAAAATAATCGGGTACTCTAAATGTGTGGCACTGGAACACTGAAACAGTTCACTAAAACCCTATTATCATCAGCAGTAAAACTGAATTAACAAAATAAGTGAAAAACTAACCTTATATAGCACATAAATTATGCAATATGTAAATTTAAAATAAGCATAGTGAGCCTCAATTATATCTTAATTATATATATACCCTTCCACTTTAAGTGTCTCTTGATGAGCCGCTTCATTGCGCAGGGCTATAATTAACCCTAAACTGCAAATCTAAAGATAAATAATTCCTAAATTAAAATGTAAATGGTTCATTGCACATCGTTATAATTACAGCTGTAATTAATAGAGCAACGCAAACTGCGCTGAAAGCCTGTGGCGGACCCATAAAAGTTTACACAAAATAAACACGGCCGGGACAATTCAGTATAAGCGTCAGTACAACTGCGACTCGAAAGCCGATCTGTTGTGCATGCATCTACGCTGTCGTATACTATATCGTAGTTCTACGTTTGTTTGGAAAATGTTTCCTACGTCGCGAAAACGACCAAAGTTGGACACAATAAGAGAATTTATTGCAGAAATGCCTGATTTAAAGTGTGAAGGCGCTAAAATTCAATGTGCAATGTGTAAAATAGATTTAATGTGTTAGTCAAAAAGTAATTGTCTCCGGCACGTAAATAGTGCAGGGCATGTTTCAAAAAAAATTCCACACGAGATTATGACAAATTTAAATTTAATTTATGTGTTACTTTTATTGCATGTAATTTACCATTTCATTTACTAAGGAAGAAAGCATACATCTCGTTTTGGAATGAATATTCGGACTTTAAGTTACCAAGTGAGGGAACATTACAGAGAGTTGTGCCGTCTGCTCGTGAGCATGTCGAGAAAAGAATTAAATCGGAGTTGCAAGATAAAAAAATTGTGGTTATGTGTGGACGAAACAACAGATCGTAAAAAACATTCTGTGGTTAATGTAATGGCACGCACAATGGAACCACATCGACCGTCACCCTCAATTTGACTAGCTTCCAGACGAATACAACAATGCACTGCCCAAGTAATTTCAATGTTGGTGTTAAATACATTGGAAAAGTTTGAACTTTCAACAAATCAACTGTTGATGTTTACGAGTGATGGTGCCGCAAACATGCTTGCTGTAGGTCGGTCTCTTAAAAAACATTGTGCTAACTTGTTGCATATTACATGTAAAATTCATACTCTTAGTCTCGTAGCAGATAGTATCAGAAAATGTTATCCCGAGGTGGATGCTCTAATAGCACATACAAAAGCTGTGTTTGTAAAATCCCCAAAACGTATTCGGGAATTTCATAGACTATGCCCCGGTATTCCTGAACCACCACAACCTATTCTTACTCGTTGGGGAGCATGGTTAGAGGCTGCATTTTATTATCTTAAATATTTTGAGAATATAAAGAACGTGATTTTAGAATTCGATCCAAAGGAAGCTGCGGCTGTCAAGGTAAGCCGCTTGAAATTTCAGGATAGTCAAGTTAAAACAGATTTGGAAATTATTCAGAACAATTACGTGGGACTAGCGGATGCGATAGAAAAACTACAAAATTCTTCGGTGTCGTTAGTGGAATCTCTGCAAATAGTGCAACATGTTCACGCACAGCTATGCGCGATAGAAGACGCAAGAAATGTTTGTGTTTTAGAAAGGTTTGAAAGTGTTTTAGATAAAGACTCTGATTTTGGCACATTAAGATAAATTTGTGAAGGTGCGTCAACAGAACCGTTAAGTTATTTGAAAGATTATTTTAGTTACGCAAATATAACGCCACTAGATGTAGAACGTTCGTTTTCGGCATACAAAAACACTTTTTCTTCACGCCGCACTCACTTTGCCGAAACAACTTTGGAAACATATCTAACGTTACAAATATTAAATAGACATTATCCACTTTGTGATTTCACGGAGGACTCTTAAAACGGTAAGTGTTTGAGCACGTATCACATTTAATTTATTTTGTGTAAACTTTTATGCGTCCGCCACTGGCTTTCAGCGCAGTTGCGTTGCTCTAGTAATTAACTAAACATGATGTAACAAAGGATAAAAGCTGAAATTTAGTGGTCCTAAATCTAAATTCATTAAGTGATTTTTGTAAGAACGCATTGAAGGCCGTAATAATAAGAAATATGTTAAATTACCCTTTTATCCATGCTACACGAATGGTCTTGAAAAAATCTTTTCTAAAGTTGACCGCAAGATTGTTTTTTCTTCAAACAATAACCTTAAAAACCTTTTAGGAAGTTCCAAAGACCCAGTAGATAACATGGATAAATCAGGAATTTACACAATTTCATACAGAGATTGTGATCAAGTGTATATTGGGCAGACAAAAAGATTAATCAAAATTAGATACAAAGAACATTTGGCTCATCTCAAATTCAGAAGGTTTGATAAATCTAGCGTTGCCCTACATATGCTTGAAAATAACCATAATGTTGATAATATAAAGTTAATTAAAAACGTAAAGAGTACTGCGCAATTAAATTGTTATGAAGGCATGGAAACTTACAAAAACAAAAATCACTTAATGAATTCAGATTTAAGACCACTAAATTCCAGCCTTTATCCTTTGTTACATCATGTTTAGTTAATTACAGCTGTAATTATAACCATGTGTAATGGACCGCTTCATTGAAAAACAAGGATTTTAATAACTCCCGTCCTTCTGACCGTTTACATTTTAATGTAGGGATTATTTATTATTTAACTTTAGATTTGCATTTTAGGCTTAATTATAATCCTGTACAATGAAGTGGCTCATCAAAAAACACTTAAAGTAGAAGGGTATATACAATTAAGATATAACTAAGGATTACTATGCTTATTTTAAATTTACATATTGCATAATTCACTTTGTTAATTCAGTTTTACTGCTGATGATTAGTCTGGGCAAACAGCGGTAATAGTCAGTGTAGTAGATATGTGGTGCGGAGCCGGCGATTATTTATTTCACGCGTTCACAGCGTCGGTACTAAATCGATGCTGTATACGAGTAGTTCTGTGTATATATAGGCTGTCGTAACTTATTTCGTAATTGTACGCTTATGTTTGCTTTAACCCGTGTGGACGCGCGCGACGTTTTGCTACGTATGGTCGCGCACCGTGTATTTTTTACCCAGAATGTATATCATCTTTTAATAAAGTATAGGATTAAAATAATAACAGGCAATAAATTCCTTTTATATAATTACACGTTTCTTTATTATATTTATTGAAATTATTATATAAAATATGGAAAACAACCACCAAATAGAATACGTAATACAGTAATCAATGTTAACACTATAAAATCTAACAGTCGTCGTCAGTTTTTTTTCTTCTGTCTTAGATGATTCGAAACATCTTCTACATACTGGAACTACATGTTCTCGACAAATAAGTTTGTTGCAAAAGGCGCAAGAGTTTAGTTTTACGATCCATTTTTGTCGTACAGTCTTTACATCTACCTGAGAGAGCTTTTTGTTGCTTAGATGCAGGTTCATCATCTATATCTAGAACCATCTCTTGCCCACAATTCACGAGAATTTAGACGACCTGACTTCATAACTCCAGCCTAATGGAGTAAGCCAAAAGGAGCTCTTATTTCAACACTTTGTCAATGTAAATATTTGTGTATTTTACAAGAAGTTCTATATCATCTGTAATAATGCATTGCCAGGCTTTAATTTGATTAGTAACTGACCTTGCTTTTCCTATCGGATCTAGCAAGCGAGATACTATATTGACAGACCTAGTCCTTACATTCTTCGAAGGAATCTGCTTTTGCCACTTACAATTAGTGCCATCACGACCATAAAAGTATTCATGACGTACACGCATTGCTAGAGGAATATTATTATCAGATTCATCGGAACTAGAAGTTGCCTCTTCTTGTTCGCTATTAGTGTCATGATCACTTTCAGTAAAATCATCTTCTAAATCGCTCTTAACAGATGCAATGTCATCTGCATCATTACTTACCTAGAATTATGTAACAGATATAAGATTATTGTATCTCGTCCTTGATTATACACACAATAAAACTACAAACACAGTATATACCTATTGCAGTATGTTTTCACTTACTCACGGCAACTGCTACGTTTGAACGCGCGCTGGGTAATACCCTTTATAGGATATGTTTGTAAACAACTAACTCAAGTGGAATGTGAATCCCTTGTCATATGTAGAAGACTGTTTTAGGAAGGTACTGAAGTGATAAAGCGTCATTGCTCAAAAATATACAGCGATTTAAAAATGACTCGGGTATCTTTTACCCACGCGCGCGTCCACACGGGTTAAAAATGTCGCAGTTAGGTACGTCGCGAAAACGACCAATGGTAGACACAGTTAAAAACTTCATAGTGCACATGCCGGACTTAATTTTTGATGGCGCTAAAATTCAATGTCTAGTTTGTAAAATCCCTTTAATGTGTTGGTCCAGTAGCCATTGTCAACGTCACATCGAAAGCAAACAGCATTCTTCTGCAAAAAGTGGCATACGAGACCAAGAAAAATTTACATTTGATTTATGTGTTACTCTTATTTTATGTAATCTATCGTTTCGTTTACTAGACAAAGAAGCATTTGTCTCCTTCTGGAATAAATATGCGGACTGTAAATTACCTAGTCGGACATCGATACGAAATGTAGTGCCATTTGCTCGTGAACATATAGAAAAAAGAATGAAAACGGAATTGAAAGATAAAAAACTGTGGTTGTGTGTGGACGAAATAACAGATCGTCAAAAACATTCTGTGGTTAATGTAATAGTAGGTACAATGGAACCACATCGACCATCATCCTCCTTCTTACTTCGGACTAGTGGAGGGAATAGGAAAATTACAAAATGTTTCGATGTCGCTAGTGGATTCTGTTCAAATTGTGAATGATGTTCACGCACGGTTACGCGCTGTAGAAAGCGAAACAAATTGGTGTGTAATACGAAAATTTGAAAGTGTTTTAGAGAAAGACTCCGATTTTCTTATATTAAGACAAATTTGTGAAGGTGCGTGTGAAGATGCATTAAGTTGTTCCAAAGATTATTTTAAATATGCAAATATAACATTGCTAGATGTCGAACGGTCGTTTTCGGCATTAAAAAACATTTATTCCGCACGTCGTACTCACTTGACTGAAACAGCTGTGGAAACATATTTAATGATTCAAATATTTAACAGATGTTACCCAGTTTGTGATTTCACGGAAGACTTTTAAAACGGCAAGCGTTTCAGCACGTTTTATAATTTATTTCTTACCTTCTGTTTTATGTGTAAACTTTTATGCGCTCGCCACGCCTCTGGCTGTTATCGTATATTTGCCCAGGTTATTGATGATAGCTTGGCTATCGAAACGTGCGTCCAGGACCAGTTAAGTATTGTGGTAAGGGTTTTAGTGAACTGTTTCAGCGAAAAGGAAAAATATTAAGAAAGTGAAATTTAATTGATTTAATATGACATAATATTATATTACTTGGAAGAAACATTTTTCTGTCTTGGATTTTCTTGATTTTCTAACCCTAAGAAAATGTTTATTTAATCCAAATAAAATTTTAAGAAAATTATTTTCTTATATCATACATTTTTATAGTCTTGAAATAAAAATATTTTCTTGAATAGACACTGGCAGAAATCAGACCGTTACTCTACAATAGAACTGTAGCTGTGAGAACAGTATTATACTTCGTATGTTTACTGCAATCACGTTCCATCACATTCATAACACAAGATGTATAATCTTCGTAACTCGTACGCATGAAGTCATCCGTATTTATCATTTCTCTGACCCCGAAAGAGAGCGTCCGATTGCACAACCTTCTGCAGCGTAACCTTCAGCTTTTTTTCTCTTTATTTGGGTGACCACGCGGGACTAGTTCAGTCTGTGTATAGCGGGAATAGAGAACTATAATCCGGCGGCAATACACCAGCGACAGGATTACAAATGCACATGTGTACATAACCGCGCGGCGGGACATTTACCCAGCGTTTTCGCTAAAAATATCGTCATGCAATCGTCTCGCGTATTATTTGGGTTTCAAAATAATTGGAAGTCTTCCTATTTTCGATTTTCCACTGTTTGCATTTTAGACAGGAGAAAATAGCACTGCGCTCGAAAAAAAATTATTATTATGCAGAATGCGGTTATTTGTTATCAGTTAAATGTTTGATATTAAAATTCAGATCAATGACAATTTGAATTCACTCTTTAAAACAAAAATACGGAGTTCTAATTAAAAAGTAAAATAGTTTAATTGTTATTAAAGTCGGTCTTGAACCATTGCCTCCAATTTGAAATTTATTTTTAGTTTAAAAGTGTGGAGAATTGTAGTTGGAGTTTTTCACTGCTTTTAATTGTTGGATACGTTCTTAATCAAAGAATAAGGTTTGTATAACTTTAAATGTTAAATGTTGTTTAAATGCGGTTGCTACATAGCTTGTACGACAACGAATCAGACGCCATATCGCCTCTTCTCTCCTATTACCCTACTTTTTGTAACATATCAGAGCGGCGCGAAATTCAAAAATAATAAGGAACTAGACAAAAAGTAAATTGTTTAATATGCATAACTTTCAAAATAATCAACGAATCCATCAAAACTTCCGTATAGATAGAAGAACATGAAACCTGTAGAAACCTACAATTATTTTGATTTCGAGCAAAATAATGTTATTAATCGTATACATAAGTCCCGGAACACCTAAACATCTCCGGATGTACATTGATTGAACAACTTCACTCTGTGTACACTTCAAATTGGTTTAATCAAAACAATTTAATTATGGTGTTTCAAACTAAATCAACTACACAGGGTGTTTAAATAAGGCGTAACCTTAAAAAACTGAATATAATGAAATACAAAATCTTAAAAACACACAAGACAATTTATTTTAAATATTTTAGCTCTGTTCTAAAAATTATTTAATAAGATATTTAAACTGAGCACCCTTAACAGATTGACAATGAGAAAATCTATGATGAAAGGATGAAATAACGTTAGTTCATATTTCTTGTGAAATGAGATAAGATTCCCTAATTATATACTGTCTTAAATCCTCAAAGTTTTCAGGTTTAATTACATAAAGAGCATTTTTCAAGTATCCCCAATGGAAATGCTCTACAGCAGCGGTCGCCAACATTTTGTAATTAGCGGACCAATAACTTAAAACTCGAAATCTCGCGAACCACTAAACACAACCCTCCTCCTATACATACATTATGTAGGATGGGATATAGTTTCATTAAACTATCATTTATTCATTAGTAGTGATATCTATATTTCTGTTACAATTGTTTGATCAACATTATCAAGGCCTAGCGAAGTTTATTACTTTTCTTTTATTACTTTTAATAACAGAAGTCATTAATTAATCATAAGTTATTAACTAACAGAGGATACTCCTATTTGGATGTGTCAGATACAAGTCAATAAACATTTTCACCGATAGCCCAACTGCACTGCGAGCTCTCGAGGAGAGAAGGACTTCCTTCAGACTTCCATAAATTCTCGGCCTGATATAGAAAAAAATAACTTCTTTAATTTTTAAAATTTATTACAAGGATCAGTTAATAATTGTATTCACTTCTAAAGTTTTTCCCTCAAAATGTTGTATTACAGCTGCTTGCAACTTGCTATTTGGATAGAAGATCATAGTACAGAACTATTGTTTCGTCTCCTTTGGCAATGGACTCCAAAATCGGTTGCGGATCGTCTCCACACATATTTAAAAACGACGGCGCATATTCGAGCCGACGTTCACGTTGGAGAGCAGGGCGAATGCTTGTTTCAGAAATGTTAGATGTCACTCCTAAATTCTTCACATTCAAACGGAAATCTACTAATACCATTTCCTCAATAATTGAAATGTTTTAAGCCGTTATCAGTTCAATTGGCCGATTAGAGCGCTCATCATCTTTAAGGGATTCTTGCCCCAAACGGAAACATTTTACCCGCTATTTTACAGTAGCATATGAAGGAGCTAAATCGCTATAAACGCCGTCTAAACGTTGTTTGATGTGATTAGGCGCATTCCCTTCTTTTGTTAAAAATATAATGACCGCGCGATACTCAATTTTCCTTAGCTGAAACATTTTCATGCATTAGTCACGTTGTCTGGCTGGCTACTAAAAGGTAATACTCTTCGAGTCGTAATATTTACAGTATAGGCCTTGCACATGTGCAACTATGACACAGCGGAATTTGAACACGTTCGAACCTGTATAAGCCTGTTAGGCCGAGAATTTATGGCGTCTACCTTATAGCTGACTGAAGAAACTGCCTTAATATTTTGTGCAGCGACTGATAACCAGATAGTCGACCCCTCAATACAATGGAAGCTAAACAGACACCGCTCTGGGTCCAGAGCTTCCAGTTGACATATCGTTTAAGAAGAAGAGGTCCTTGGAACCTAGGTTTATCTCATGCGAGACCATAAAACCGAAACAGAGTCAGGAAACAACAAAAAGTCCATCAGAGCTCTAACCGCTATCCTTACCTGTTAAGCTCGCTTAAGGAAACAACTGGACAAAATGGAGCCTGTTCAATAGGAATAATCCAGCCTGCGTTTGGGAAAGGAGTCAACAGTTGAGCACATATTTTGCCACTATCCTGCCGCCTGCAGAATCAGATTTTCTCAATTTGGTGGGGTCTTCGTAACACCAGAGAGTCTGAGAAGGATCTCACTGAGAGAACCTCTGGAATTAGTTAGAAGAATAGGTCTATTCAACCGGTCGATGAAAATGTATAGACTAATCCACCTATCCCGCCTTTCCAACGTAAACGGCAGCAGACTACTTTTAATCGATCTTTTATTATGTCAAAAATGCGCCGTACGTGTATACATTAAAATTTCACAAGCTTACATTAAATTGAAAGAAGGTCTCTACGGACCACCAAAATTTTCTCACGGACCACCAGTTGGCGACCGCTGTTCTAGAGGAGATAAACCTGACGAACGGGTAGGCCATCCGATTTGGCCTCATCTTTCAATTCATCTGTTGGGAAATGCTTCATTCGGAAACCATTAGAAGTACTAGAAATTGCAAGACCTTGCAAACTAAACATATTGCACATGTCAAAAAGTTTAATACACCTACAATTACCTTTAGGAATTTTTTTATTTGCACGTCTCATTTTGGTCTCTCCAAAATTTTATCTTTAAATTGAATTGAATAGTGTCTGAATACATCCTTAGATCTGTCAAAATGTGTCAATACATAATAATCGGACTATGAAACATTAAGAAGATCGCACTTTAGTTATTAAGTAAGAAGACCATGTTTTGTACGTCTCTTTTGCATCATCAACAATCTGACTAACAACAAGTTTATAGAAGGCATTGCTGTTAAATAGAATATGGTATTATAAGTACTTTAGAGTTACAAGTTGCGATACAACAATTTATTAGTAGAGCGGGCCAAATTGCGCCATCCAACAGAATCGGAATCAGGCGCAACGGCCGCTTATTGTAAATAGCATATATGTATACAGCAGATATGTGATATTTCGAAATTAATAAAAAAGAGTAAAAAAAAAAAAAGCTGACGCAATAATAATGTTTAAATTAGAGCGGATATATATATATATATATATATATATATATATATATATATATATATATATATATATATATGTAACGCTGAGGTTTTTTATTTTCATTATGATTTTTTATTTGATTAAAACGGTATGCGTTGTAAATGGGATGTAATAAAAATAACTGGAAACTGAACGCTTTTTTTATTCTGTTGTACTTAATAATGTAACTGTAAATAAAGATATAACAAATAAATTGTTTGTTTAAAAAGTTGCACCATCAGATAAGTTTCCACATTTGCCTCGGTGAAGGATGTTCGCCTAGACGAAAAAATGTTCTTATATTTCGAAAACGACCGTTCCACGTCTACCGAAGTAAGACAGGCGTAATTAAAATAATCTTTAACTTAGTCAAGGAATCTGCAGATGCCCCATCCCATTTTTCTTAATTTGTGTAGTCGGATTCTTTTTTAAAAACATCGAACTTAGCTAAAACTTGTCCCTTGTTGCATCGTTTATACTGTGTATCAATGTACTAACTTCGTCCACGACTTGCACTGATTCTACCAACGACAATCCAGAATTTTGCAAATTTTCTATCGCGTCTCTAACCCTTTGTAATTGTTGCTAATATTCTTTAGATGTGTTTCAACAGAAATATCGGGAAAACCCTTCTGGCTCATCCTAATAGCTCTAGCTTCGGCAGGGACGAATTGCAAAATATCGGATTTGACTTCTTGAAAATGTTCATTATAATAAAAAGCGGCTTTTAACCCTTCCCCCAAAGCGTAAGAATGGGCTGTGGTGGTTCTCGAATCCGGGCATAACCTGTGGGCCTGGGCCCCTTAGGACTTTTGAGAAACACTTTTTTGTTTGCTATTAATGCATCCACCTCCGGGTAACACTCTCGAATAGTGTTGGCCCCAAGATGTAAAGCATGGACTTTAATCGAAAAGTCCTTCACACTTTTCTTTAAAGGGGCGGTAAATACCATTGTTGCTGCACCATCGCTCGAACAACAACAGTTGACTGGTTGACCGAAATTTTTTTAACGTTTCGAGAAATACGGCCGTAATTGCACTAGTACACTGTTTTTTAAACTTCTGCTCTAATAGAATTCAAAATTTGGTTTAATAGGATCTAATACGCGCACTATTATATTCAAAATGGGGAATTTTTTTTTCAATCTGTCGTCTCATCAAGACATAGCCACAGCTGTTTATTTTAATTCGGCTTTAATTCGATTTTCAATGCCCTCACGTTTGTGGAATATTTCCAACGTTCCCGAGATGGTAATCCATTATTGTATGTATCCCAAAATTTTTTCGAAATGTTTTTTTATCAAGTATACGAAGTGGTAGACCACATACCATAAACGTTGAATTTAATTGAAATTGACGTTGTTGTGACACGCCATTTCTTTTATTTCTGTGGTGTGCGCTATTTATATGCTTTTACAATCCCTTTGCTCCAGCACAAATTTCTTTTTACAAACTTTACAGAAAATTGTACTCCCCTTGTAGTGTAAATCCACAAATTTACTAAAAATTTATTAACTTTTGTAGGTAATGGCCGTTTTTTTTTAATAGTTAGTTAGACATAATCACTAAAACGAACACCGACGCTTGTTTCTAATGCCACGAAGTGGTGCAAACGTAACATCTGCAGACTCGTCATTTGTTGATGAATAGAGCGCGTCATCCGTAAATGAATAAGCGCGCTGTTAGTTCGTAGCCGTCGATGAATGAACTTTTTTTTGTAGTGGCCCACTGTGAACAACGCCCTATTTATCAACGAACACCCAAACTGCAGGTGTATATTTGCGCGTCTTCACGACGTAATAGACAGTGGTTTTGGTCCTCGTCCTAATAATTACATATTTAAATTACCTATGTTTACATACATATATGCGCCCGGCAGCCTGATTGCGAACCTGGCGCGTGGCGCCCTTGGCCCGCTCTATTTATTAGCAGCAATCTACCCATCTATAAATGTTAACGACCCAGACGTTTTGCACTAATTGATTGGTTTTCACCATAAGTAATCGTATTCATGGTCGTTTTAACATTATTATTATTATTATTGGCAAACATTATTATTACGTAAATTTTGAACTTACGGAAACCGGTTTAAGAAAAAGAAACGTCCCTGCTAATTTTAAATTTTGAAAAAATAAATCCGCCAAGCTAGCTCGTAGTAGTGGTCTAGAGTCTAGACGATGACAAATTAATGGAAATTCTCAAGTCGCCGCGAAAAATATACGCATTTTTGATATCGTAGTTTACTTTTAGAAAACGCAAATATACTTCGCCGGTGAATTAATACACATTATTAGCGCAGTTTGCAAGTGTATACTCATTTTAGGCATACATATTGTTGATGCTTGAAAATAAAAAAAGATGACATTGAACATAGTCCAAAATCAGTTTGTATTAACACGCTGAAAATGTTTATCATATAAGTACATTCAAATAAAGGAGAATATGATAATTACCAAAATATCTGGAATAACACGGATACTTTTCCATTCACAAACCAAGTTATTTTTATAAAAATACCGAGTTATCTCGTTGAGAACTGTAACTATTTATATTCATCTATATCCTACATATCGTGCCAGTTTGGATGTCGCCTAAAGTTTTAGTTTAAGCTTAAGTAGTAGCATAGGTTTCCTTTACTATTGGCATAACTGTTCTTGAATTGTTTCCCAAATTTTTAGGAAAAAGTATTTTGATATTTACGCTAAAACTTGTTATTTTCTTAATTTATGTAATTTAACATTTGACCTCTTTTGGCCTCTGGATCCAAAAATAACCGCAGTTTTTGTCAATCACGTCAACTTTAAGCCGGGGATACCCTCAAAATTTCCAACAAATTGTGCATAAAAAGGGAAAAATAATTTAAAAAACCCCAAATATATTTCCTTTATAAAGAATAGTTTTATTCATAAAAAAGGCTATAATATTTAAATTAATTAAATTGTGTTCATAAAAATAGTTTTTTTATCGAAGGGTAATTACATATTAAGGAAAAAATTTTCCCCATATTTTCTCGGGAATGTTTAATCCGTGGATATTCTCGCTTGATGTTCCAACAATAGTCAGCCATCATATGTACATCCCATCTACCTTGATACCGTGCCCCCAAATTGACCCCAAACCTTAGTAAAATCCTCACCCTGCCATCACTGACTGCACCAAGTTTTTCCCGGGGAAGTTAGCAAGATGGCTACAAAAAAATTCATTTTTGTGCTCATTTGGAAACCTAGCATTTTTGAAGCTGTCCAAGATTTTTTTTAATTTTTGGCGTAATTCTGTGTCGTGTTTTTCCCAAGATAGTCTTTAAAAAGGGTTTTTTGAATCCCAAACCCGGTTCTTTCAATTTCGGATGTTTTTCCCGAGAAATGTTCATCTTTGATAACCCGCCGAAACTGGGGGACCATAAAAAACACCGGCCTTTATCTTTTCAAATGACAGGCTAGGAAATGCCGAAATGAGAATTGAAATAGTCTCCTTCAATTGGAAAGTTTTAACGAATTGCTTCGTGAGCCCCAAATTTTTAAAATTGCAGAGGTGGAAATATAATGTTCTTTCTGTCGACAAGTGGCTGATGTACAATTTTTGGGATCACCAGGTTTCAGGTCGATCGTGGCAGCCAATTCGACTGCACCCAATGCTTCTAAACGAGCTCTGCTGCCCCAAATACAAAAAAAAGCAAGGATATTTGGGTATACCCGCGTTGCTGGCCAAGAAGGAAGCTAACCATTTTAAGGTCAACAAAAAATGATCCATTGGTGCATGTGGTATTGCAACAAATCAATGACTCTTTTTGTGTCTTCATATTCTTCACTAAACCCGACTGAATGGACTGTTGGGCCCAACCCAAAAATTTCCACTGTGGGGGAGAACACACTTCAAGCTCCGTTTTGAGCTATCGATAAACATCGCCATTCAGTTGCGTTATGGGGCTGAAATTCCCAACTCTTCCATTAAACCATGTACGTTATGGTACACAAAATCCATCATCACTTCAAAAGTATTGTAGAAACGCACTTTCTTGATCGAATATACCTTAGCCCCTTTTTCAAGCAAATTTTTCTGGCAGCCCCTTGATGCTAAAGTTTTTCAAAGTTTTTTTTGGATAGTCCAAAATCTCAAAAACCAAATCATTCAACCCATGCTGGTCAAATCCAAGAACGGAATCATCTTTAATTTAAAATCTTAAAGGGGGGTCTTTTTTGATCTTCACCAAACTCGTATTCCCGTATTTCCCAAGAGGGTAATTCATTGAAAACTGGCACTGGGATTTCGGCGGGAATGAGGCACTGGGCGTATAGCTGGTGGTAAACTAGGATACTTTTATTTTACATTTGTTTTTCTTGTTATACCCTGACGTTTTCATTTATCCAAAGGGTAACAATCACTTGAATGATCTCGGGGCTCTCGCCAAATCATAGGATCCAAATGGAAGTTTATCACGTGTTCCCCTGGTCCACATCCGTAAACCCTCAACACACTGTTTAAAAACACTTTGTGAGGGGCCCATGTTTTATCTTGATCAAATTTTCACTTTAAAATAGGCAAAATAGACTTGCCTACAAATGAAATGATGTTTGCCCTTTTGACTGGGAATGCAAAAACTACGTATGTAAAAAAAACGAATGGGGGCTGTTTAAGCACTTACGACGTGAACTAGCAGAGGTAGACATAAGGAAAAGTTTCAGTTCACATATAAATAAACACTAAACACAGCTAACCTTGTATATAAACAAAAATTCAGACTCCACGTCGGAATGGGCTGCGCCGTTTCAGAGCGACACACAACGTTTCGCTACAGTATCTCAGGCGTAGCTGAACAAGTCCAGACAAGTATAAAAACCCCTCGCTGTTCTCCTATGAGTCATTCACCCGGCGCCCATCGGGGAAGGTTTTGTTTTTAATAGGGGAGCAATAGTGCTTCCTATGATCCATGCTCAATTTCGCACAGAGTCGTCACATTCTCATAAAGGGAGATAAAACTTGACGTGGTGAAGAAAAAATAACCACAAATTTGAAACCAGCATGCCTAATTAACTATAAAAAAAGCAAAAAAAACCAAAAATCAACAGAAATGGTGTTCCAAAAAGGGCCCCTGCAATTATACCAAACATTCTAATATCAACATTAATCTACTATATTTGGCTAAATTGTACAATTAAAAAAAGCGAAGTTGGTATTCTTGGTAATATCTACTTTATTGAGAACAAATTCAGTGAACTACGTTTCGACAAAATAGTAGTCTTCATCAGCAGCTCAAGTCACAAAAAACAAAACAATACTAACAATTGTTTAAAAGGCTTTTTAAAAGTCACTCTAATTACCATTTTTCGATGGAAATAGTAAAGAAATGCAACAATGAAAATTCGGCTATTATATATTTTGTAAAATATTTAAAAATATATTTATGTGACAAATTTCGTGTCAAGCGAGCGAGCTTGAAGGTCACTCCGCTGCATACAAACATCTAATCAGACAGAACGCTATTCTAAACTACTGTTTTGATGTCACGTGTATTATCTCTAAAGTACATACATCTTTTCTTGTAATTAGTATCTTTGTCCAATATTTTTATTTTATTTACATTGAAATTAAAAGTATGTCCTGTAGTCTTAGGGTGTTTGTTTAATGCTGTTATGTTGTTACCAAGTTTATGACAATTGATTCTTCCTTTTACGTATTGTTTTGTTTGTCCGATGTATACTTGGTTACAATCATTACATGAAATTCAGTAAACGAGATGTGTGTCTTTCCAATGTCGAATATCCAATTTAAGCGATCTCCTGCAAGGTTTAGTCTTAATTCATTATTTTGAGAAGTGAAGGACAATCACTGAACAGTACTATGCTGATGATCGATTCGACGTTGAACTAAAGGGAAGAAGGTCCCACCTAGGGAAGAAAAGAATTCTCTACCATTATAATATAGCCCCGGCCCACTCATCGGCAATTGCGACAGCAGAACTAGTCCAGTTACGGTACGAAATGGTGCCCCATCTGCCATATTAGCCAGACTTGGCCCTCTGTGACTTCTTTCTTTCTCCAAACATGAAAAACTGGCTTGGCGGAAAATGGTTTACATCAAATGAAGGAGTCATTGCCGAAACAGAGGCCTTCGATAAATCCTACTATTTGGATGGCTCAAAAAAGTTGGAACATCGTTGGACTAGGAGAGGACAAAGAAATTATGTCGAAACAATTGCGTTGACTTCCTTAACACAGGCATTTATCATATCATCCCCATATACTGTATCTATCCGTTATAATTTAGTAGAAACAAATAGCTAGCGATCGAATTTTGTCCATACTGGCAATCTATTTAGGATATCCTGTGTAACAACAACCTAAAGGTGTCCCAAAATTCACGCAAGAAGTAATTTTGATAGAAGACACAGGTGTTTCTAATTAAAAATTGTAAATTTGTTATTAATTCATAAAGTATCAAGTGTAGGGTTATGTATGGAATAACATAGCGGGCAAATCGCCTCCACGGCTTTGCTGGCATGGAATAACATATCGGGCAAATCGCCTCCACGGCTTTGCTGGCACATACACACCCTTTTGTCGAAATTTTCCATTACCGTTTTGCATAAATGTGGTTGAATTTCGTTGATACAGCGCTCAATTTCCTCCTTCAAAGCGTGGGTGGTCATGGACTTGTTGGTATAAACCTTAGACTTACAAAAACCCCAAAGAAAGAAGTCCAACGGCGTCAAATCGCATGATCTGGGCGGCCAATTCTGATCAACAAAACGGGAAATTACACGACCAGGAAATTACTCATGCAGTCGTTGAATTGTTTCTCGGGCTGTACGACATGTAGCACCGTCTTATTGAAACCACATGTCGTCCACATCCATATCTTGCAATTTAGGCACAAAAAACTGGATTATCATGTCGCGATAGCGAGCACCATTAACTGTTAATGCCTCACCAGCTGCATTTTCGAAGAAGAATGGTCCGATGATGCCTTCAGCCCAAAATCCGCACCAAACAGTGACACGTTGTGGATGCATTTGTTTCTTAACAATCACTCATGGATTTTCGGCACGCCAAATGCGACAATTGTGACGATTAACGAAGCCATCAAGATGAAAATGAGCCTCATCGCTGAAGATGATTTTGCCATAGTCCATTCAACGAACTCTCTTCGCTGTGCGTGGTCGGTAGGCTTCAGTTCTCGAGTCAATTGGACTTTGTAAGCATGAAGATGCAAATCTTTCGTGAGAATATGTACGCTATAGGGAGCTTCTCAAAATGTCCAATTCTTGACCACGGTGCCGAATTGATGTTCCCGGACTCTCAGCAACACTCTCACTAGCTGCTTCGATGTGTTGTATTGAACGACTTGTTGAAGGACGGCCAAAGTCTCTAAGATTACTAATTGATCCAGTCTCCTTGAATTTTTTAATTAATCTCTTCACAGTTGATGAAGTTAAATCACTATTCCGACCATATTTTGTACGAAAATTGCGAACTGTAGCTGCCAAACATTCATTATTTTTAAAATATTGCTCAGCAATGAAGACGCGTTGTTCTTTCGTGTAGCGCTCCATTTTTAATAACCCAGAACTGTCAGCTGTCACGCTGTCTTTTTTTTTTTCGTTGGCAACGGTTTACCGCACAAACGGCGCAAAATTCAAATCTTGCGTGAATTTTATTTTCAATATGGTAGTGAAGTGTCACATACTCTGTGCTAGTTGTCTACCACAAGGTTCTACCTGTGGTCGACGGTATAAAAAAAATGTGAGGATTTTGTTTAAATTGCAAATATATACAAAACTATTACACCAAAATATAGCATACCTCGAATAAAAATATTCCCTCCCATGAAATGATAATTACTACGGAAAATACATACAAATTTGCTGTCGTTGGTATAGTCACGCTTTAGATAATTACATATAGTTACGAGCAAGTAGTTAGTAACTTTCAAGCGTGAAAGCGATTTTAGTGAAATTTTTGAAAGTAGTTCTAAGCATTTTTATTGGTGCTATCATACAATTTACAACCCAGATAATATGCACCATTTTGAGTAAACGGATACTCTAAAACTGTGGCACTGGAACACTGAAACAGTTCACTAAAACCCTTACCACAACACTTAATTCGTACTGGACGCACGTTTCGATAGCCAAGCTATCATCATCAGCAGCAAGACTGAACTAACAAGCTAAGTGAAAAACTAACCTTATAAGGAAAATAAATTATGCAATATGTAAATTTAAAATCGTAAAATTTAATGAGCCGCTTCATTGCACAGGACTATAAATAGCCTAAAGGTAAATGAGCCGAATGACGTGAGTTATCCTAGAATACAATGAAGCGGTTCATTGCACATGGTTAAAATTACAACTATAAATGATTAAACATGATGTAACAAAGGATAAAGGCTGGAATTTAGTGGCCCTAAATCTGAATTCATTAAGTGAGTTTTGTTTTTGTAAATGTCCATGCCTTCATAACAATTTAATTGCGCAGTACTCTTTACGTTTTTAATTAACTTTATATTATCAACATTATGGTTATTTTCAAGCATATGTAGGGCAACGCTAGATTTATCAAACCTTCTGAATTTGAGATGAGCCAAATGTTCTTTGTACCTAATTTTGATTGATCTTTTTGTCTGCCCAATATACACTTGATCACAATCTTTACATGAAATTTTGTAAATTCCTGATTTATCCATGTTATCCACTGGGTCTTTGGAATTTCCTAAAAGGTTTCTAAGGTTATTGCTCGAAGAAAAACAATCTTGCGGTCAATCCTAGAAAAGATTTTTGAAGACCCTTGGTGTAACATGGATAAAAGGGTAATTTAACATATTTCTTATTATTACGGCCGTCAATGCGTTCTAATGTGCTTACATTTCTAATTCTTAATCTATTCTTATGTTTCCTAATAGTATTATAGACGACATCTTCAGAGAATCCGTTAAAGTTAGAAATATTGATGATTTCTTTTAGTTCATTTTGATATCTATCTTTCGTTAAAGGAAAATTGAGTAACCGGTGCACCAAAAAGTTAATAGCCGAAAGTTTGTGTTCATATGAGTGATTAGAATCCTGTAAAATGAATCTATTATTACTAGTAGGTTTCCTATATACGTCTATTTCTAACTTATTTTTATTTCTTATTACTAACATGTCGAGGAAAGGAATCCTGTTGTCTTTTTCTTCTTCGTGGGTAAATTTGATAGAGGGAAATTTTGAGTTAAGTTGTTCTATGAAATCCGTTATTGAACATTTACTGATGTCAAAGATGCAAAAAATGTCATCGACGTATCTGATCCAAAGCCGAGGGAAATAAGCGAAAGTATTCTTCAGGTTAGTTTTTCACTTAGCTTGTTAGTTCAGTCTTGCTGCTGATGATGATAGCTTGGCTATCGAAACGTGCGTCCAGTACGAATTAAGTGTTGTGGTAAGGGTTTTAGTGAACTGTTTCACCATTTTGAGATATGCGGTGGTGGTAGCAGATAATCATTTCTCCTGACATGATAGTCACGAACAACGCTGCATGTGAAATTGGTTCTAAATTTCCAAACAAAACACAATACATGGGGCATATCACGATCATAAAATGTTAGCAGACTATTGGATTTAAATTGTTCATCACAAGGTGCTCTACAATTCACAATATGCTGACAGATCTTTTCTATGAAACGAAAACTCTACTTGCAGCGGTACCTAAACCCCGAAATAGAATTCCATAGGTCATTCTACAGTAGAAATTGGCAAAAAAGAAGATTCTAACGCATTACAACACCTTCTTAACTGATACAGTATTAAACATGTTTTTGAGATTCTTTTAAGTATTGCCAATATGTGTGTCGCAATATAAAACCTCATCAATAGTTACACCAAGGATTTAGGCCGACTTCATTAAGTTGATGATGTTATTGTTTAAAAATATATCGATTGCATTATAGTTTAGGCCATTTCGACACAGTATACACTTACTTTTTCCAAAATTCATTATTAGTTTGTTAGCCTGTACCGCATACAAAATTATGTCCCTACACAGCGTTCCAAGGAAATTCGGAAAATCATTGAAAAAGATTAAGAAATGTCTGGGTCCAATATATCCCCCAACTACTAAACACAAATGAAATCAATTGCTAGGAGATTTTGGAAAATATTAGAAAAACATTGACGTATTGTAATGCCGCCAAATTTTACTTTATCGCATTTTAACGGCAATGAATTATTATAGTGGATCAAATTAGAAATACTGATGATTAAAGTTTCATCTAAACTTTATCGCTAAATCTCCCAGCTAAAATAATTTATTCGGCAGCTGCTTGCTAACATCAAATTTAATAAACAAAACCTAAAATGTGTTAACGTGTTTTCTTATTGCTTTTGCTTAAAGTTTTATGTTGCGGTTATAAAACTATCGACAATTAGCAGCTAATCCTAATTGCATCTTATATTATAAATTTACGTCTCCAGAATTTATAAGTGTACGAACCTAATGAATTTGGAAACGTAAATTTCAGTGAATTCAATATTCTTCCTATTAAATAGTATTGTCTGCTTTACATTGCACTGGCAAATTGACAATTTAGAAAGAAGTAAATTCTTTGCATTTATGAATAGTCTGGGGAAACCGCGGTAACAGTCAGTGTAGTAGATATGTGGTCGACGATTATTTATTTCACGCATTCACAGCGTCAACACTAAATCGATGCTGTGTGCGAGTAGTTCTGTGTATATGTGGGCTGTCGTAACTTATTTCGTAATTGTACGCTTATGTTTGCTTTAAAAATGTCGCAGTTAGGTACGTCGCGAAAACGACCAATGGCAGACACAGTTAAAAACTTTATAGTGGACATGCCGGACTTAATTTTTGATGGCGCTAAAATTCAATGACTAGCTTGTAAAATCCCTTTAATGTGTTGGTCCAGAAGCCATTGTCAACGTCACATCGAAAGCAAACAGCATTCTTCTGCAAAAAGTGGCATACGAGACCAAGAAAAATTTACACTTGATTTATGTGTTACTCTTATTTTATGTCATCTATCGCTTCGTTTACTAGACAAAGAAGCATTTGTCTCCTTCTGGAATAAATATGCGGACTGTAAATTACCTAGTCGGACATCGATACGAAATGCAGTGCCATTTGCTCGTGAACATATAGAAAAAAGAATGAAAACGGAATTGAAAGATAAAAAGCTGTGGTTGTGTGTGGACGAAACAACAGATCGTCAAAAACATTCTGCGGTTAATGTAATGGTACGTACAATGGAACCACGTCGACCGTCATCCTCCTTCTTACTTGCTTCCAAAAGAGTTATAAATTGTACTGCCGATAAGATTTTAAAGGTGGTGTTGAACTCATTGAACAAATTTGAAGTTTCAACTAAGCAACTTTTAATGTTTATGAGTGATGGTGCCGCGAACATGCGTTCTTTGGGCCGATCTCTTAAAGAACACAGTGGTAACTTCTTACATGTAACGTGTAAAATCCATACTCTAACTCTTGCGGCACAAACGATTCCTACATGTTTTCCACTAGTAAATGCGTTGATTGCTAGTACAAAGGCAGTGTTTCTAAAGTCCCAGAAACGTACCCGACTATTTCACAAACTGTCCTGATTTACCTGAACCACCACAGTCGATTGTTACACGTTGGGGAACATGGTTGCAGGCTGTGTTTTACTACAACAAATATTTTCATGAAGTAAAAAAGGTAGTTTTAAAATTCAATCCGACAGGAGCTGCAGCAATCAAGAAAAGCCAGGAAATATTTCAAGATAGTCTGGTTAAAAGAGATTTACAAACTATTCACAACAATTGCTTCGGACTAGCGGTGGGAATAGAAAAATTACAAAATGCTTCGATGTCGCTAGTGGATTCTGTTCAAATTGTGAATGATGTTCACGCACAGTTATGCGCTGTAGAAGGTGACACCAATTGGTGTGTAATACGAAAATTTGAAAGTGTTTTAGAGAAAGACTCCTATTTTCTTATATTAAAACAAATTTGTGCAGGTGCGTGTGAAGATGCATTAAGTTGTTTCAAAGATTATTTTAAATATGCAAATATAACATCGCTAGATGTCGAACGGTCGTTTTCGGCATTAAAAAACATTTATTCCGCACGTCGTACTCACTTGACTGAAACAGCTGTGGAAACATATCTGATGATTCAAATATTTAACAGATGTTACCCAGTTTGTGATTTCACGGAAGACTTTTAAAACGGTAAGTGTTTCAGCACGTTTTATAATTTATTTCTTACCTTCTATTTTATGTGTAAACTTTTATGCGTTCGCCACCCCTCTGGCTATTACCGCATACTTGCCCAGGTTATTTATGAATATTTCTTTGAAGCATTGTAGATTTATTTACTTCAACCATAATCTTATTTTTGATGACGAGGCATAGCTATAGGGTGGGCTGTTTCTATTGGTTCATTACATTTCCGGTGTCACTAAAAGCGGCAGGAAACAATTCGGTGCTCTTTCCTAGAAAGCTTTGCATAACAACAAACACAGATTTTACCAAAACAATTATTGCTGCATTTGTGCTATTGATTCGCAATTTGCCAGTGGAACGTAATACAATTTTACAGAAGAAGAATATTAAAACTTACGTTCCTGAATTCATTAGATTCATATCGTATACCCACATATTCTAGAGACGCAAATCTAAAATATACGATGCAATTAGGATTAGCCGTCAATTGTCAATAATTTCGTAACCGCAACATAGAACTTCAATCAAAAGCAATAAGAAAACACGTTAACACATCTTAGAGTTTATTAAAGTTGGTATTAGGAAGCAGCTGCTGAATAAATTATTTTCTCTGGCAGATTTAGCGATAAAACTTATATAGAACTTTATTCAACAGGATCTCTAAACAATTACTATCGTAATTCGTTCATGTTAAGATGGTTTAAATGCAATAAAGTAAAATTTTGGCGCGATTACAGTACGTACTTAGGATGTTCATATGTTTCTAATATTTTCCAAAATCCTGAAAAGCTTGGCAATATCTCTTAATGTCAGCAAAATTTAAAGATTAATTTCATTTGCGTTTATTTAAAAAATACGTTCTCGACGTGGTTTAATGGTAATATATACAGAGGGATATATAAAATGGCAATTACTTGATAATTATATTTCATATCTACGCTGCGATAAACAATATTTCTTCTGAAAAAGTCATCATATATAGCCTAAGTCATCATTAAAATTCCCAAAGCTGGTGCCAGACCAAAAACGATTGATGGAATTGCTGCACATAGCAATTTTTTTGCAATCAGATGTTCAAAATTTGTGCAGCAATTATTGGAAATAGATGTTTGAAAATGGTTCCGTTAAGCATTCATTGCGGAACAAACCTGAAAGCCGTTCTATACCACTGGTAGATGCCGCGATTGGTGTTCAAATAACTTGACGTATGTACTAAACCACGATAACCTCGAAACAGTCGCAATGTTGAAATCAAATGGGAAGTATAACCGAAGAGCCGCGATTATCGAAAGTGTTCGCGCTGTGTCGTCTGGAAAGCCGTACGTTTTCCAGCAGGACGGTGCACCCGCCCACACAAGTCATTTGGCGCAAGATTGGTTATCGGACAACGCCGAAATATTTTGGTCGAAAGAATTCTGGCCTCCCAAGGGCCCAGATTTGAATCCTTTCGACTTCCATGTATGGAGCGCGGTTGAAAGGATCACGAACAAGTCCAGACATCCAAACGTCGCATCATTGAGAGCCGCTATTGAAGTGGCATTCACCGATATGGGCCGTGACAAATTGAAGCGCCTAATGCGGGCGCGCCAGACCGAGAATGGAGGCGGTCATTCAAGCAAGCAGGGGATATATTCAGCAAATGTGTTCTTTATGGCCTTACAAACAACGCGATTAAAATAATTTTGTAAACCTTTTCGTTTTTGCAATAAAAAATATGTTTGGAAAAAATGTATAATTTGACCGGATTTTGGCGCCGCACCCTGTACATGTACAGTATTCATAAATTACTAGCTTATTTTTTTTAATATTTACAAATTGCATTGTAGATATTTTGTTCGAATACTAAAAACTTTGACTGTTATGGAGATATGAATCATGTGAGATGTCAATCCAAAACCACTAGACAACAAGATTTCGAAAAGTTTGTGCTTCCGAGATTAAATGATCATTTATTAATGAATTCAATGTGTTGAATACGATTATGACTAAGAAAAAGCTGAATTGGCTATATTTGTAAATATACGTACAGTACGTGTAGTAATATGATCTCACGTCCTTTATGACCTTACTGAACCTTTCATTAATTATCACGCGGTCTATCTGGTTCACAGTTCTTCCATCTGGGAAGATCCGCATTCCCAGATGGATACTTTTATGTTGGAAGTACGTACTCACAATTCTGCATTTCTTACCTACTGCTAGACCTATGTTTTAAGCCGTTCTCATTCGATATTTCGTGTTTACTAAAACTCCCAATGACCGGCCGATGGATTTCTTCTCTACCCACCTTCGCATTACAATCTCCCATGATGATGTTCATCTCGTTCTTTGGGAATGTGTCATATACATCTTCCATGCTTTGGTAAAATTCGTTTTTTTCCTCATCTTCCTTCTCTTCTTTGGGGGCGTGTATATTTAGAATAGTAACATTCGTGTATTTACCTTGCGACTTAACATAGCATATCTTATCATTAATGGGTGTGAATTTTATTATTGTATGCTTGAAATCTTTCTTGATTAGAAATCCTGTCCCAAGCCTCCTGCTACTCTGATCTCCGCTATCGAAGAATATGTATTTTTCTAATTCCATTATTGCTATTTCTTTTTGTTTTATTTCCTGTAACGCGAGTACATGTATATTATACTTTTCGGCTTCTGCTTCAAAGTCCTTCAGAGCTCCTTGATAAAATGTTCCCCTTACATTCCAAGTTGCTATGTATACATAATCTTTACTTTTATCTCTATCTTGCAGTTTCATGTCCATTTTCTTTACCAGGTTAGTTTCCTTATGTTCCAGTACTTTGATTTCATGCGTGAGTTTTTTGAATTCCTCGCTGTTTGTTTGTTGCTTTCTTCCAATTTATGATTTCTTTCGTTTCACCTAAATTCCTTTCCTTTCACCCATATTTTCTGGTACCCGACTTTGACCCTTTTGTTATTTTCTCTATGTTCTTTTACTATTGCTATAATTTTCCTTTGAATTACCCTCTCTTCTTTTGTTAAATCATCATTGATGTAGATCTTTCCTTCTTTAACGAATTTTAATTTGTATTTGTTTTTTAGGACCGCTAACTTCTTCTCCAGACTATCCATTTCCACTAAACACATTCTTTCGTTCAACTTTATGCATTTTATAGGATTTACTTCTAGTTTAAGCGTGGTTTTAATAAAGTTTTTTATGTTCTGCTCTATTTCTTCATCCCTTACTTCCCTTAAATGTGTCCTGTTTATTATTAGATCTTTCTTTTTCTTTTCCCTTTCGACCCGTTCAAACCTTTCTTCAATTCATTCAGCCATGCTTGAATAGTAAATAATTTATGCCATAATTTTATTGCCGAAAGAACATATTTCGCATTACCGCTATGGAAGGATGGAATCGTTATGTGCAGGACAACACAAACGAAACCGAGTATGATATTAAATTAAATAATCTCAAATTAATTAAGAACGTCACTTCGCCGCGAGAATCGCATACTTACGAAACCATTTATATGAAAAGACTGCAAATCTGTTAATCAGAGAAAAAGGTCCACTTCGCCGCTCAGCTTTGATTGATTTATTGGTGTAAAACGAACACATGTTTACGTTTTGTGCTACAGACAAGAACCTTTTCTTTTCTTTTAGCTTCTTTTGAATATCTGATAGACTAGGGATAAAATGAGGCATGTTAGTATTAAAATATCCTTCTCACAATATTCCCAAATCTCCAAATTATGTCAATTATCTGAAAAAGTAAGGAAGATAGGGAATATTGATAGAAGTTTACATACATTGAAGAGAGGCATATAAAATCGTAATAATATAGAGAGTGTTCCTTTTAAAAAATTAAAGTTGTATCGTGTGCAGCGGAAACAACACCTTGCATGCTTAGATATAATCCTACCTATGTTGCTATTTCTCTCAAAATTTTTTCTATTTGAAAACCTTCTCTAAATTACTCAGGAAGGGAATTGTTGTTCGTCCACGCACTAGGTGCAAAGCCCTTGCAGAAAACAACACTCACTTAAATATGAGTTTATTAAACCAACAGCAGTTGGAACGAAATCAAAGCACTCCAACTTGGAGAGAAGCAGTCGGTGCTCAATTGTATCAAGAGCCTTTGACAGATCCGTATAAATAACATCCACTTGTCCACGTCTATCCGTTACTTTACTAATAAATTATGTGAGACAGATCAAATTGGTAGCCGTAAAGTGAGCGATGAAGCCGTGCTGATTGGGGAAGGTCGAGTATTATCGTAATTAGAAGAGTAGAGGATCCTCGTAAATTTTTGCACAACTTGACAAGATGGATACTGGTCGATAATTGGAAAGGAAACTAGTGTCACCTGTTTTATGGATCGGACAAATTTTCGTTCTTTTCCAAAGTGTAGGAAAAGCACCAGAAGTAATTGATATCATAGTGTCAAATATATCCACAGCATCGTATTCTAAATAAAAATACATGTTGTAATAAACCTGTATAAACATTAAAATGATCTTTACAAACAAAATGACTTGCATTTTTAGATAAATCACTTTCATTACGTCTTATAGTCTGTAACTGTTCATGCATTTTAGGTAGATCGATATGTATCTATATAAATCGCTTTTGCTAGAACTAATAAATTATTTTATAAGGGTCGTTGTTAAAAAAGACCTATTCTCAACGCACTGGCAAGTTTATGACGACTAGGGTAATTTATGTGACCTACAACTAGAAGTGACAAGGACCTTTTTTATTTAGTTATAGGAACAAAACTGTTTGTATACCTTTTTTTACGAGAGTCCAGTGTTACCCGCGTAAACGGGAACAGTCTAGTATACAGTCCACTCCAGTAATGTTAATCTATTAAAATACTATTAAACAAACAACCATGCATCTTACTTGCTTCCAAAAGAGTTATAAAATATACTGCCGATGAGGTTTTAAAGGTGGTGTTGAACTCATTGAACAAATTTGAAGTTTCAACTCTGCAACTTTTAATGTTTATGAGTGATGGTGCCGCAAACATGCGTTCTTTCGGCCGATCTCTTAAAGAACACAGTGGTAACTTCTTACATGTAACGTGTAAAATCCATACTCTAAATCTTGCGGCACAAACGATTCCTACATGTTTTCCACTAGTAAATGCGTTGATTGCTAGTACAAAGGCAGTGTTTCTAAAGTCCCAGAAACGTACCCGACTATTTCACAAACTGTGTCCTGATTTACCTGAACCACCACAGCCGATTGTTACACGTTGGGGAACATGGTTGCAGGCTGCGTTTTACTACAACAAATATTTTGATCAAATAAAGAAGGTAGTATTAAAATTCAATCTGACAGAAGCTACAGGAACCAAGAAAGGCCAGGAAATATTTCAAGATAGTCAGACTAAAAGAGATTTACAAACTATTCACAACAATTATTTCGGACTAACGGAGGGAATAGAAAAATTACAAAATGTTTCGATGTCGCTAGTGGATTCTGTTCAAATTGTGTATGATGTTCACGCACAGTTATGCGCCGTAGAAGGCTAACAAATTGGTGTGTAATACGAAAATTTGAAAGTGTTTTAGAGAAGGACCCCGATTTTATTATATTAAGACAAATTTGTGAAGGTGCGTGTGAAGATGCATTAAGTTGTTTCAAAGATTATTTTAAATATGCAAATATAACATCGCTAGATGTCGAACGGTCGTTTTCGGCATTAAGAAACACTTATTTCGCACGTCGTACTCACTTGACTGAAACAGCTGTGGAAACATATCTAATGATTCAAATATTTAACAGATATTACCCAGTTTGTGATTTCACGGAAGAGTTTTAAAACGGTAAGTGTTTCAGCACGTTTTATAATTTATTTCTTACCTTCTATTTTATGTGTAAACGTTAATGCGCTCGTCACGCCTCTGGTTGTTTCCGCATATTTGCCCAGGTTACATATAGGTTTCCCTTATATGTGTGAGAGAAAATAATAACAACAAATAAAAATATGAAAAATGCAGAATACAATAAAACAGTTGACAGTTTGGCAATTGTTATTGATTACGTTGCCTAACAACCAGCTCTTTGGATCAACCTGGCGCCACAGGCGCAGTCTGGCGTCTTTTCCTAGCTAGTTGTGCATAACAACAAGAACAGATTACCAAAACAATTATTGTTGCATACGGGAATACCTCTGAAGCTAAAGTATAGCTTGGAAACGTATCTAACGATTCAAATATTTAACAGATGTTACCCAGTTTGTAATTTCACGAAAGACTTTTAAAACGGAAAGTGTTTCAGCACGTTTTATAATTTATTTCTTACCTTCTATTTTATGTGTAAACTTTTATCCGCTCGCCACGCCTCTGGCTGTTACCGCATATTTGCCCAGGTTAGTCATCACCATATGACATCAAAAACGATAATGAATCAAAAATTAAAACCAAATATTTTGCATCGCCTCTATTAAAATACCACTCTTCAAACGATCACCGACGATACTAGATTTAAGGGGCTACAAACACTCAGTCCGTTGGAAAAGAAGCTACTGTCACCTGTTTTATGGATCGGAAAAATTTTCGTCTTTTCCCAAAGTGTAGGAAAAACACCAGAAGTAATTGACAGATTAATAATTATTGTTAAAGAATACGCTAAAACAAACCTGCAATCTTTAAACAGGAAACCCAGCATCATATCATAACCTGATTTAAGTTTATTAAAAAAAGTAGACATAACCTTAAGTTAGCCTTAAGTCAAATTAATAAAGCGATTGGGTACCAAAAATTAAAACGGATTGATAACGAATGCATCATAGGATCAAATATGTCCACAGCATCGTATTCCAAAAAAAAAATACATGTTCTAATAAGTCTGTGTAGATATATTCACATTAAAATGATATCCACAAATAAAATGGCTTGCATTTTTAGATAAGTCACTTTCAATACGCCTTATAGCCTGTAACTATAACTTTCTTTTTGTAGGTATATTTGTTTCGCCAGTTAACAACAGCAAGAATATGTTCTTTTTGGTGTTTGAATCGAAGTTGATTCAGCATAGTGCCACAATACAATGTTTAGAATAACTTTTATAAATTTGGTTTTCCACATTCCATAAAGTGCTAAGCGATTTCTTTACATAAGAAGATTTTGAGGTTTGTTTCCTCTGAGCAATGTGTAAGTGAATATTATGACGTCACGGCAGTTTTGGCGGTCATTTAAGAATCATAATTTTCGTTATTTTTTTTCTTAATGCAACTGAGGTAAAAGAAAATTGATTTAATTTTTACTAACTGTATTAAACGGTCGTTCATATTAGGTGACTTGTAAAAAATGCTCCTGTACCCTATCCTTATAACAAGTTTCTCATGCTCAATGCTTGTATGTTATCTTCATGTGACATGAGTTTTCTTCCCGTATCAGTATTTCATCTTTTCTAGTGATGAAATGGCGATTTATTTTTTCTTGATGCGAGATTTATACGATTCAAATTATTGACAAGCTTTAACATTTGTGCGGAGTAAATTGCTAAGAATAGCAAAGCGTGTTTGAACTATTAACATTGAAATCTCAAACAATAAAGCGAATACATTTTGAAAATTATCACAACCATAGGACAACAAAAACGATAATGAATCAAAAATTTAAACCAAATATTTGCATTGTCTCTATTAAAATACCACTCTTCAAGAGATTACCAACGATTCTACATTTCAAAGGGCTAAAAACACTCAATCCACTTCCTCTGCTGTCATCCGCAAAATACTCACCGCTCTTTCTAAACAATCAACAGGTGGTTTCTAAAGCTTCTAAACGCGGGACTCGATAGAAGGAACGTAATCCAAGCCTTCACGGTATAGCCTATCTGTCGTTCTTCTAATTTCCTCAATAAATTATTGCGATCAAAATCCAATCATAAATTACCTCACCGCACCCGTAATAGGAAGAGATGTGAAGAAAATCGAAACCTCTTGCCTATTATCTAATAATCGCACGCGAAATTTCTCCTTTTCCCTGTTTATCCTTTTCACTTCTCTGCGAATGCCGTTTAATTCAAACGCGGACGACTTCGCGCCGTTCATCCAGCACCATAGACGACGAAAGACGACCGCGAACTGTTAGAGAATCCGCGCAATGCAGAGCGTCCAATAATTTGCGGTGTGTGTGTGTGTTGCACGCGTTTAGTAGCGTTAACGAAGTGGTCCGCGAATCAACAGGACTGTACTGGGTGAATCTTATAGCGACCGCCAATACTTAAATAGCCTCAACGAATTCGCCTTACGCACATGCATTTCGCGGTCAATGGAAGAAAAAAAAACTTGAAAACTGGCCTAGACGGACGGTCATCAGCGTTAAGATAATGTTTACGGTCCAATGTTATGTTGCGGTTCGAAGAATTGTTTTGCATTCGTTTCTGATATTTACTACATATTACCGATTAGTTGTTGATAATGAATTAAACGGTTGGAATACATTTGCATATCTAAATGTTCTAAGTGATACTACAATATAATAGATTAATTTTAAGAAATATGTTTTTTTTGCAACAATTCTTCCTCAAATATTGTTTCTTGTTTTCTCAATGAAATTTGATGGAATTTTTGCATCATCTGTTGATCACATTTCGATAGAACATCTTATACATGTATTAGGCGTGCATCCAGGGGGGGGGGAGGAGCTCACAGGGTTGAGCTTGCGGATTGTATTTAATTATTTGTATAGTATTTAATTATTTATATAAAATTTATTCTGAATCCTGTGCATTTACACCGAGATAATAATAATAATAATAATAATAATCTTTATTTTGAAACACACAGAAATACAAAAAATGGTATAAAGTGTGAAACAAAACAAATTGTCTGTTGGACCATACAATGGCATAAGACAAGTCACAAAGAAAAAAAATACATAATGCGTACGAAAGTAACTATGCAATAGTTATATATGTTATACGGCAAAAGATTAACTTAAAAGAGGTTAACTTATTTATTGCAATACTTGCACTTGGTTTTATTTGGTAAGAAATACTGTTGTAGAGCTTATACCCGTATGATAGGGTATAAGCTATCACATTCTTGGAGGTTATTGGTTGATACAAACTTAGTTTATGTTTAACATACATTAATAAAAATAAAATAATAAAAGACATTTTAGTTTTGAGTCGAGGACGTGCAGGCCTGAAAGTATTCTTCTAACGAATAAATCGGATCATTTAACAAAAATGTTCTTATTGCAGCTTTAAAACTTCGTACAGTACTTAATGATCTTATCGTTGAAGGAAGGGCATTGAACAATTTTATTCCCATGTATTGAGGCGATCTTTCGTAAACTGTAAGGCTATGTCGAGGAATAGTTAGCATATTTCTATTTCTAGTGTTATATTGATGTATTTCACCGTTTTTAAGGAAGTCATCTTCATTTGATTTAACGTATACCAGTACATCTAGAATATATAATGATGTTACAGTAAGTAACCTTAGGTCTTTGAAGATAGTTCTACAAGAGACCATCCTAGAAGCACCCACTATGTTTCTTACAGCTCTCTTTTGCAATATAGTAATCCTTTTTGTAAAAGTAGATGCACCCCAAAACATTAACCCATATCTAATTCTAGATTCAAAATGCGAGTAATAATAGGATATTAGTATATTTTGTGTTACTAAAGCTTTTAATCGATATAGAGCATAGCATCTAGATGCCAGTTGTGTTTGTAACTGATTTACATGTGTCTCCCAATTTAATCCATTATCAATTTGTAAACCTAAGAATTTAGTATGTGGTACTTGTTTGATAGAATCGTTATTTATTTTGATTAAGTAGCTTTCACTATACTTGTTGACACCTGGTGTAAAATTAATGAATGTTGTTTTTAATTTATTCAAGTATAATTTATTATTTACAAACCATGAATTGAAATTGTTTAAGTTTACTTGTATATCTTGCAGTAGAAGGTTTTTATTGGGCTTCCCACTAATGTACGTACTATCATCTGCATAAAGAATTAGATGGGGGAATTTTGTAGGTAAATCGTTAATAAAGATGATAAACAGTAATGGTCCCATTACTGAGCCTTGTGGAACACCTCGTTTTAATATAAGCTTATTGGATCGTGTATCTTGAATGTCAACTACCTGCTCCCTGCTTGAAATATATGACTTAAACCACTTGTACGCAGTACCGCGAATTCCACAATTATACAATTTATATAGTAAAATATCATGATCGACCATGTCAAAGGCCTTACTCAGATCCATAAAAACACTAGCACATTTGAGACCGTTATTTAAACTGTTGTAAAGGATATCAATGAATTGAGTAACTGCAGAAATTGTAGATCTATTTTTTATAAAGCCATGCTGTGATTCATTGAAAAAATTCTGTACGGGTTAAAAAGGCAATTGCGTTTTCAGATACAATCTTTTCTAGAACCTTCGAGACGGCCGATAGCAAAGATATTGGCCTGTAATTAGCAATTATACTACTATCCCCTGCCTTAAAGACAGGGATAACCCGAGCGACTTTCAGAACATGAGGAAAAATACCATCAACAATAGATCGATTTATGATACAAGTTAATGGTTGCACTATTAAATCTATAGCATTTATTAATATATTTGAGCTTATGTCGTCAATGCCAGCAGAATTCGACGGTTTCAAAGCACGAACTGTACTATATACCTCAAGCTCAGAAACAGGCTCAAAGAACATACTATTTACCATACTACCAACACGTGGCCGACCAATCTCAGGCACAGAAAGTTCAGATGCTAAGTCTTCGGTTATGTTGATAAAGTAGTGGTTAAAACAATTCGCTATATGAAATTCGTCAGTACTAAGGGTATCATTTATATTGATTTCAGTGATGCGGTTTGTGTTAGATTTTTTGTTATGGACATTCTGATTTATAATTTCCCAGGCTACCTTATTTTTATTTGCTGCATTCAAATATTTGTTAGTATTATATAGAGACTTAGCAGTAAGTATTACTTTTCTGTATATTTTTTTATAAACTTTATAATATTCAAAATCTTCAACATTTTTTGTATTTACTGATTTTTTATACAATTGTTTTAGTGTGTTTGAAGACTTACGTATTCCAGGTGTTATCCACGGTTTCTTGTCGCATCTACGCACGTGCTTTAAAGGAAATGAACTGTCGATGTAATTGTGCATTATATTAATAAAGGTTTGAAAGGAACTGTTTGTATTGTTAGCTAGATAAACGTCAGACCATGTTTCCGATGCTAATGAATCACGGAAAGAGGCATAATTATTTAAAGAAAAATTGCGTTTGCAGTTCCTATCAGGAGGGACTATCAAAACATTAGTTAAGGTAACATGTAAAACAAGCGCAGAATGATCTGACAAACCATTGTGATCTACATAACATTGCATGTCCTGAGGATCATTGGAACAAATGTAATCAATGCAAGTGCTAGACGTGGGAGTAATGCGTGAGGGGGCATTTGAAAGAATACTAATTTGAAAAGACTTCAGCAAGGTAGTTAGACTAGTTTTTTCTTCGGAGTCCACAATATAATCAACATTGAAGTCGCCACATAGTATAACCTTAGAATTTTTACTTCTACAAACCTTGCTAAGAAGCAGATTTAATTTTGATAAAAACTGTTGAAAGTGACCATGCAGAGGAGACCTGTAGATTGTAATAATTTTGTATTTCGTGTTCTTAATTTCAATTTCCACGCCACAGATTTCAAATACCCTTTCTTCACAAAACTGCGACAAGTAAGATATTTTTTTAGCAATGTAACAATCTTTGTGTAATATAATGACCCCGCCATTTCTATGATCGCGCCTGCAGAAGACATCGGATATAACATAGCCCTCAAACCTGCACGTGTCGAGTTGTTCATATTTCAACCAATGTTCAGCGAAGCATATTACATCTAATTTTTCATTATTTAACAGGACTTCTATTTCCAGATATTTGTTTTTAGGGACTGTATATTCTGAAATAATATTTTAAAATGGTAATCTGATACTTCCTTCGCATTTTCGTCCATTAATTGCTATTCATTGTCAGCCTTTATTCTTCTCCGTTGAAGATCCATTTTTCTTTGGAGACTTTGGCAGTCAGTGCTGTACGGCGAGTGGTTAAGGTCTAATGCTAGCTTCAGCGTTGTATTGGCTTCGGCACAATTTACACAACTCCACCCATCACTCTGGCAAGCGTCCATACCATGATCTTCCGCTCCACACCTCAAACATTTCTTCTCTTTTCTACAGTCAATTGCTTTATGATTGAAACCCCAGCATTTATAGCATCGTAGAACCTGCACATACTCAAAAGCTCGACACACCGACCAACCAATGCTTAATTTCCCTCTATTCATTATATTTGCATGTGTTGACGGGTCCGTTTCAACAATTGCCATATATTTTGCTTTCATTTTTTTTTAAACTTTCACTTTAATCACAGTATTCTCATGCTGGATACAAGAGTTTTGCTTTATTATACACGATTCTAATTCATTATCAGACAAAGGATTTTCAATGTCTACTATTTTAATGCACGGATTAACTAACGTCGGTATCTCAATGTTGTACTTCTTTCGTATTCTTTTATCGGCAGCTTCCTTAACTTTTTGTGAATCTTCTTTATTCTGGCACTCAATTACCATTCCACCATTTTTGATACTTTTAACTCCCACAATACCTACTTCCAGGGATTCTGGTTTTATATATTTTTGAATATCCTCTTTTGTTATCTTACTCTCTTGATTCGTTTTAGGTTTTATGATTACAACATTCTTTGCAATTTCTGAGTAGCTTTTTTTTTCATGTGTGCTTGATCGAGTTTTATGTTCAGGATTAGGTATGCCGGACACTTTATTTTCTAATACATTTTTAAATTCAGTTAATTGCATATCAACGGCTTTCTTGAAGTCATTGAATTGTTCAATTAATTGTAAAGCAGTGTCGCAGTATGTAATGCATCCATTGCAGAACCATCTAGCATTCTTCACAATCCCGATTGTTTGGGAATCCTTATTGGAAATATTTACGCACTTTAAATGAAATTTCATTCTGCAAATACCCGAGCAGGAGATAGTGTAGTCCGCTGCAAGAACTATCTGACCACACACTCCGCATAGTTCGTCCATCATGGAGCGAACCGACTTTATTTGAGATGTGACTGCCTGTTATAATAACTTTAGAATTTTTTTACTTCCACAAACAAAAGTCACAGGCACGTTTGGCGAACAGATGTTATTTCAGACCCTATTGGGACTGCACTATTTAGTTTATTGCACTTGACCATTCGCGGCTGGCACCACCTTTTTTTTAACTTCGAGAGTCGGCTAACAAATCATTGCGTGGTACATTTAAAAGTAATTTCTCCCAATTACAAGAGAACGGTTTTAGATAGACTAACGATTTAAGACCACTCGATAAAATTATTTTTTCTCTACCGGGTGATACGAAGTAACACCAGATAATACAAACTACACGCACATTGGAAGGCTCCCAAACGGGAGAACAACAGACAACGACCGTCCCGGAGCGACTTCTGCTATGATCTTACACATTGCTGCTATGATCTTACACATTTAGTAAATTGATAACTAATAATTAGAATTGCTCAATTTGCGCCAACAGCCAGTGGCGGGCGCATAAGACTTTACATAAAATAAATGGTCACAAATAAAATATAATACGTGCTCAAATGCTGACCGTCTTAAGAGTCTTCCGTGAAATCACAAAGTGAATAATGTCTGTTAAATATCTGCAACATTAAAAAAGAATGAAATACAGAGAACAAAAAAGAACTACATTTCAAACTTTATAGAAACGGCTAGTAACAAAACGGCAGCCACTTGGAAAGTAGTTAAAAAGGTTACCAATAAGGGTAGTAGGAATAAATTTTGCGTAGATGAGATTAGAAAGAGTTTGTCAATGGCGAATAACACCGATTGTCTCTCACATGTTAACAACTGGCTAATAAAAATGTGCGAAAACTCGGACAATGATATTGAAGTCAATATGAAAATGATCAAATACATCGATCAAACTGTGTTTTACATCCAACGTCACCTTACGAAATATACAATATAATTCTGAATCTGAAAAACACAGATTCGGTAGGACATGACAACATACCAACTAAACTGTTAAAGTACTGCGCTACTGATCTTGCCATAACCCTAGCAATACTTATTAATAAAACTATAGAGACAAGCGTATTCCCTGATATATTGAGGCGATCAACTGTCACGCTGATACACAAGAAAACCAGCAAAAATGATATGGGAAACTATAGATCAATATCCTTATTGTCTAACATTTCTAAAATGTTTGAGAAGGTCATTTACAACAGACTATATGCCTTCAGTCCTAAATATAATGCAAAATGGTTTTGTTAAGGGTAGGTTCACCACGAGAGCAATTTATCAGACAATAAAGGATATTTTGGAGGGACAACAAAAATGAATATACTGTTGGAGTATTCATTGACCTAACTAAGGCTTTTGATAGCTCTACCAGAAGCTTGATTCAATGGGTATACGCGGGAGTGACCTGAAACTAAGTCAGTCTTATCTGCCTGATCGCCAACAGAGGGTTTCTTCGGAAGATAATACGGGAAAACCTATTTATTCCAACTGGCAGAAGATCGATCGAGGCATAGCTCAAGGCTCGATACTCGGCCCGCTCCTGTTCCTACTATACATTAATGAGCTGCCACACCTGGCTCAGCACAACACAGTATTATATGCGGATGACACATCTGTCATAATAAAAAACAACAATAGGGTGGAACTGGAGAACGAATTATGTAGGACACTGACCGCTTTTGACAACTGGTGCAGTCAAAATAGTTTACAACTGAACATACTTAAGACATCACATAAGGCAAACCGAGTGCGGCGTGAGGAAAAAGGGTGTTTAGATGCAGAAAACGAACGTTCTACATCTAGTGACGTTACATTTGCGTAATTAAAATAATCTTTGGAACAACTTAACGGTTCTGTTGACGCACCTACACAAATTTGTTTTAATATGCCAAAATCAGAATCTTTCTCTAAAACACTTTCAAACCTTTCTAGAACACAAACATTTTTTGCGTCTTCTACCGCGCATAGCTGTACGTGAACATGTTGCACTATTTGCAGAGATTCCACTAACGACACCGAAGGATTTTGTAATTTTTCTAATGCCTCTACTAGTCCGAAGTATCCGAACTATCTTGAAATTTCGACTGGCTTTCCTTGATAACCGCAGCTTCCTTTGGATCGAATTGTAAAACCATGTTCTTAATATTCTCAAAATATTTATGATAATAAAACGCGGCCTGTAACCATGTTCCCCAACGTGTAAGAATAGGTTCTGGTGGTTAAGGCATACGGGTGCACGGTCTGTGAAATTTGCGAATACGTTTTGGGGATTTGACAAACACTGCCTTTGAATGCGCTATTAAAGCGTCTACCTCAGGATAACATTTTCTAATACTATCTCCCACATGACTGAAAGCATGAAGCTAGAAACTCTAAGCTTTAATAAAAAAAATACATAAAAGGTTAAATGTCTGAGCGTCTTCCTCAAATTCTACACATGTATATTTTTCCAGAATATAATAGAGAAACTGCTCTGCAAATCTTTTTAATAAACATTTCCCTGTACTTAAGCTGTATCGTTCTTTACTAAATTAGATATGAAGCTGCTATATAGACAAGTTTTTTTGCTAAAATGCGCAGAGTGCCCTAAAGATATTCATTAAAAATAATTTGTAATATTTAATTTATGCATACATCTTCAAAATCTATACAAAATAAACACCATTTTCTTTCATACAAATTATTTGTATAGCTTCATATTCAATTTACTGAAGAACGATGCATTTTAGATATAGAAAAATGTTTATAAAAAATATTCAGATTCTGGAAAACATACAAGCTGTTGCATTTACCAAAATTGAAATAGCCTAAATCAAATTTGGCAACGATCTCGATGACCTTCTTGTAGAATCTGGTTGATATAAAAAAATCTTCAATGCCATGCCGAAAACTCCAAGAAATACTCAAATGAATAAAATTTGAATCACCGTTCCAGCGTGTAGGGTGTTTAAGATATTGGCCGTTAAAGAAAGAGCGGAATTTCGCAACAATATCAAACTACTTGAATTATCTCAAAAAGTAAGTGGAGTAGGTGGAGGGAATATTCAAAAAAGATGACATAGATTGAAGAGGGGCGTCTAAAAACGTAATAATATACAGAATGTTCCATTTCAAAAACTTGCTTCCAAATATTTTTTATTTGAAAACTTTTACTCTAAATTGCTCAGGAAAGGAATTAACTTCCACCCATACTCTAGGTATATTATTCTTCTTTGTTTTTTTTCCTCGAAGATACACTGTATATGCAAATCAAAGTTTTATTCAGATTAATTACGCACATAGGAAATATATCACAAGATGAACACAGAATATTTTTAGTTAATTAAATATTTCAACAAATAGATAGTTAGTGGGATCAGAATCGGCGTAATTCTTTCCTAACTTATGTTTATACAATGTTCAGAGGTTATGAATGTAATTATATTATAAATACCCATATATAACGCAGCCAATTAAGGATAGAACATACAGATACAATAAGTTTATGCAATTCTCTTACATTTAAGTTTCTTCCCTTACCCAGCCGAAGGATTTGTTATGTTCTTTTGGACATTTTGGTAACGTTTCGCAATCGACAAAACATGTTTTAAATTTGAAATTGAATATCTGCGCCATACAGTGTTGCCACATTTTTTGGCTCAGCATTGATAGCGATTCAGTCATATACGATATACAAAAAAGTTGCGAACAGCGCCATCTATCGGAAGGCACCCGAACTCAATTTTAGTTATACAGTACCGTTCATGGAAGTTCGGGCAATCTGACAAATTATATTAACTGTTTAGGGAAAAAATTTAAAATTATATAATATACATTTCTGTGGGGAATTATTAAAACTAATCTTTTCTGGAAGCCTTTTACCAATTTCCAGGTAGTATTTGTTTATTATAAGACCGCTATCATAAAATATATAATTATGTTGGAAATCCCCAATAATTACAATAAAGCTTTATAATAATCCCTAGGAGGGTTAGCTAATTCACTCGTGTTATCTGGAAATATTCGTATACCCTTTATAAAGTATTATAACATTTGTAAACGCAGTAGTTCTGAAGAGATTGTTATTGTGAAAGTATCTGTGGTTGTGCAAGTGAAAAATAAAATAATTTCGGTTTGACTGTTTAAAATGCCCCATGGAAAGCCTCTAGCTGTTTCAAAACGATCTGCTATTATTACCTTGCATCAGAAAGGGTACGCAGAAAGACGGATTGCGGATAAATTAAAAATAAAAAAATCTACAGTACATGATACTATAGTTCGATTTAAGACAACCGATGACGTGCAAGATCGTAATCGGCCAGGACCGTCAAGAAAAACGACTCCTGCGGAAGATTTACGAATAAAAATAATTAGTAAGCGCAATAGAAGACAAACAGCATCAGAAATTGCTGCAGAATTCAATAATGAGCGAGATTCCAAAGTTTCTGTGAGTACTGTGAAACGTCGGCTGAAAGAGGCTGGGTTGCGTGGGCGAGTGGCTTGTCGAAAACCGTTACTCCGAAGAGAAAATAGGCTGAAACGACTGAAATTGGCACAAGCTCATAGAGATTGGACAGTGGACGATTTTAGAAACGTTTTGTGGACTGACGAATCCATGAGGTTTTTGGAAATAGACGGAGAGTTTTCGTACGCAGATCAAGAGGGGAAAGAATGTTACGGGAGTGTATAGTTCCTACGGTGAGGCATGGAGGCGGATCTGTAATGGTTTGGGGTTGTTTTTCCTTAATCGGAACAGGGGACTTGCTCAAAATTGAAGACATAATGAAAAAAGAAGAATATCGGAAAATCCTGGAGAAAAATGCCATACCGTCAGGAGTCCGATTAATTCGTCCTGGATTTGAATTTATGCAGGACAATGGCCCCAAACATAAATCTAAATTGTGCACAGATTACCTGCAGCAAGAAGAAAATTAAAGAACCCTAAAAATTATGGAATGACCGCCACAGTCCCCCGATCTGAACCCGATAGAGTTGTTATGGGAAGAAATAGACCGATGTGTTAGGAAAAAGTGTCCAAAATCGAAGGAACATTTGTGGACCATTCTTCAGGAAGTATGGACAAGCTTACCCAATGAAACATTAGCAAAATTAGTGAATCGGATGCCGAGAATAGTGGCAGCAGTCCTAAAGGCAAAAGGTGGATTTTTCAATGAAAATCGGATTTAGATTATTGGTATTACATTAACTTTTTCTTTTTAATAAATTTGTGTTTGAAAATATGTAAAATCATGTAAGTAAGTATTAAATACATGGCCATTTAATATTTCTCTTATTTTCTGTGACTTCCGTACATTTTTTTAGCTTGCCCGAACTTCCATGAACGGTAGTGTACATTACCAAACGGAGCCATTTTAAAATTAATAATAGGGCCCCCTAAAGCCGAGGTCTACACTTTTACATTAAAAAACAAACCTGAACCAATATACTGGTTCAGCTTCGCGACGGTGACCCAGGTTTGTCGGTTGAAGTTACTGTCTGTGGCTCAGCTTTGTATCGTTACCCTAAATATATATATAAATAAATAAACATTGAATATAAAAAATAAAAAATTCTCGTATGTGTGTTGCTTTGCTAGGAATCGAAATCCTCGCATTCACCTTTTCGATAGCTGACAACACGCCACGTGCCAAAACAATTGCATCCAAGCATCGAATAACCCAATACGGCCCTGCAGTTTAACACCATTCGTAATAAACCCATTCAGTTACGCGTTCGCATATCGTGAATTCGAACCCAGCGTTGGTATCTTCGCTTCGCTTTGAATGAAACAAGTAATAATTAGTTATTACCGACTGTTTTCTTTTTCAGCCGGCTACAGGCACACCACACGCGTGGACTGTCCAGCGACGGACAATTAGTGCATCCGTTTCCTATCGATGTGCAAACACGCAACATAATTAATCGACACGTAACGTAAGTGATACTATACTATTAGATTGCAACGTTTATCATTAAACATATGTGGGTCTTCCACATGTAAATTATACTAAAACTCGAAGAGATTACTAATTGTTAGATAGTCATCTGGTGCTTTTAGTTCTTGAATTTACAAATCTGTGCTTAAAATTCAGTTTGATGCACTGATAATTAAGTTATATTATTTATTGAATCAATGACGAGTGTGACGGGCACAATTATTAAAAATGTGCTCTTTGTGCAGATATACAATGAGCGTAAAAGGGTAAATGTTTATACATTGGTACCTTTTTCCCATAAAAACGAGTTCCTTCCCCCATCACTATCGAAGTAATGGCGTCATCATCAATTTGTTTAAATGGGGCCCTCATATTTTGTCATCAAGGATAGAAAATCCAATGTCTTCTGAATTCAGCTACACCCCACAATAGGGGCCTAGGGTAAGCTGTTAGCTATGGGGCCCAAATCTAATCAGGTCTTGGATACAGAAATTTAATGAAAGTGATGTGTGTGCACTATCAAAACATTGACAGTTACATAGATCTACTGTTTTTCGCGTCTTCAAAAAAGACTTGAAACTACACCTCTATAAAACTCAATTAATACGAGAATTAAAGGAAACTGATTACCCTATACAATTGAATTGTTGGAAAGATTTGACGACTTCAACAGAATTTTCTTCTCTGATGAGGTACATTTTCATCTGCATGCATCAACAAGCAAAATTGTCGTTATCGGTCACAAGAAAGTCCCCGGAAGAAACATCAAACTCTATTATATAGCGCTAAAGTTACTGTTTGGGCAGCAATATCCTCCAAAGGTATAATAGGCCCATACTTTTTTGAAAATAACAACGGACTTACGGAGTTACTGTAAATCCTGACAGGTTCGCCGCAATTATTCGTAAACTGCTTGGCCCTGCCCTCCAAGAATTTGAGAATTTTAATGATTAGTGGTGATTCCAGCAAGATGGAGCTACTAGTCACACATGAAATATTGCGTTACAAGCTTCAAATAAGCGAATGGTTTCCGGATAAATTGATATCAAGAAGACATGACATCAACCGACCACCAAAAAGCCCGGACTTGGATCCAAATGATCTTAAGAGGCGGGATTATAATACAAAAACAGCAAATTTAATTCAACTTAAAAATCGTATCCAGGAAGACATTGAAGCCATTATTCCTGACAAATGCACAAGCGTAATGGAAAATCTAAGGCTTTGAGTACCAGCAGCAAAATGGGCGACATCCAGATTATATGGTTTTCCATACATGAATTTCCAATAAATGTAGTTTTAAGTTCTAAATAAAGTTAGTTGAGAAAACTGATGATAACAAAATTAGAAAGAAAATTACAACACTCTAAACACATTGCATTTCGAATACAAATTTGTCAAATTAGTAAATTAAGGGCGTTGCCTTTAATAAAGGATCTTTTAAATAACGTATTACTTGCCCCATAATCATAATAAAATATCAAATGTTGATTTTATACCAAAAAATATTCCCCTTAAAATAAAAATTGACCCGTTGCAGCACTTTTTCATAAAATCATTATCTTTAGAGTCTTTCCTTGTATGAACTAAAAGCATGGCTATGGAGACAATCCACCCTATCAAAAAGAAAACGTTAACAAAACAAATTATAGAAAACAATTATTATAGACACAAAATTTAATGAATTCTAACATCTACGAGGGATGATCGTAAAATAAGGTTCTTTATTTCCTTAACATTATACAAAATTTTAAAGGTAAAAACTTTAGCTATTTTTCGACATAATCGCCATTTCAATCCAAGCATTTTTGCAGACGGTGCTCCAACTTCTGTATCCCCATGTCGTAAAATTCTGCTGCCAGTCCTTTCAAGAATCGAATAACCTCAATTGTGGTGTTGGAAATCTCAGGAATCCGAAGAACGAGTTGACGAATGGTAACCCTTCGATCTTCAAGCAGTATCCTCTCGACCTTTTCAACGATTTCCTCTGACACTGATGGTCTTCCGTTCCGCTCTTCATCGTGAATTTCCGTCCGACCTCCAGTGAATTCCTTACACCATTTGCGGACGTGTTGAACAGTTATACACTTTTCTCCGTAAACTTCGGCTAATTGACGATGAATGTCTATATATGCTTAGACAACACTGACGTAGCGAGACGGGAGTGGTATATATATAAAGTGGGAGAACTTCTGCACACGCCAATGTTGTCGGATTTCGCCTAACACGTCTTATTGCTGCTGTAGGGGTTTGGTAACCTTATTTTACGATCATCCCTCGTAGATAGAAATTTGAACCAAGAATTGCACATGAAAAGGTATGATCTTTTTACACAAAAAACATATTTCTTATTATTATCGTTATAATTTATTATATCTCTAAGAAAACGGATAGTGGTGGTTCTGCCATTATTATTATTATTATTATATTATAATATTATTATTGGCCATCATTATCTAGACACCCGAACGGACAGCAGGACAAATATAACGCACCCTTCACACCTAGGACCGATCAGGAGACTAACGTAAAGAACAGACACAGGTCACGGAAAAACAAACTCATCTTGTGCATCCTAGAAGGAGATGATTGATGTTTCCATAGGTACTCTGTCTGGTAAAAACTGCAAGCGTCGTCTTCAGCTAAATTAATTCTGTGTAGATGGTGATTAAATGAAATCCTTAGAATTTGGCCTAACATTTTCTTTTTAATATAAAATTTATTATACCATTACTGTTCACCGATTTTGAGAAAGAGTAGATGATAATTTGTGATTTTCTTTATATGGAATTTGGTATAGAATGTTTGCCAACTTCCATGCAATTCATCCTTCAGATTTGCAATCGTGTGGGATAGGGCATTCTTCGGAAATATGTCATGTCACATATTATTTCTTCTGACACTAACGATTATTTACTATAATGGAATTACGTAATGTTTATACTTAATTTTTTCTGCGGTGCCATTATAAAAGTAATATAAACTGTACATATTCATTTGCTGTATTTATTAACAACATTTTTATATGGTCACATTTAATATTCGTGATTCAACATTCTTTGCTAGAAAAATTTTTGGTGATTCAATATTCTTTGCTAGAAATATTTTTTCTGACACTTATTACGAAATGTATTGTCGAAGTGATGTTTTTTAATTCCTACTTCCTATCCACGTAATAACGTACAGAGTGTCTCCACCTTCTGGAATTGTCAAGTTGCGACCATTGTATGAATAGCGGGAAGCCAAGACTTTCTGATGACATAAAAAACCTGGCAGAATATTCTCTAAAAATATTTTCATATACACAGGGTGATCGCAAAAAAGGTAATATTTTTACTAACTACACTTTAGAGAATAAAGTTACACAGGACACGTATCTATCAGATCATAGAATTATAAAGCTTGAATTTGATATCGACTACTTCCCGACTGTTACAAATGGATTATTTGTAGAAAAACGGCTTTTCAATTCCAATAATAAGGATAAATTTCGCTGCTTTTTATAGAATGAGACCTGGGATAACATTTATTATACAGTAGACCTTGAAAACAAAGTTCAAGCATTGGCGAACCTTGTATTTGGAAATTACATACAAATTGGTTTTGGTGCTAATACAGTTCGGTTACCATGGCATCAACGAACAAAACGTACTGACATTAACGATCTTAGACTGTTGATTCAACATTTTAAGCCTAAGTAAAGAAGAGCTAGGCAGTAGGTATAATTTATGCATTTGGAAAATGTGAAAGAAATGCTGTATTTTAGTTAGACGGATGTGCAAGTTGCACTATCCCGACTGACGATGTTCACAATCGAAAACATTTGTCAAATCGAAACTAAGATTTGATGCTACTGTAAACATTAATTATTCTACTGATGCAGAAAAAGAAGGAATTGTAATGCAAGATGCATGAGCATTACAATTCCTTCTTTTTTTTCTGCAACAGTAGAATTAATGTTTACGGTAGCATCAAATCTTAGCTCTAGCGAAAAAGGACCAGGGAAACAATACAATATTTTAATATAACTTTATAGAGGCTAACAATAAGTGATGTAAATATAGATATGTCAGCATAAATTTATTTACAATCAAAAAAGAAGACAAAACATGTAACACAATTGAAGTACACTATGGATAAACCGAATAACCTTTATTTTAATTTTTATTGCAATGATTGATAACTAGAGCCCCGTAACTGGAGAGCAACCGCAGCGGCGGTGTGACTGTGTTTAGGTGAGCGGGGAGGGCTGGGCGATTATGATACGACACGACAAATCATCATCACTCAATTCAGTTTAGCATTGGATGGCGGATAGGGCGTGTTGATTTTATTGATATAGACGTGGTTATTAATTGTAGTTTTTAGTGAACATGTCGAAGGCTAAAAAACGTCCCTTTCAAGACATAGTAAATAAGATTATTTCTGACTTTCCCGATTTGTTTTACAACGGGAGTAAGATAGTTTGTAGTGTGCAAAATACATTTAATGTCAAATAAGAAGTGAAACTGTACAAGACACGTAAATTCCGCACAGCATAGAAAAGGTAAATTGGGCATGCCACAGAGAAGTGTATTTTTTTATGTAATTCTTATGTTAATAAACTGTAATTTGCCACTAGGCTTACTCGATAAACAACCATTTAAGGACTTTTGGAACAAATATAATCCCGAGTTGCGGTTGCCAATGGAGAAAACGGCACGTAAGCATGTTGCATTTGTACGCGATGACGTGGAAAAGAAAATGAAACGCATATTGAAAAAACAGCTTCTTTGGTTATGTGTTGACGAGACAACAGACTGTAAAAAAAATTCAATTGTAAATATTATGGTACGCATACTAGACCCTAGTAAACCTATATTACCACTGTTACTAGCTAGCCGAAGACTACAAGAGTGTACTGCTGCAGCAGTTACGAAGGTTGTACTAAGTACGTTGGAAAAATTTGAAATTTCAAAAGATAAAGTGTTGATGTTTATGAGCGATGGCGCAGCGATAATGCCGGTAGGCCGTTCTCTTCTTGAACATGGTTGCAAGTGTTTACATGTTACGTGTAAAATGCACGCTTTACATCTTGTGGCAGAAACCATTCGACAATGCTCTCCCGAGGTAGATGCATTAATAGCAAGCACAAAAAAAGTATTTTTCAAATCTCCCAAACGCCTACGATCATTTCACACAGAGTGTCCTGGTATTCGTCAACCACCGGAGCTTACACGTTGGGGAACATGGTTGCAGGCAGCTTTTTATTATGCTGAACATTTCAAAACAATAAAAGCTGTTGTTGCACAATTCAATCCTGTCGAAGCTGCAGCTATTAAGAAGAGCCAGTCGAAATTTCAAGATATTTCCGTTGAAACAGATTTAAAAAATATTCGTAGCCACTATAAAGGATTAGCTGATCCAATAGACCAATTACAAGAAAGATCTTTATCATTATTGGAGTCTCTGCAAATTCTGGACGGAGTGCATACACGGCTACTGACTATACATGACGCAAAATATAATCGCGTTTTAGAAAAGTTCGAGAGTGTGCTACAGAAAGATCCCGATTTTAGTACACTAAAACAAATTTGTGATGGTGTATCGAATAATCCACTGACTAAGTACAAAGAGTATTTTAATCATGCATGTATAACATCGGTAGATGTTCAACGATCTTTTTCAAAATATAAACTCATTTTCTCACCACGGCGAACATCGCTCACCGAGACAACTGTGGAAACACATCTAATGGTGTTAACTTTTTGCCGCTCTTATCCATATGATGTTAATACTGATAATGGTGCTTCTAGTTTTACTGTCCCGTAGCCAAGGCTGCTTAAAAAGGTGAGTGTTTCAGTACTTTTCACATATTATAATTATGTATTAGTTCTGTTATTTTTTTTCTATTTTCTTACTATTGTTTTTGTATACTAGGCAGGTACGGCTATGGCACGGCTCCCTGTTACCGGGCTCTATTGATAACTATCTACTTATTTATCTACAGTGAACGCTCAAAATTCATTCCTTCCACCTCAATACATTTGTGCAATCATTTGTAAAAGCAATTCTAGACTTTTCTCAGTACACTAAGTGTTGCACTCTGGAATGCTTACCTTATCCTTAACTTCATTCATAAATCCAACGTGGATTAGTAGTTAAAAACAGCAATGTCAGTTTATTTTGTTTACTGTTGTCATTGTAACCAAGCAATACTAATATCAGAAACCACTTGGATACAATACCCAAACGCAGGTTTCATAGGTAAATATTTCTTTTACTGTCAATGTTATACATATGCATCACAACACAATTTCCTACACGGTGGTTACATAAAAAATATATAGCGCTATTGAAAAAAATTAAGTTTCTGATGTTTGAATTTGGCAGAGTTTGGTGTACATTATAAATATCTCAAAATTTGTTAGAAATAGATATATGGAATACGTATTATAATGAATTATTTCCGGATAGTGGACCCAAAAACGTAATAATATACAGGTGTACCATTTAAAATAACAAAGTAGGTGCGTGGTTCTCTACTTAGCGATCATCCTGTGTATATAAAAATGCTTTTAGGGGATACTATTCAAACGTACGATCTCTTGAAACAAATAATCTCAAGTTTGATTTGGAAATATATCTGTTTGATTTGATCCAAACAATACATATTTGTTTGACAACAAAATTATGTTAAATAATGACGTTTGTACATTCAAACAAATTCAATCTGTTGCTCTTAAAAAATGTGCTTTCACTCAAACAAACTTTTGTTGAATTAAATAAATGATTTCAAAGATATACATTTGTTTGATTCAAGAACCTTTTTCTCTGTGCGTACAATAGGCGGAATTTTCCAATTCCAGAAGATTGGGACACTCTGTGTATGATCCAAAAATGTCACTTAAACGATCTTGGAAATGTTTATCGTTAAACGAGGTAAACAAAAATTTGTTTACAAACATTCATTCATCTAAGACTTCTGTGTACTTGGCCTCGTAAATTTTCTCAATAAAGCCTACGCGAAATCCATGCGATGTAACACGGCTCTTCCACGTGGCCATTAATATGTAAATATGTTAATTAAATGTACACGACTTGAATCGTTGGATAAATACTGAGAAGGTATGATTAAAGATCATGTAGAAATGTACGTTTAAGCATTGTAAGGCCGTCCAGGTAATTATTACAAGCAAATAAACAAGATATCAAATAAAACGACTTTATTATCCTCTTCGTTCCTAATAGCCCGTAACACTGAAATTTCAGAGATGTGTTTTTATTACATCGTTAAGTAAAATATCCTATTTACTCCGTTAGTATATTTATTGATGCTGTAAGTTATTATTTTTAACTTCTAAATCACTGTAGAATTATAATCACACGGGCAAATTTAAAGGAACGGATATAAAATGGATTTTTTCTCTCCATAACTTTCTTCTCTCGTAACAAATTTAAATGGAATTTTTTTATTGGAAAAATTAACTAATGGCTAGCTAATTGTAGTTTGTTTTGTAAATCTTCATGCCATTCTCAAGCCTCTTTAAAAACCTAATACAAAAAAGTAAAATTTTTGCAGGAAATGAATTGTACATTTTGACTTGTTTTAAACATTTAATCTTCAAGAAAAATTACAACATTTTTTTTCAATAACAGGTGTTTCCTCCAGGAGCTCTTACAACTGCGGTCATCCATCTTCCCATACTCCTAATGACGTCGATTATTTCTTGAGGCAAATCTTCCCATATTTCAATTAGAGCAGCTCTCACGTCTTCGGTGTTCCAGACTGGAGGAATTCTTGACCTAAGTCATCTGCCTAGTATGTCCCAAACATGTTCAATTGGATTAAAATCCGGGGAACATGCAGGCCAGATTATTGTTGGTATTTGTACTTGATTTGAAAAGTCAGTTAGACAGTGAGCTACGTGAGGGCGAACATTGTCGTGCATTAACATGAAATTTAGACCGATATATGGAGCGAAAGGTATCACATGGTTTTGCAGGACTTCCCTTACGTATCTATCGGCCGCCATCAATTATTACCAACTCTGTGCGTGCCCCAAAACATATTCCACCCCACACCATAATTGACCCTCCACCGAAAGAGGCTTTAGGAGTAAAATTAAATTGTTCATTTTGTTCTTAACTGCTAACATGCGTCTCTTCATACTAATTTGTTCGTTACTGTGGGATCAATGGAGTTCCATTATTGTTGTAAGGCGATTTGTAGCTGCTCCTTGTTGCGGATCGTATGTTTCCTTATTTTTCGTTCCAGTTCATCCCATAAGTGCTCTCTGGGGTTCATGTCCAGCGATTGTGGAGGTGTATGAAGCTGCTTTCCCACATTAAATATCAACCATTCCTTGACCCGTTGAGCGGTGTGCTTGGGATCATTATCTTGCTGGAAGATAAATGACCGTCCAAGACCGAATTTTTGGGCACTAGCTTGCAAATTTTCTCTCAGTATATCCATGTATACATATTGGTTCATTATACCGTAAATAAATTTTAAATTACCAACGCCCGCAGCACTCATACATCCCCATACTAAAACTTTTCCTCGGCCAAATTTTACAGTCGCGCACAAATTTTTAGTTTTCAGTTCTTCTGGCCCAAAAATTCGGTCTTGGACGGTCATTTATCTTCCAGCAAGATAATGATCCCAAGCACACCGCTCAACGGGTCAAGGAATGATTGATATTTAATGTGGGAAAGCAGCTTCATACACCTCCACAATCGCCGGACATGAATCGCATAGAGCACCTATGGGATGAATTGGAACGAAGAATAAGGAAACATACGATCCGCAACAAGGAGCAGCTACAAATCGCCTTACAACAAGAATGGAACTCCATTGATCCCACAGTAACGAACAAATTAGTTGAAAGTATGAACAGACGCATGTTATAAAAGCAAAGGATGGATCAACAAGTTACTTAACTTTGTAAATGGAGTTACTATTCTAATAATAATTCCGGATTTGCTAAGTGTATGGAGATTTTCTTGAGATTGGAATTGTACCTACTTTTGTACTTTTTTTTAATGTAATGTTACTTGTACAATAAAACACTATCTTTTTATGTTATCTTGTTCATTTGTATTCTAATATACTGTTCACCAACAATTTTCTGCTATAAATAGGATTGCACTGTTTTTTTAAGCATTCAAATCAAAATGGTGACAGCTGTATGGACACTTTTTTGAGTCAGTGTATACAAACTCTCGCTACTGCATGCGCTCTAATTTAAAAACATTATTTCGGCGTATTCAAAGAAGTTGCAATCAATTATGTAAACGGTATCAGCGATACAAGTTTACCTCCGTTTATTTAATGATATTGATTTTCAAGGTTCTACCAATAACAGTAAACATATTCGAACTGGTCTCTTTTCGAGAAAATCCACTTTCGATGCAAGTCCTTAGTAACCTTTCCTCTTTCCTCTATGTATGCTTTTGAATACATCCATATCCGTTTATAAATATGTACGCATACGCTCATATTAGCCATTACATGTGTGACAAACAGACAATTTAATAAAAAGCAATATTACAAAAACTCACTAAACTGAAATGGCATTGGAGTTCATATTGGACCGTGAGATACTTTTACATAATCCTGTTGGTTTAAACGCATATTTATCCAGTTCGAATTGGTTGAAATACGCCAATGGACGCCACTAATAAAATTCATGTCCGGTGGTATTTTCTGCTTGGATATGGTAATGACGGAGCGGATGTCATTGGTCATGAGGTCAAGGCTGATACGTCCATAAATTATTATACAATTAAATTCGATACGATAGTTTTCTGCGATGATAATCGCGTAATTTTCACATTCTGCATGCATTTGGTAAACGTCAGGAGATGGAATTATCCGTTTGATCACTCTATTACTCCTATTAGTTTAAATTACGTTAAGTATTTAGAATTAAGGAGACTAAAATATTGCATGAAGAAATTATATTTAAAAAATGAACATCTCCACTGCGCAGTTATGTCAGATAGCAGAAAGTGTAGTATTCTTGCTATTAAACTGGTAATACATATCAGTTGAGTAATATTTTAAATTTACATTATTTCGGTACTTGCTCTAGAAATAGGGAAATGTAGTGTAGTGGGACATTCCAGTTGAAGTGCGTCCGTTGACACATCAATACATTAATTTCAATAAATTTCATATCAATATTCGTAAAGTATTAGAATTTAACGCAGCATTTACAGAATTCGGATTATTTTTCGTTAGAATTCGAATTCTAGCATTTTTATGATTTTTATAATTAATCTTTTATTTTACAAAAAAAGACTCCATTAACGTTATCTTACAGGGGATAATCAAAATTCCGAATTATTTCGAGTAATTTACATTTTAGAAATATAATTTGTAAAAATAACATAAACACACATACGAAACACACTATATTTGGAATCCAAGCAACAAAATCCCTTACGTCATCTACAACGAACATTACATCAAAATTAAAAATATCAAGTCGTTAAATTGGCAGCACCCAGACAACGCGTAAACAAGAAGATAGAAACAAAAAATCTGACAGTAAACATATATCTGAGAGATTCGTTTAGAAATTTGAATTTAAAAGTCTAATATAAGCTAAGAAGTGTTAAAGCTAAACAAATACAGTTTGAAGAAGTAAATCAACGCAAAATCTAACCGAATAAGTCATAGAAGGGGATTGGAGAGGTCTATTCAAGAGGATATCAACTTATTATTTGAAAGGCGCAGATCAGGATTCAGATGAGGAACAAAACCATATATACTGTTAAGTTGAAATTTGTATGTACGACAACAACAGCCTCTCTCAGCTGTCACTTCGGAACGACTAAATGTCAGGTTGGCCACTCGTTGGTAACTAAACATGAAAATTTTCTCGTTACCATTTCCTCCCAGCCAACTGGCCTTGGGGCGTTGACGTTAAATCTTAAATATAAGTCCAGATAACGACGAGTGTGGGATAGCATGGACAAATCTACTCGTCAGTTAATTTTCCTATTCACGTAATTCGTCCAAATTCATGTAGAAATTGTCTGAAATAAGCAACAGCGTAAATCGAAAGGTATTTTAAATGATATTTCATCAATTAAATCTTTATCTGAAAAGTTTAAGTAAATTATTAGAGAATGTTTACGTTTAAAGCTTGTCAGTGACATTTTGTATCATAGAATCATTGAAATACGACCTCCTAGTTGAGTCACTGCATTCATTCTCGTATGCTGTTTGCAGAAATAATCTCATTTGATCGAAATTCATCGTAAAAGTTTCTATTTGGAGTAAATTATCAAAATTAGCTGTGAAGTAAAACAATCGCCGGTCTTTCGCGATTTAAAAGAAAAGTAAGATGAGCGACGCCATAATTTTTTTTGATCAATCTTTATTCAGCCTTGGTTGAATCAAAGTGTTTCTTAACTCCGATCCCCATTTAAAGTGCTCGATTGTGAAATCAAAGTCTTTATTTGAAGAGAAAAGGGTTGAATTTCCAGAACAGGCAGTTTCCTGTAGTGGTTATATAAACAGAGAGTATATATAACACTGGCATCGTTCAAATTTCAAGGTTAGTTACATTTAGAATGTTAAAATTCGTTAATTTGGTTTTATGAATTTGGAAATTCATTAGGGTATCCAGGGCTACTCCCGAACCCACTAAAAATCGTTAATTTGGTTTAAAATTAAAAAATTTAACAATTTTCCCAAAATCCCCTGAGAAAGATATCTCAATACACTATACACACACACGAATAACTGTAAGTTAAAGAAAAAATTATCTTTGTAAGTGAAATACTAGAAATAATAAACGGAACAGATTGTCACCCAATTTAATACTTTTAATTGTTTTAAAATATCTCAGTCAGAAACATTAAAAAATTATTTCATCCAAAATAATAAAAAAATGAGAAATAAAAATTCGAAATGTTATTCGTTAACTTCCTGCCAGAGGTAAAGTCTATTAATAAATGCTTCTAATGAATATTGGAGATGTCCTATTCTAAACAATATTAGATGACTTATAACTCGTTGGTTATCTAATATTATTGCCTGTTCCCAGAAGAAAAAAATCAATTGAAGTCATGTTTGGAGACTGCGGAAGATATTCAATCCTTTCCCTTCATCTGATTCATTGTTCAGAAAGTATATTTTTCTCTACTATTATTTTATCTATTTTTGTTATTTAATTACTTAGCTTTCGGAAAACCAACCGGTATTTTGCCTTTTATTTGTTAGATTTGGATGTAGAGACCAAATTAGTATTTTATAAAAATAATATTTCAATGAAAAAAGAGAAGTATGCAAAAGTTATTGTTACGGAATAATAATCCTTGCTAAATGGTGTCATCCTTCTGTTTTGAGCTTATTTTTAATATGAAAACAACTACTATTTTCACAAAAAAAAACAAAGATGGCTACATTTTCCAAACACATATAGAATAAAATAAATGAAACTTATGTCAAAAGCTGCGATAGCATAAATTCGGAAGTATTTCTAGCATAATTTCGAATATTAAATATCATTCGTCAAGTAATCGTCTTATGTGTTAGTAAATTTTAATATTGTTGGTGGTATTATATATCATAGAGTAGCCTAGTTTAAGGTATTATATATCATAGAGTAGCCTAGTTTAAGTCTTCTAGTTGCGTCACAACATGGAATGCATTATGTTACTTTTAAAAAATAAGAATATTCGTTGGAAATTCGTCATCAAACTATATTTCGAAAAGAATAATTATCAATATTTGCTGTGTTTGAAACAATCGCTATCGCGATTGAAATAAAAGAGTGAGGGACGCCAATTAATTTCTCACTTTGAGTCAAGTTCCTCATCCATGCAACACGTATTGTAGATTGTGTTGCAATTTCAAAGCGTTTAATATTTCAAATCGTACCATAAATACGAGATAGAAGTCAAGTTTGGTGGTTGAAGAATAGCCAGGTTTCCAGCAGATAACATATAAACGTAGAGTTTATATGAAATCGTCAACATTCCAGGTTAGTTTTCTCTTTTTCAGTTTTAATTTTCGTAAAATTGCCGAAATAGTGTGTTTCGGACACTCCCGAACCCTCACATTGCATAATTAATTAATTGATTTCGAAGATGCTTTTTTTTTTCAAAAAAGGCTTCGTTCCAAAATATATCTTTCCCGAAAAGATTTTTTTATGTTTTCTCAAAATAACGCACATGTTATTATTGTTAGCAAACACCATAAAGTACTCGCCCTCATAAAAATACAATACATACAGTTGCCCTCCTTTCCAAAAATACCTACTTATTGTTAGACTTTTTCCATTTCTAAAAATAACGATTTTGACAAGTATGTATATCACGGTAAAAGAAAGCCAAAAACAATAGTCACCTACATAACTAGAATTCGCGACATTTTAATTTATAGCAATAAGTTTTTTCCAGTTTTGCCTGCAATAAAAAAGAATGATGTACTTCTTATTGGAACAGATTTGAACTGGATTAATGTAGTAGTTTTTAGGATACTCCTAAATGAACCAAATTTTACTCATTGTACACATTGTAGGTTATTATACTGTAAAAGCCTAGAATCAACTGCCGAGTGTTAGCATAAGTTCAACATAACCAGATTTCATCACATTTCGTAGCATATATTCAGATATCACTTTACAAAAAATCTTTGTTATTAACCCACTAATAAATGAGATCAAAGTTTTTGCCCCAAATGTCTCAGAGTTTATGTTTTTTATGTCGGAATATTTAATTGTCTTATTGATAATATTCTCATAATCGTGGAATTACTCATGTGATAAATCCTTGCAAAGATTATACAATTTAAAATAGAAGCATATTATATCGTATAATACACATTTCAAAATATGTGGTTCATCTCTTTGATGTACAAAATAATTATCCAAAAAAGTACTTCGTCTAAACAGAACAGAGGTATTGCATTTATCAAAACATAACGGTTGTAGTATTTCATCATCAAATGAATTATGATTAAATAACTAATTATTTTTTTTTAATATAAAATAGTTATTAAGGTATATCTCTAGTATAATTATTAAACAAACAATAAAAATGATTAGCATCGTCTTCTAACACCTTTAATTAGATTTATTAACAACGAAACAAAAACTAGATATTTTCAATATAATGTTTCCGCCAGCTTGAAGAATCTTCATGTGTGCTAATCGACTGATAATAAAAAAGCGACATGCACAATAACATATCTTCCGATGTATGTCGTATACGTAATAAGTGACCAGTGCTTGCGTTGGTGTATTATTCAGAATTGTTTATTGCTATTGTGCACAACACTGTTCACATGCCTTCGTCATGACATACAATCGGTTGGATAGATCCTGGAAATACTTTATAGAGCGTATTTTTTTAAGCAAATCAATTGTGATAGGTTGCTGGAAACGGTCACGCAAATAGATCTTTAACCTCTGCCAACAAACTATTAATATCACTTTTGTCTCACATTTGTTAAAAAAATAACAGACTTAATACATAGTTGATCAAAAAATGGTGCATTTTGAATTAAAAAATTAACAAATTAACAAATGAATTATATTGAAGACTTTATACATAGGTCGAAGAAATAGATTAAATTCAAGGTTACGTGCCAAATTGCTGAAGAAGGAAAGCATACATATATAGTGAGGTTCTAAAATATCCTCCCTATGGTAACTTTTGAACGACAGAAGCTAGCGTTTTTAAAAAAAAAATAGGTCGATTTCTTTATTTCTTATTTTAAATAGAACACCCTCTATGTTTTTACGTTTTTGAAAAAGCAATCGAAAGACGAATTCAACGATACCACATATGTTATATATTAGCTTAAAAAATATGACGATATGTAGCAATAAGGGTATTAGTAATTCGTTTTTGTGGTTACACAAAGTTGGCCAGGAAAGAGCGCCAAATTGTGACGTCAGACTGATCTAAAGAGCTCGTTGCTAAGCAAAATAATCATAACAATTCCCAAACTGTCAAATCTCAATTCTAAAAGCGTAAGTCATTCTTGTTATCTATTCTTATTACATGCTGCATTTGTCATACGTTCCTTTTTTGTTCTCATTATTATACAATTATATTGTTATATAACATATACGATTTAGAATATTTTTTACAAAGACACGAACTTATATAAACCTTATTTATCGCTATAACATATTAAAGGTTCCAGAAAGCTATCCAGTTCGGTACTTTCTTGAATTAGTTATCCTAGTAATTTAAAACTCCGAAATCTTAAATAAAACTTTGAAGTGGCTATGTAGAATTTTGTGCTTTGTAAAATTCTGCTTCTCCAAAATAAATATTCACACGTTAGTTATCAAGTAAAAGCTTCCTCTTAAGCTAATAATAACATCGCTTTAAACACAAACAATTTATTTACAAAAGTAAATATTTCCCCAAGAGAAATTAAATTGAGCAATTATCGCCAACACACATAAATTGCCACTAACGCTCCTGTAATTAAACATACACATATGTATTATATACATATGTACTACGTTACATATATAGGTTATGTCGTAAACTAGTTACTGGGAGTATATCGTTCATTCACCATTTTTTTTTATTTCCTCGGTGACGAGAAAAAGTATGGTAATAGCATTAGGATGATGTCACTAGAAATAGATAATAATTTCAAATTAATTTGCATGATAGTGCCAAAAAAGAATCCATGACATATCGTGCCAAAAAAATGATATACTGGGTGCGGCAACTAGGTACGCGCAATGCATTACACCTTACCTATCCATTTAATGGAAAAATCTATGGAATGAAAGTTGCTTAAAGTCACGTGATCTATGAGAGAATTTTTTTTTAATATAGGGTCTATAATGATAGCAAGGACTGTGGGGTAGTATGACAAACAACAGAGAGTATCGGCACACTCCTCACCACACAAAATGTTATTAATTAATTCGGAACAGCTGTTTCAAAGGCTCACTGGGCCCCCATTTTCAACCGGGTTACCGAATAAATCTGAACGAAAAAACTAAAAACTTTTACTTTAATTCTACCATGCATGTCTATCCCTCCTCTCGAAGAAAAAGAAGGGTATATATGTACAAATGTGTCTAAACATGTAACTGTGTATATCTATTTCCAAATACCTACTTTTCTATCGCTTAACTCTAACATGCTGGGTATATATGAAACGGCCAAGGGTTTTATCCCGCCCTCGTAGAAAAGAGCGAGACGAAAGGAAGGTTACTTCCCGCTAATTCTCTATCTACGCACTCTAAGGATACTAAACAAATCAAACATAAATTGCAGAACACCGAGACTCGGTCTTCGTCAAGTGTAAACTGAAAGGTTCTTTTACCCTAATAAATCAAACAAGCAAGAGAAATGAAGTGGAGCATTATCCTTGTTCATGACCTGCGAATGTTGCATCTCTTTCTTAAGGTACATTGTCTCAAATGCGTCCAATTCCCGAGGTGAAGTTACGTTTTTAATTAATTTGAGATTTTCCAATTTGATTACATGTCCTGTGTTATTCATATGGTCAGCTACACTTGACGCTCCTGTTCGACCGAATCTATAGCATCTCATGTGTTCATTAAATCTAATACCTATCGCTCGTTTCGTTTGTCCAATGTAGGCTTTATCACAGTCGTTGCATGCAATTTTATAAATTCCCGACCTTTCTTTCATGTCCGGTTTGTCTTTTGGATTACCAAGAAGGTTCTTAAGTGTATTTCGTGAACTAAAACATACGTTCATGTCTTGTCCCTAAAAACTTTACTGACTCCTTTCGATATTCTATGGAAGGGGAGTTTCACAAATTTCTTGTCGCGCGTTTCTACTGGTATCAAGGTCGTAGAATTTCTTACATAATGCCTATATTGGACTTTCTTAAGGATGCGGTCGACATCTATAGACGAGTAACCATTATAAATAGCCACATTTTTTATGAATTTAAGCTCTTTCTTGTACCTATTTTGGTTTAAGGAAATTTCACTAGTCTATTAATTAAGAAACTAATCGCGGCCATTTTATGTTGTTCGCAGTGGTTCGAATCGGTCATAATGAATCTATTAGTGCTTGTTTCTTTTCTATAGATGTCTATTTCTACTTTATTATTGTTTCTAATTACTAGGCTATCTAGAAATGGGAGTTGATTGTTCACTTCTTCTTCTACTGTAAATTTAATGGATCCGAATTTTGAGTTGAGTGTCGCGAGGAAATCCGGGATGTTACTTTTCTTAGTGTCAAAAACCGCGAAAATATCATCTACATATCTAAGCCAAATTCTAGGGAAATACACGGTGTCCTTTTTCAAACACGTTTCAAATTTACTCATAAACAAGTTGGCTATGAACGGGGACAGTGGATTACCCATCGCCGTACCCTCCAATTGTTCATAATATTTGCTCCCTATTTGAAAACGGTTTTGGTTCATGCACAGAGAAGTTAGTCTTTTGTATTCCGCGATTTTGACGTCGTCAATGTCGTTAAGTTTTAAGAGTTCAACTAAATATTCTATGGTTTCTGGGATTGGTACGCTGGGGAAGAGTGAACAAACATCAAACGATACTAAAATTTCCCCTTCTTCTAATTCAATATTATTGACCTTATTTACAAAATCTAGGGTCTGTTTCTAAATACCATATACTTAAAATGAACAATTTTTGAGATATTCACTTTATAAGGAAATAAAATTGCGTTTGCGGTACTTTCTCAAAAATTCAATATCTTGTTTATTTGTTATTGTTCTACAATAACAATATTTCAATTCTTAAAAAATATTCTTCCATCATTGGATGCAAACGCCCCTTGTTTGGCTATGTGCATCGATCTCTCCAAAGCGTTCGATACGATCGATCATAATATATTATTACAAAAACTTCGGTGTTACGGTATAAGAGGCCTTTCGTATGATTGGTTCAAATCCTATTTACTTAATGGAAGACAGAGTGTGGTATGTCACAATACCAAGTCAAATCTCCATACTGTAAACATCGGTGTTCCTCAAGTATCAGTCCTGGGTCCAACCTTATTTCTGTTATTCGTTAACGATCTCCCCAATTTTATTGATTCCTCTGTAAGCATTTCTCTCTACGCTGATGATATTAACATTATCATTAGATCAAACTGTGTATATAATTTATTAAACACTGCCAACAATATGTTTAATGATATTAACAATTGGCTAGACGCCAACAAGCTAATAATGAATGTCGATAAAACAAAATGCATCTTATTCCACAATAACGCGAAATATAACTTACCTGGATGTTTACTGAATGACACTTTTGTGAATTGCACCAATAATACAAAAATTGTAGGCCTAGTGCTAGATGAGAAATTGGATTGGTCACAGCACGTCAATGATGTGTGCAGTGTTCTTGCACGAACCTGTTATGCATTGCATAATCTCAAACATTCATGTAATCTTTTTATTTTAAAGACATTTTATTACTCAAATTTTTAGTCTAAGTTTCGATACGGCATCATATATTGGGGAAACTCAAAGGATGTCAGTAGAGTGTTTCTAATGCAGAAACGTGCAATACGTATTATATTCAGTTTGAGTTGGAGAGAATCTTGCAGGGATGCGTTTAAAAATAACAAAATATTGACAGTTTATTACATATTTATTCTGGAAGTTATCTGTTTTGTTTGTAACAACCGAAAACATTTTGCAAATAATGCTTCTCACGATCACAGCACCAGATCTGTTGCTTATTTACTTCCTGCACCACATACTATAACTCATTTTCAAAAGAATTTATTGTTTATGAGTTGTAAGCTGTTTAATAAACTCCCAGATGAAATCAAAACGATTTACAGATTTTCATTATTTAAATTTACAGTGAAATCTTTATTACTGAATATAAATTGTTACTAAATCGAAGAATACTTAAATTATAAGATGGATCGTTTTCTTATTAATTATTATTTTGAACTCTAAGTATATAGTTTTAAGAATTTATATCATACTTTGTTTGTTGCTCGACTTGTTTTAATCATACACTGTACGTATAGTATCTATGCTACGTGTTGTGTATGTCCTCGAAATAAAGCTCTTTATTATTATTATTATTATTATTATTATTATTATTATTATTATTACAAGATTTTTTCACTGGCGTTGTGATAATAGTCCAAGTTCACTAATCAGTATCAACTATCTTTATTTTATCATTCAGGGTGTTCAAGAAGGTAACATTAATTGAAGCATTTTCAAACAGTGGAAACTCGTTTTTTTCAAAACAAACACCTCATTTAATGCATATTTAAAATCTCTTTGATTCCTACAAAACACTTCCTATGCCTAAAGTTAATACTTTCTGTATAATCAAGTAAAGTAGCTTCTGTATAATCCCTTAAAGTTAGCAATTTTGGTAATTTTTTTTAGTTTATTTGTTTTGATATCTACTTTTAGTTAAAAAAAATTGAGTAAACGATGTACCAAAAAGTTAAGAGCCGAAAGTTTGTGTTCACATGAGTCATTAGTAGTCTGGGCAAATAGCGGTAACAGTCAGTGCAGTAGATATGTGGTGCGGAGTCGGCGAAAACGACCAATGGCAGACACAGTTAAAAACTTTATAGTGGACATGCCGGACTTAATTTTTGATGGCGCTAAAATTCAATGTCTAGTTTGTAAAATCCCTTTAATGTGTTGGTCCAGAAGCCATTGTCAACGTCACATCGAAAGCAAACAGCATTCTTCTGCAAAAAGTGGCATACGAGACCAAGAAAAATTTACATTTGATTTATGTGTTACTCTTATTTTATGTAATCTATCGTTTCGTTTACTAAACAAAGAAGCATTTGTCTCCTTCTGGAATAAATATGCGGACTGTAAATTACCTAGTCGGACATCGATACGAAATGTAGTGCCATTTGCTCGTGAACATATAGAAAAAAGAATGAAAACGGAATTGAAAGATAAAAAGCTGTGGTTGTGTGTGGACGAAACAACAGATCGTCATAAACATTCTGTGGTTAGTATAATGGTACGTACAATGGAACCACATCGACCGTCATCCTCCTTCTTACTACAAAAGAGTTCTAAATTGTACTGCCGATGAGATTTTAAAGGTGGTGTTGAACTCATTGAACAAATTTGAACTTTCACCTAAGCAACTTTTAATGTTTATGAGTGAGGGTGCCGCAAACATGCGATCTTTGGGCCGATCTCTTAAAGAACACAGTGGTAACTTCTTACATGTAACGTGTAAAATCCATACCCTAAATCTTGCGGCACCACCGATTCCTACATGTTTTCCACTAGTAAATGCATTGATTGCTAGTGCAAAGGCAGTGTTTCTAAAGTCCCCGAATCGTACCCGACTATTTCACAAACTGTGTTCTGATTTACCTGAACCACCACAGCCAATTGTTATACGTTGGGGAACATGGTTGCAGGCTCCGTTTTACTACAACAAATATTTTGATCGAGTAAAGAAGGTAGTTTTAAAATTCAATCCGACAGAAGTTGCAGCAATCAAGAAAAGCCAGAAAATATTTCAAGATAGTCAGGTTAAAAGAGATTTACAAACTATTCACAACAATTACTTCGGACTAGCGGAGGGAATAGAAAAATTACAAAATGTTTCGATATCGCTAGTGGATTCTGTTCAAATTGTGAATGATGTTCACGCACAGTTATGCGATGTAGAAGGCGAAACAAATTGGTGTGTAATACGATAATTTGAAAGTGTTTTAGAGAAAGACTACGATTTTCTTATATTAAGACAAATTTGTGAAGGTGCGTGTGAAGATGCATTAAGTTGTTTCAAAGATTATTTTAAATATGCAAATATAACATCGCTAGATGTCGAACGGTCATTTTCGGCATTATAAACCATTTATTCTGCACGTCGTACTCACTTGACTAAAACAGCTATGGAAACATATCTAATGATTCAAATATTTAACAGATATTACCCAGTTTGTAATTTCACGGAAGACTTTTAAAACGGTAAGTGTTTCAGCACGTTTTATAATTTATTTCTTATCTTCTATTTTATGTGTAAACTTGTATGCGCTCGCCACGCCTCTGGCTGTTACCGCATATTTGCCCAGGTTAGTTATAAATGCATTGTAAAGGCTTTAAGAGGCATGGTAAGCAATCCTTCACTAGGAATGATGGTACTGCATCCGGACCCGTAGTCTGATTATTTTTTAATTTTTTGCCGCCTTTTTCAGGTCATATTCACAAATATCTCCGAGAAACAAAGTATTTGTTGGTGAAAAACTGCTTGAATTTGTCAGGTTTAACTCGTCTAAATCACATGCTTCATACACCACACCGAAAAAAGAAGCGAATCCATTAACAATGTCTATGGGCACAACCATTTCAACCAAAAACGAAATTAACATCACCAACGAATATTTAATGTTTGGTACACTGGAAAAAGATGTCAATATCGTGTATTGCCTCCTCTTGCCTTTAATACAGCTTATAGCCTCTTAAGCATTCCTCTAATCAACTTATTAATGTACTCTTAGGGAATGTGATCTCATTCCTCCAATAGAGCGTTTCTAAGTTCTCGTAGATTCTGAGGTGGAGGATTTCTACGCTTTAATTGCCCAAGCCTATCCCAAACATACTCTATTGGGTTTAAATCCGTGGACCTCGCTGCCAATTCCAGGTAGTTCAACTGGACCTCATGCAAATACTGGGTAACGATGCCTGCAATGTGAGGTATCGCAATATCGTGCATCAGAAGAAACTTGTCACCAATATATGATGCGAAAGGCACAACAAGGTCTACTAAAATGTCTGTCACATACCATCAGCGATCTTGCACCATATTTCAACAATGTTACATTGGGCATACCTTTCACATGATCACCGCCACATATGACTGGAAACAAAATCTGGTCTCATCACTGAAGAGCACCTCTAATTCCTTATAGACCAACGTCGGTGATTTCGAGTAAAAACCTTAAGGGCTACTTCGTGTTGCCTGGTTAACAACGAACCTTTGGCAGGTATACGTTAAACCATTCCTGATTCTCCGATCCTTCATTTTACGATTTTTGTGCTTATATTCACCTGGCGTACTGTTTCTGATCTCTGAAGCAATGGCAGTCCTATTTTTGAGCGCGTTGCTAACGAAAATCTGTCGTCTCTATTTGGTGTTGCTCTTTTTCGAATTTGTCCGCGACGTCTCACAAAACAATCGAATCATATTCAGATAAAAAATTGTGTTTGAAAGTGCCAAAAACACAAAATATGAATATCAACGAATGCGTGTCAAAAAAATTAGCTTAAGCCAGTGCCGTTATAAAATAAACAGTTTTTTGGCGTTCTCCTAAATTTGCTCATGAGTGTAATAATAAAAATAATGAAAGTATATCTTACAAATTTCTCTCTATTATACGTTTTTTCTAATACGGAATTTACTTGGCATTAATTTCTTCTAAAGAACAGTGATACTGAACTGTTTCAGTGATACTTACAGCACCGTTCATGGAAGTTTGGGCAAGCTGACAAATTATATTAACTGTTTAGGAAAAAATTTTAAAATTATACAATATACATTCCTGTAAAGAATTATTAAAACTAACCTTTCCTGGAAGCCTTTTACCAATTTCCAGGTAGTATTTGTCTATTATAAGACCGTTATCATAAAATATATAATTATGTTGGAAATCCCCAATAATTACAGTGACAATAAAGCTTTATAATAATCCCTAGGAGGGTTAGCTGATTCACTCGTGTTACCTGGAAATATTCGTATACCCTTTATAAAGTATTATAACATTTGTAAACGCAGTAGTTCTGAAGAGATTGTTATTGTGAAAGTATCTGTGGTTGTGCGAGTGAAAAATAAAATAATTTCGGTTTGACTGTTTAAAATGCCCCATGGAAAGCCTCTAGCTGTTTCAAAACGATCTGCTATTATTACTTTGCATCAGGAAGGGTACGCAGAGAGACGGATTGCGGATAAATTAAAAATAAAAAAATCTACAGTACATGATACTATAGTTCGATTTAAGACAACCGATGACGTGCAAGATCGTAATCGGCCAGGACCGTCAAGAAAAACGACTCCTGCGGAAGATTTACGAATACAAATAATTAGTAAGCACAATAGAAGACTGACAGCATCAGAAATTGCTGCAGAATTCAATAATGAGCGAGATTCCAAAATTTCTGTGAGTAGTGTGAAACGTCGGCTGAAGCTGAAAGAGACTGGGTTGCATGGGCGAGTGGCATGTCGAAAACCGTTACTCCGAAGAGGAAATAGGCTGAAACGACTGAAATGGGCACAATCTCATAGAGATTGGACAGTGGACGATTTTAAAAACGTTTTGTGGACTGACGAATCCAAGTTTGAGGTTTTTGGAAATAGACGGAGAGTTTTCGTACATAGATCAAGGGGGGAAAGAATGTTACGGGAGTGAATAGTTCCTACGGTGAAGCATGCGGGCGGATCTGTAATGGTTTGGGGTTGTTTTTCCTTAATCGGAGCAAGGGACTTGCTCAAAATTGAGGGCATAATGAAAAAAGAAGAATATCGAAAAATCCTGGAGGAAAATGCCATACCGTCAGGAGTCCGATTAATTGGTCGTGGATTTGAATTTATGCAGGACAATAACCCCAAACATAAATCTAAATTATGCACAGATTACCTGCAGCAAGAAGAAAATGAAAGAACCCTACAAATTATGGAATAGCCGCCACAGTCCCCCGATCTGAACCCGATAGAGTTGTTATGGGAAGAATTAGACCGATGTGTTAGGAAAAAGTGTCCAAAATCGAAGGAACATTTGTGGACCATTCTCCGGGAGGTATGGACAAGTTTGTCCAATGAAACATTAGCAGAATTAGTGAATCGGATGCCGAGAATAGTGGCAGCAGTCCTAAAGGCAAAAGGTGGATTTTTCGATGAAAATCGGATTTAAATTATTTGTATTACATTAACTTTTTCTTTTTAATAAATTTGTATTTGAAAATATGTCAAATCATGTAGGTAAGTATTAAATACGTGGCCATTTAATATTTCTCTTATTTTCTTTGACTTCCGTACATTTTTTTGCTCGCCCGAAATTCCATGAATGGTAGTGTATATAATTTGATAAGGATTTAAAACGGTTTCCCCGCTAAATTAAAGATTTTTATAGCACGTGTCTTATTGATTTAATACTTACCAATACTTACTATGTAGCTTAATTTAAAATGATTATCAGCAATGTTTTGAATATACATATGTACATACGTACACCATTTTAATCTATGATTCACGTGTAATCTAGCTTGTTTGAAATTTATCGGTCAAATTAACATTTAGCTAACAATAACAGAGCTTTATTTTACTTTCCTATCGCACATCATTAATCATTCTACAGTATATAGATATATTTTCTTGGAGCATTCCGTTGGCTTATTTTTTACCAATAGTCGTTTCAATTTGGATAACCTTGAAGTAATATATGCGAATAAAAAGGTTTTGGTAAAAACAACCAGTAACAGTTATCAATAGAGCGGGCCAAGAGCGCCACGCGCCAGGTTCGCAATCAGGCTGCCGGGCGCATATATGTATGTAAACATAGGTAATTTAAATATGTAATTATTAGGACGAGGACCAAAACCACTGTCTATTACGTCGTGAAGACGCGCAAATATACACCTGCAGTTTGGGTGTTCGTTGATAAATAGGGCGTTGTTCACAGTGGGCCACTACAAAAAAAAGTTCATTCATCGACGGCTACGAACTAACAGCGCGCTTATTCATTTACGGATGACGCGCTCTATTCATCAACAAATGACGAGTCTGCAGATGTTACGTTTGCACCACTTCGTGGCATACTAGAAACAAGCGTCGGTGTGCTCGCTTTAGTGATTATGTCTAACGTAACTATTAAAAATAAACGGCCATTACCTACGAAAGTTAATAAATTTCTTAGTGAATTTGGGGATTTACACTACAATGGGAGTACAATTTTCTGTAAAGTTTGTAAAAAGAAACTACTGTGCTGGAGCAAACGTGATTGTGAAAGACATATAAATAGCGCACACCACAGAAATAAAAGAAATGGTGTGTCACAACAACGTCAATTTCAATTAGAATTGCTTTTAACGTTTATGGTATGTGGTCTACCACTTCGTATACTTGATAAAAAAGCATTTCGAAAATTCTGGGGTACATACAATACCGAGTGGATACTACCATCTCGGACAGCGTTACGGAGAGATATTCCACGAATACGTGAGGACATTGAAAATCGAATTAAAGCCGAATTAAAAGATAAACAGCTGTGGCTATGTCTTGATGAGACGACAGATTGCAAAAAAAATTCTATTTTCAATATAATAGTGCGCGTATTAGATCCTATTAAACCAAATTTTGCAAGTGTACTAGTAAAGCAATTACGGCCGTAGTTCTCGAAACGTTACAAACATTTCAAGTGTCAACCAGTCAACTGTTGTTGTTCATGAGCGATGGTGCAGCAACAATGTGTAGTGTAGGCCGTTCCCTTAAAGAAAAGTGTGAAGGACTTTTACATGTTACGTGTAAAGTCCATGCTTTACATCTTGTGGCACAAATTATTCGAGAGTGTTACCCGGAGGTGGATGCATTAATAGCAAACACAAAAAAAGTGTTTCTCAAAAGTCCTAAGAGGACTAGGGCATTCCACAGGTTATGCCCTGGTATTCGAGAACCACCACAGCCCATTCTTACGCGTTGGGGAACGTGGTTAAAAGCCGCTTTTTATTATAATGAACATTTTCAAGAAGTCAAATCCGTTATTTTGCAATTCGTCCCTGCCGAAGCTAGAGCTATTAGGATGAGCCAGAAGGGATTTCTCGATATTTCTGTTGAAACACATCTAAAGAATATTAGCAACAATTACAAAGGGTTAGTAGACGCGATAGAAAATTTGCAAAATTCTGGATTGTCGTTGGTAGAATCAATGCAAGTCGTGGACGAAGTTAGTACATTGTTACACAGTATAAACGATGCAACAAGTGGACGAGTTTTAGCTAAGTTCGATAGTGTTTTAAAAAAGAATCCGGACTACACGAGATTAAGACAAATGTGCGATGGGGCATCTGCAGATTCCTTGACTAAGTCTAAAGATTATTTTAATTACGCCTGTCTTACTTCGGTAGACGTGGAACGGTCGTTTTCGAAATATAAGAACATTTTTTCGTCTCGGCGAACATCCTTCACCGAGGCAAATGTGGAAACTTATCTGATGGTGCAACTTTTTAAACAAGCCTATCCGCATTATTAAGAAGGATAGAATTTATTTATTATATCTTTATTTACAGTTACATTATTAAGTACAACACAATGAAAATAAAAACACCTCAGTGTGTATATATATATATATATATATATATATATATATATATATCCGCTCTAATTACCAAACATTATTATTGCGTCAGCTTTTATTTTTTTACTCTTGTGTATTAATTTCGAAATATCACATATCTGCTGTGACTCACATATACGCTATTTACAATAAGCGGCCGTTGCACCTGATTCCGATTCTGTTGGATGGCGCAATTTGGCCCGCTCTAGTTATCAATATTCTTTTGTGAAATATGACAAGTAATTCTGTTTAATGAATACTTAATTTGATGTACAACTATGGTAAATTCCTTAAGGAAAATTGAAAGTAAACATAAAGTGAACTATGTTTCACCGAAATTCCTCAAAGGAAAGCTGCTAGGATAATTTTTAACAAGAAACTCATTATTTAAATATATGTAAATGTATTTAGAACCATATTTAATACACAACAAAAGCATAATCATAATTTTGAGATTCGATTTTAAAAGTTTTTCCTAAATACGTTAGACGTTGCTTTCGTTAAACATTAGAAAATGCCAGGAATAAGTATTTATTAAAATAATTAACATCGTTCGGCAGCTAACGATAAACATTTTGTAAGATCTATGACATTATTGTTACCACATGCCTATTTATTCTGACAAAAATGTTATTATGCAAACATCGTGGTTTTCAGACTAAAATATCTTAGGTTTCGAAGTGTTTAGCAAGATTGTTGGTACAATTGAAACTATGTGAAAATATTTAGCAGGACAAATACGCTATTTTGGCGTCACTTCTATTTAGAAAAAAGTGATAATAATTGTTTATATAACACGTTCGAATATTGTGTGAATTTTTTTTTTTCCATTGAGCAATAAAATATTTGGTATAATGCGGAATGATAGATAAGCGAGATTTTAAGAAATAAGTTTTATCTGTTTTATTTTACTTCTTATGAAGGATTTAGTGCAACAACTGTATAAATAATATACAAAATGCATAAATTTTTGACCTTCTCCTTTCGTATTTTGTCTTTCCAGCTGTGGCTACGGTTTGTGTTTTACCGAACTTCATGACAAAGATCTTTTAGTGTATTCACTCAATTTATCATTAAACTTTTGAAAGGCAAAAGCTAGAGTTTTTTGGAAACAACTGGTCGATTCCTATTTTTTTGTAAACTAATGTTTGGTGTTGTCAGTGGTTTAATTACATTTCCAATGTCACCGGAAGTGACCTGAACTTTTTTATTCCAAATAGAGCAACCTTTATATTTTTATATTTCTGGAAAGGTATTTGAAAGACGAATTTAACGATGTAACACTAAATACCATACTTTAGCTTAAGAGATATTACGATATGCAGCAATAAAGTTTTCAGAATCTGTTTTTGGTGTTTTGCAAAGTTGGCTAGACAAAAGGCCAACTTGTTTCCTGTGACGCCAAGTAGATCTAAAGACCTCATTGCTAAGCAATGCAATAATATGTAACTCTGAACGCGTAAATTATTCTTGTTATTTATTATTATATATTCGTTCTTTATTCTCGTTTTCCTTGTCTTTTATTTTATCTGTATTGTTAATTGTTATTCCTTTACTTTAATGCAACGATATGCTTATTTCTAAAGTTGATTTTATATTGGTTCATGCATGGACCATAAACTTCCCAGTAAACAAGGATAGATGGAAAGAAATCTGCAAATCGAACTGCTTTGATAGAGGATAAAATAAGATTTAAATTATTTAATAATTTGTTGCAAAATTGTGCCAAATAAATCAAATAAAAAGTCGTTATCAAAAAGTCATATTGTGGGCCCAATTGCCACACATAACATATCTCAGCCACATTTCATTATTTTTTCCGAATTCACCACATACGAGACATATATCTTGACCGTTTACATTCGTATTCTTATCTTCGTCGTCATTTGACTCTTCATCAGAATTTAAATCCTTATAGCTCATTATTCTGCAACTCCTTGGCAAGTTTACTTTCTGTTTCTTACAGATATATTCCTGGTCATCATTATTCGCAAACACGTTTTTCTTGATTGTCTTTGCCTTTCCCTTAGTTTCATTCTTTGCTAACTTCATGTTTGCTTTTTCTATTACAACATCTTTGTTTGGAGTGGCTGTTATTATTTGAGACGTTTGTACCGTTGACCGTTTTCGTTTATTTGATTGCCCCTTTTGGTGAAAGTAAAACTTCTTCAAAAGATATTTCCATATTATTATTTGGTTCCGGAACCACCATAGCTTCGAGTATTGGAGGCGGACCAACAGTTTGTTGAGGTTCTGGAGTTTGTTCGCGTTCTGGCGTTTGTTCAGATTCTCGAGATTCTTGACATTGTTGGAGTCCTCGAAGATCTTGTTGGCCTATAGGCGCGATCTTAGAATTGTACAAGTCGACTGGGGCAAAGTCTTCCTTGGAAAAGACATCAGGATTATATGGCCAGACACCAGTTACCTGAAATGCTTTCGCAACTTTTTCCAAAGTAGCAACTCTCATGTATGCATTATTAAAGAGTTCTGTGATTTCAAAAGGAGTTATTTTCTCATACGGGTGTTTTTTAGGTATTTACTGCATTCTGTATTGAAAGCAGTTTTTTAAAGGTGAATAGAGTGTGACATCCAACGGTTGAAGTCTGTGAGAGGTGTGTGGAGGAATTGTTAATAGAATAATTTCATTGGCTTTGCAAAATGTATACGGTTCGAATGTAGAATGAATAGAGTAATTGTCCATAATGAGCAAAACCGGATTCTCCAGACTTGCTTTGATAAACTTTTGGAAATGCTTCAAATATTTAAGAAAAAGTTCTTCTGTAATCCAGCCTTTATCAGAACAGCAGTATGAAGCTCCAGGAGGACTACCTTTCCGAAGTAAAGGATTCATCCGCTTTGTGCCATAGACAAACGCTGGAGGAATATAAGTTCCCGGGGCACTAATGCACAAACCACCGTTATGTTTTTCCGCTTTCCCAATTTGTAACACAACCCACTTGCTTCCGGCCCTTTGCAGCAAGAATCTTGCCTGTTTTTTGCACCGTAGATATACCGGTCTCATCTGTGTTGAAAATTCTAGGTTCTTTGAATTTATATTTGGTTATAACCTGCTTCAAATTCTTTTGAAAATGAAAGACATCTATTCTTTATTAAATCCTGTTACTCTGTTCATACTCGTCGCCTCAGGTTTTCTTAGTGTAACGGTGGGATTACGCTTCAAGAAACCATAAAGGCGGTCATCACCTGCACTTTTCTTCTCCATATTAAAAGGACACCTCAGATTATTTTTTCCTGCATGGTTGTAAGCACATTTATTTATTTCCTGTCTAGAGACTCCATAGAATAGTTTTTGTTTGTAGTTATTGTTATTTTTTATCCTCTTTTGTATAGTGCTTCTTGGTATGTCAAAAGTTTGAGATACTTTTCGAACAGACTGACCACTCTTTACAGCAGCTATGGCTGCCTCCATGATATTAGCAGTCCAAGAGGCCTTATTAGAGCGTTTTTTGTAACATCGAAGCATCTGAAATGTTAGTGTATCAACATTTCCTACATATGGGGTAATGGTGGCCGGCCACTATTACCCCTGTTTGAGTGGCTATCATAACCCCCCAAATAAAAGAGATTTCCTTTAAATAATGTTATGTAAAAAGTATTATTCTTAAAGAAACTCACCTTTAAATATCATAAACACGAATCTTAAGCACTCACGATATTTTCAAATCATAAGCGACTCGTAAAACATGAATAAAACATTGATCGAAATGAACTGCTCTTATTAAAAATCGCGCCTTTTTTACTTTGCTACGACATTGTTGACTGTTAACATCGAATGTCGTTAAAATTTCGTCGGGTTATCGAATTAATTATATATTAATAGATTGCAGCACTACCTTATATTTACTTTGAAACGCATTCAAGCTAAATAATGGGTGTTTCCCATTACTCTGGTCGCCGCCATTCCCCCAACTTTCGTTAATTGTAGCCATATTTACCAAATATTAAAATTGAGCCAGTAATTTCAATGGTTCGTGCCAATGCTGTTCTAAAAGTAACTACATAAAAAGTCTGACAAACTGACATATTTTCCACCAAAAACTTATAAATTTAGGAACCTGTCATAACTAATTAATTCGATCAAAATTTGTAGAGTGAAGAAACAACAACAGGTAGACATAAAGAAAAATAATAGCGAGAACCAAGAACGAAAATATGAAAATGCAGGATATAATAAATAAATAACACATTTTTAGAATTGAGACTTAACATATTTCCCACCTTGAAGTCGCAGGAGAGAAGTTGGCGTTTTTCCAACATTGCATAACAACAAAAACGGGCTACCGAAACCTTTATTGCTGCATATCATAATATCTTTTAAGCTAAAGTATCACGTATGTGGTATTGCTGGATTCGTTTTTCGGCTGCCTTTCTAAAACTCTAAAATTTTACGGGGAGTTCTATTTAAGATGGGAAAGTTTACATCACTTTCGATAATACCGAAAATGTAATGCTTTTAATGATTTTTGCAATCATTGGGGTTGTCTAAATACCTGTGAACGGTAGTGTATATACCTCAAACTTGTAATTATTGCTAAATAATAAAACCAATACGTCTGCATTAATCCTCAATCTTTACATATAAAAAACGTGAAAAATTATAATTAGAATAAATCAGGTAACATAATCTAGCACTATTTTTAAATTAGGTATACAATCATTAATTATTGATCATCTAGCGACATCTGTAACACTATCGCTGCATTATTTTATTTGACAAACGTCACAAACGTAAATAAACCTCATTCTAAACTCTAACCTCACTTTTCATTATTATTTATAAAATTCATAACTACAAAAATACAATTTGGTAGGATACAAAATGCCTCTTAGAGGTAATCCGGAGTGCTTAAAATGTGGCACAAACGAATCTTCAATCTGGACGAATGCGGAAAATCTAGGTGCGATATGTTTGGACTGTGTTAACGAAGCAAAGGACGAATGTAAATCAGATGATGATAACGACGATAACAAGGACGAGAAAAATCGGAAAAGAACAAGAACAACACGCTCCTATAAAACCAGATTAAATCCTTTTGCACTACCGAAGGTTGCTGCTCCTAAAGGACGAGGACGAAGGGCGTTAGCAAAAAAAATTCCTCTGAAAGCACCAAGTGCCGTAGCTACCCCTGTTACTAGTGATTGTATTTTTTACAAGGTATTTTTACTCTAATCATTAATACGGTTCTTTTGTTATATTCATGATTATATTATTGTTCTAGGAAACCTATTTCCAAGTTGGTGATATAGTTTCGATGGTTGATGAAGACAGTGATGTGTATTACGCTCAATTACGAGGGTTTCTTACCGATCAGTATTGTGAGAAGAGTGCCATTGTAACGTGGTTATTACCAACAACGGATAGTCCACCGCCGAACCAGATATTTGATCCTGCTACGTATATTATTGGTTAGCTTCAAATAAAAATTCCTTATTTTTAACGATATTACATTTGATCATATTGCAGGACCTGAAGAAGAGGTACCGAGAAAATTAGAATGTATGGAATTTGTCATGCATGCTCCTTCGGATTATTACAAAGCATCAAATACTCCGTATCCAAATGTTTACCCCACATTAGAGCCAGGATTTATTTGGAGCTCGTTAAAACCAATACAAAAATTAATGTTTCAGAGATCTTAGATATTCTTATGTATAAATACGATTACTACTTATTTATTAAACATGATTGTCATTAAATATTTTGTTTCTTTAATTTCTTGAATTTTCATATACAAATCACAAATTAATATTTCGGATAAAACCATACCTCCAGCATTCTTTATCCCGCCAAAAATTGGACTGGTGCTGCGATCTAACCCTCTTTTCAGGAACTGCATCAGTATTGAGTAAATGTTTCACTTCTGCGATGGCGCTGAGCAAAATCGAACCATGTATTCCCGGCGCATTCGAGAAAATTCAGGAAAGAAATTCAAAATTTATTTCATACCCCCGGCACTCTGTACCGCCAAAAACCGAACTTATGCTGCCATCTGACCTCCTTTTGAGGAACTGTATCGGCATTGAGTTAATGTTTTACTGCTGAGATGGCGCTGAACAAAATCGAATCGTGCATTCTCGGTACAATTGGAGAAAACTTGGCAAAGAAATTCAAAATTTGCATGTTTTCGTGTTTACCACAGGTTAGGTGTGTAGAATCGTATGACTCCTACTCAATAGATACGTTGTTTTGTTATTATAATTTGGTTTATTTACTATTGTAAGCCAGTGTTTACGTCGTTAGTAATATTACGAGTTATAGAAGGTACAGTATATCATGTAATTGTTTTATCTATTTTTATTGCTTCATTATTCCAAAGAATATGCGTCGTGTTATATGTATTAGCCTTGTTTATACACACCTACAGACATATAGATGTATAAACAAGGGTATTAGTTTCTTAATTATAATAGCTTTGTTTCTGCAGAAATCACAAACTAGTCAGAGCCAATCAATTGTCGTGAAATCAGTCAGAAAATAGTTTGAGATTCCCTTTAGCCAATCAAATTGCGTCTGACTAGTTTGTGATTTCTGCAGAAACAAACCTATTATTAGTATACTAATTTTTATTCGACTTTTTTCAAACTACCTAAAAATCAAATTCTTATATGCTATATGTTCAGATATATATGTACGCATTAAAATTATAATTACTTTTTTCTTTTTTTATAGTTTTCGTTTTAGGTTTATTTAGATTAGTTTAGTATACTCAGCACAATATATTGTGTTTCCTTACTTATATTTTGCATTCAAATTCATTATGTTCTCTTTATTTACTTCGAGTTTGTTCTTTTTTGCACATTGTTTTATATTGTGTAATTTTAATAAAGGTTAATATTATTATTACAAGAATTAATATGCATTTCTATATTCTCAAAACGTTGAACTACCATTGAAATGATACAATGCTTTCTGCGTATATCTACAGCAATATTAGTTATATTTAGTTATTCCTTTATTGTTTCATTCTAACTAATTTAGGTAGATATATACGCATTCTAGTAATGTACAAGATAAAACATTAACATTTCAATACAATATCCTACTGGTTTTTTGAGCACTTGTCAATTAAAATAACAATAAATAATTGAAAACGCATATCTATTCATTTTACACATTTATTAAAAAACTATGAAAATTATGAAAGGAGCTGCTTTTTCAATTATTTATATCCTAAATAATTTCCAATTTAAAATATTCCACCTACTAGTCATCTTGGTTCTCTTTTTACAGAAATCTTTTTTTTCTCTTTGAATTGTCTATATAGTTTGTGAAAGGAGGTATAGATGGCTGTGCGAAGCAAGTTAATTAAATTTTCTGAGTGGCTAATCGCTTCTCTGGATAAAACTACAGCATAGGCAACTCATTTTACACTGGCAATTATCGTTAAAAAGATATTTCCTATTGCAAATTGAATGTACGTTTGATTTCACAATAACAGATGGCGCCAGCAGTTACGTTCGAATACCGTAAATATGAAACATAATAAATATATTGGACACACTTTTAAACGTAAAATAAGTTTACGGTTATTGAAATCCGTTAAGGAGAAGAATAGATATTCGTAATTCAAAATAAATTCAAATTTCAACATTAATATAGAAAGATGAATCAATATGACAACCAGGTGAAAAGCTTAGTAGGGAAAAATTAAACATTCCATTTGTTTGAGTAAAACTCTTTACTTAAAATTAAATAATACAATCTATTTTAACATAGTTATTTCTTTAATCATCATAAATTTAAAAGTATCAACAATATTATGCACATTAGGTAGTTTTATCATGTATTGTTATTTTTCATTCATTAACAATAAAGTTTTTTTTTTGTTAAATAGATAAGTATAATAGGTATAGAGCATAGAATTCGCTAAGAAACTAAGTTGTTAAACCTTATTACATATTATTCTTTCTTATTAATCATTTTTTTCTTTTCGTCATTGCCTATTTTTTCTGTTATTAAACGTACGACTAAAAGGTGTATAATAGTACAATATATCATTTTTTATTCATTTTTCTTTATTTATAATAATATGTATATATACCATAGTTTCTTAAAAGATTAACAGTGTTAAGCTTGAGAACTCTGAAATATTGATATGCCTAAAACTACTGGACTAGTTTCATTTTTCGCTTCTCTTATTAAATATCATTGTTATTAATGTTCATATTTATCTTCTGTGCGATGTTTATACGATACCGTTCCTCTGCGAATATATTTATTTACTTGTTTATTTATATCTATATCTACGCAGTTTATCATCTTATAAATTTATTTCGTTATCTTGTGTTTGTTATAAATGTATCCTGGTGCCCTTATAGCAAGGTATTGTCTTCCTTAAATAAATATAAATAAGGACTTAATATATTTAAATTAGCAGAACAGTATACGCCACGTTCTAAACTCGATAACAAAAACAGCTAAAAGATTGAATATTGAGATTCAAATATTATCTCGATTCGCACCGAAAGACATGAGACTTGGTATCTTTATTTTTATGCTAAGCCATTGAAAAACTATTATCGCAAAATTAATTTTTCTGAGAAGGATTGAAATTTCTGTAAGACATGACATTGAACTTGGCTAGCCTACTTTTGCCATTAAAAATTTCGAAAATTCAGGCTTTCTATCAATGAAAAATTTATTTCCGATTATACCGATTTCATTTTATATTAGTCCACATTAAAATACATACAGTGCCCCCCTCTCCATGCTAACTTTTGAACGATAGAAGCTAGCGTTTTTAGAAAAAAATTGGTCGATTTTGTGAGCTAACTTTTGCCGTTATCGGCATTTCAATTGTATTTCCGGTCTCACCGGAAGTGACATCAATTTTCTTATTTTAAATAGAACAGCCTGTATATTTTTACGTTTGTGGAAAGGTAATCGAAAGACGAATCCAACGATACCACATATGTTATACTTTAACTTAAGAAATACGACGATATGCAGCATATAAAGGTTTTGGTAATCTGTTTTCGTTCTTGCTCAAAGTTGGCTAGGAAAGAGCGTCAAATTGTTCCTTGCAACGCCAGATTGATCCAAAGAATTCGGCCTATTTTTTATTAAAACGCTAGTTTCTGCCTTTCAAGAGTTAGCATGGGGGGAGAGTTCAAATGACTGATCATTTGATCATAAATATTTTATATTTCTGTCCTATCAAAAGAATTCAAATACAGCTCGCCTAATATTTTATAAACGTCGCATTCTTGTAACATTTCCATTATATTTTTACCACATTTAATAAAGTTGCGCAAACAAGGCGCCCTACATTTTAATAAATAAATTATCACAAAATCAGGCAATTGACAAATTCAAAAATATTTGACCGCAGCTATTCTCGACCACAAAGCAACAATAATAAATAATTTATTTTATTGAAGCAATTATTCAAAGGGACCACACTTTACTGGTTGACTATAAATCAATGTTTGAATTCATTAATTGCAGCCTGAATTGTATCTGATGATCTCAATTTACGCACATTTTGTTTTTCTTCGATCTCACAATCAAAATTTGATTTTTATTTAAATGTAAAACTGTTTGCAACAATTAATTGAAACCACCTTACAATAAATTCAAGCAATTTCATAAATTACAGAATTATGAGATAATTTTCAGATTTCCCGTACTAAAACTTGTTTTATACGCTAATTGAACACTTTCAGAAAAAAAAACAGATTCTACGAACTTTATTTCTATTTTGATTGTCATTATTTTTAAATTTCTAAATTAAGTACAACCATAAAATCGGTTAAATTTAGATTAACGCAAAATACCATCAGCGAATTAAAATACTAGGAACGTGCAAAATGTTCTGCTTCAGGTATAGACAAGTTGACATCAATTTTCGACCTATAACCAAAAGTAAACTAACGATTTAAAATTTTGATTGCAAAAATTATTGCCAGACACTCCTAAACATGAATTTTAAGATTAAAATTTCTAAAACAATAGATTTCGATGCTGCAGCTGTAATATTTTGTTAATTCTGAATTGGGGTAATGAAAAACAAAAATGTTAGAGTCAAAAAAGAAAACTTCTTTTTTATATTTTTATACAGATCGTTCTTTTACCAGGAAAGATGCAAGAAATAGCCATAGAGCTTGAACGATATCAGATCGATATTGCAGCTATACAAGAAATTAGATGGCAAGGGCATGGAGCAATTAAAAAAAGGAACTTTATACTACACTATTCTGGTGGTGTAAAACAAGGACAGTACGGAGTTGCATTTATAACTAGGGGCGAACTTAGAAATAAAATAAGTCAATTTAAACCGATAAACGAAAGACTGGCGTACCTGAGGGTTGATACCAAACCATTATGCACCGAGTGAATCAGCTATAGAGGATGAAAAAGACAAACTATATGAAAAACTGGAAGAAGAAATCGAACGAATACCCAAGGAAGATATAATATTAGTTCTGGGGGATTTTAATGCACAAATAGGTAAAGAGGATCATATCAAGCAAGTTACTGGTAAACAAACAATTCATGGGAGAACGAATTATAATGGACAGAGATTGTGTAACCTAGCAGCTAGAGCAGATTTGATCATTAGTAGTACGAAATTTAAACATCCGTACTGGCATAAAGTAACATGGAGATCACCAAATCAAAAAAACGTATACACAAATAGATCATGTACTGACCGTAAAGAGAAAACAAACATCGACGTTAGATGTAAGAACGTATAGAGGAACCTGCGCTGATTCAGATCACTTCATGGTAACAGCAACCTTAAGGCAAAAAGTTAAAACAGCAACAAAGGATAAGAAAGCAAAATATAAATGGGATATAGAGAAATTAAAAAATACAGGCGGAGGATGTAAATATACGGAAAGTTTAAATCAAAAACTAATGGAAATGCCTCAAGATACAAACGATGTTAACCTAGAATGGAGTGAAATAGAAAAATGCATAAATGATGCAGCATCTGAATACATAGGAAGAGAAAAGAAACAAAAAGGAAAAGGGTGGTATAATGAGGAATGTCAGAGCTCATTTAATAGAAAAGTGGAATCAAGACAGAAGTTGATCAGAAAACAAAGAGATGAACATAGACTGGAATATGAAAAACTGAGGAAGGAAAGCAAAAGGGCAAATAGAAGAAGCAAAAGAATGTTTATGGATAACAACATGAAGGACATTGAGAAACACTACAAAAGTAGAAATATAAAATTATACTATAAAAAAAATCAAGGAGCAAAATAAAACCTATAAGGGTAAAGTAAGTGGAATAAAAGATGGCGAGGGAAGAATAGCACGAGGTGAGGAGGAGTATAAAAAGGTCTGGACAGATTATTTCAAAAGGTTATTAACCGATTATGAGCAGGATGAAACCGTAGCAGAAGTGGAAGAGATAGATGAATTAACACAAGAACCAAAGAAAGAAGAAATTAAAGAAATTATCAATAAAAGTCACAATGGAAAGGCTCCAGGAGGCGATGGAATAAATATAGAGCTTATAAAGTATGGAGGGAAAGAACTACTAGAAAGGATCTTCAAATTAATAGTGATTATTTGGCAAGAAGAAAGGATGTCAGAAGAATGGGGCAAGGGCCAAATCGTAACGATACACCAAAAAGGAGACCAACAATTATGTAAAAATTACAGGGAAATTTCCCTGCTCAACACAGCTTATAAAATTATGTCAACGCTAATCCAACAAAGACTAGTGAAAGCGACAAAACACCTTTTAGGGCAATATCAATGTCGATTTATACCCAAGGAAATTCCACTATAGACGCCATACATACCGGCAAGCAGATAATGGAAAAAGCTCACGAACGTAAAATGGAGATTGAAATGCTTTTCATAGACTTTCAACAAGCATTTGACCCGATAAGAAAAGCAAAACTGATAACAGCACTGAAATACCTGGGAATGCACAGTAAATTAAGACGACCAATAGAAATTACCATGAAAGGAACTATAATTAACATCAGAACTCAATTGGATGATACAGAAGAATTTGAAATAAATAAAGGGGTAAGACAGGGAGATCCATTATCAGCAACTCTATTTAATCTAGCCCTAGAATATGTGGTAAGGAAAATAAGCAAGGAAAATAAGCAGAGACACTAAGAACGAGAGAAGGACAAATAATAGCCTATGCAGATGACATAGTTATTATAACGACGAATCGTAGAGCAATGAAAAGAATGTTAGAAGAACTGGTGGCCGAAGGGGAAAAAATAGGACTTAAAATAAACAAGGAAAAAACTAAAATTATGAGATTTGGTAAGATAGCAGAAAATCAAAAAATTAAAATAGAGCAATTTGAATTTGACGAGGTGGCGAAATTCAGATATCTAGGAGTAATGTTAGCAAATGATGGGGAAAGAGAAAAATAATGATTACAAATAAAATTTTCCATGCGAATAAGAAGCTATTAAAGAGTAATTTCCTTGGGAAAAAAACCGAAAATGAATATATATAAAACAATAATTCGACCATCGCTAATGTATGCTGCTGAAACACTTACTATAACAAAAAAACAGGAAGAAGGCCTAAGAATATTAGAAAGGAAAATTCTAAGGACAATATTGGAACCGATAAGAGTAGGCGAGAATAAATACCGACAAAGAATGAACCATGAAATACTACAGGAAATAGGCGAAGATGTGATAAGTAAAATAAAACAGCAACGAGTGGCTGGGGCACATATGGAGATCAGGACCAGGCACAGTAGTATATTCTATATTAGAGTGGAAGCCAGGAGGAAGGAGAAGACGAGGAAGACTAAGATCGAAATGGTTACAGGAAGTGAAACTGGCGAGAAAAGATAGGGGACAGACAGCTGTGGAGAACCATAAGCAGAAGGATATAATATTTGGAAAGGGGACTGATCTACCCCGATAAATAGATCTAGAGAACCGAAAAGCGGCGTTACCTCTTCATGGGGTGTTTAGCCACCATGTATATATATATATATATATATATATATATATATATATATATATATATATATATATACAGATCATTCAAATATCAATAATTTTATTAAATAATTGAAATGTAATTTTTTTATCCAGTATTAAAAATTTTCGTTATTTTCAACGTTCTATTCTTATTCTTTGAAGTTTCTAAAGAACAATATCTTGCTATTGGTACACTGGTTACATATCGCACCTGTATTTTTTTCAAAAATTATATTTCACTAAAAAGTTAAGCCATTTCGTTAACAATTAAGAACTTAAAAAATATTAGTTACAGTACCTTCAGACTTGTACGTAAGTAATTTTACATATTTTTCCTTCCATAACATTATAACTAATAATATCCTAGTATATTAAAAAAAATGCGTCAATCTTTGATATCAATTTGGTTTGAATACAATTTATGCAGAATTTGAAATATACATCTCGCATTCTGGTAATTTTTGTTTATTGGTTACGGATATGTTGCTTTTTATACAGTGAAATAGAAGTGAAAGGAGATAAAATATGATTTAAAAGGTTTCTGATAAGTACATTTTGTATGGTTTACGTAACTCTAGGTATATTTTTCACATAGTTAAAGCTTTGCCTCAAAACAATTTTGCTAATAATCAATATTAGCTTTTTATTAAATAGATTTTAACAAAACAGAAGGATATTGATCCTATTTCTCAAAATATACAATAATAGACTACATGGTTACATTACTCAACATTCTTATTGTATCCATTGACAGATATTTTCAAAATCTAAAAAGATTATAACAAAAAAGGTGTAGACCAAAAACTCAATAGCCACAACGGAGTCTGAAAGGATGATTAGAATTTCAGAACGTCACCTTTGCTTTTTCAGCATAAGGAGAGCGTTTACATATCTATACAGTCAAAGAAAAAAGTATTCATTAACACAACAATTTCAATATAATTTTGAAATATTCATTTATACAGGGTGTGTCACGACGAGTTTTAGCTAAAAGTATATGGGGAAGTGAATAAAATAGAAATTTGAAAATTTACAAACGCAAATTATACTTTAAAGCTAGCCCAACCAAAATATTTACAACTGTCGGTGTCTCTCTCATACACCGGAAGTAGCCGTCAACTTCCCTATTTTAAATAGAGCAGTACCATTTTTATGTCAGATTTGGATTCCGTGTTGAATTTTAACATTATTTTATACAACATACCCTATCCCTAGAATTCATTCTTAAAGAGATATTGCATCTTTTCGAAAAAGTTTAACAGATGTGATGCATTACAGACTTTCAAATAACTTACAAATGTAATTCGCCAAAAAAGTTATTCTACTTGCTGGTAATGTTCAAAAAACGATGTTTCCACAGTAATAGATAAATTGGCTAAATTATACAGGGTGTGCCGGGAGGGAGGGGGACAATGTCAGAGATATTTATACTAAGAAATCTCAATTTTTTTAAATAGCAACTCCTAATTTCCTACGCGATATTAGATTCTGTATCAAAAAATAAAGCAAAAATGTATTGGAAGTGCTATTGCTAAGGTTAATAGTTTAGGAGATATTTTGTAAAAACTTTCTTAGGGACTCGTAGCGCGATGCCTGGCGCGCCGGGCTACCAGTCTCGGGGTACCGGGCCCGTCACTCTCAGAGTAAAGTTTTACATAGTTTTTCATCCTTTTAAATACCCACCACGATCTCCGGATTTAACCCCACTAGATTTTTTCTTGTGCGATTACATTAAAAACGTTGTATACAGAGATCCAGTTGGTACAAAAGATGATATGATTGACAGAGTAAGAAAAACCTTCAATGAACTGGTTGATTAATTATTACTGAGGACCACTACTGTGTTTATTACTGTTGACAGTACATTTGACAGCTACCTTCAATTGTTTAATCATGGCAAACCAAAACTGATACTAAACAATGTGATTTTTAAGATTAAGGAGGTTTTCATAAAATATCTCTTAAACTATTAACTTTAGCAATAGCACTTACAATACATTTTTGCTTTATTTTTTGGTGCAGAATATAATACCGCTTAGAAAATTAGGAGTTGTTATCTAAAAAGCCGAGATTTCTCAGTTTAAATATCTCTGACATTGTCTCCTCCCTACCGACACACCCTTGTATAATTTAGCCAATTTATCTGTTATTGTGGAAACATTGTTTTATGAACATTACCAGCAGGTAGAATAACTTTTTTGGCGAATTACATTTGTAAGTTATTTCAAAGTTCGTAATGCATCACATCTGTCAAACTTTTTCGAAAAGATGCAATATCTCTTTAAGAGTGAATTCTAGGTATAGGGTATGTTGTATAAAATAATTTGTTGTATAAAATAATTTTAAAATTCAACAGGGGAAAGTTGATGGCTACTTCCGGTGTAAGAGAGAGACACCGACAGTTGTAAATATTTTGGTTGAGCTAGGTTTAAAGGATAATTTGTGTTTGTAAATTTTCAAATTTCTATTTTACTCACTTCCCCATATACTCTTAAACAAAGCCCGTCGTGACATACTCTGTATTTACAAAACAGTAATCAAGCAAATTATTTATTTGAAAAATTATTTTCGTGGTTTTATTATTTTAGCACACAAGAATATTGCTGGATTTAATCCAACAAAAATATTTTAAAATTATTAGGTATTACGAAAGTGTTTGATAGGTGATAAGTCATAACTTTTTGCTAAGACTGTAATATCTATGATATCAATGTATAAGTCTGTGGAGGCATAAATTGTATTTTGAACCTGATTTGTGGACAATTATGTATATTAAGTATACAAGCTAAAACAATGTTTGAATATGGAAATCTTAGAACCAATAAATCCATCTCATGTTGTCAAAAAATGTCGGTACTTTATTGCAAAAGCTTGACGCGCACCATTTACTTAATTTAATTTATATTTTGTTAAATATGAATAATTTTAATTTTATTTTTAAAACAGCGGATATGTTCCTTACGCCTTTTATACTATGTACTTCTAGAAGTATGCATACATATAAATACTTAGCCACTAATATAACTGATTTCGTGGTTTCTTCGTTTTCTTATTGGGGAAAGAGCAGGTAGATCGCACATTTTACACAGAACAAGAAATAAAATCTAAACAAGGTGTAAATAGTATTCGAAAGAAATGGCAGCCTAAAATTTTTTAAGAATTTGCGCAATTAAAATCACTTATGGGTGTATAAGATCACAGAAATCCGTATTGTGCCATAGTATTTTAATGAAAAGTAGTCTATATGAACGGATATAATCCTAAAAACAATTTTGATATACTATCACATTAATTCATTTTTCTACACGTACTTCTAAACTCGTTTAGGTAATGTAGAAGTATTCGATATGTATGTCGAACGTTAAACAATGATTTTATATGATTGCTGTGTGCATGTAATTCAACTTTTGGCCGCCATTTTCTTTTTCATCAATCGAAACGCACACATACTTACTATATTATTATTATTATTATTATTATTATTATTATTACAATGGCATGAACGTCAGTTGTCTTCGTAAAAACTATTCTTATTATTAGTTAAATAACTTTCTAATTAGCTAACTACCTAGCTAAATATGCGTGTTCGTCGCAACTAACCACTTTTAACTCCAGTGCTGTGCAATTATATCACATCAGGTTAATAAATAAATGTTTAACCAAGGAAAAATTTCTCATACTTGTTAAACGTTTTGACAGAGAATCTCATATTGTATTAGAATTTAATCTGCTCGAGAATTTTAATGAAAAAAGAAAAATTATAACGCACTATTTAATCTCGTCATAATCTATAACAATTCCTTATATAGGGCCCTTTAATTATTATCGATATTTGAAAAAGCATATATCGGCAAAACCTGAAAATTTGGTAGTGCACCAAAAAGAGAAGGTTTCCAACCCGAAAATTCAAAAAATTTGAATTTTATATGTAAAATATTCTACCCTAGGACATGCTCAAAATGATTTTTTTTTAATTTGGAAAAACATATTAAGGGGGTAAAAGCCCGCCCTTCTTTAGAACAATTTTCGTTTTTTAGCGTATATCTCCGTAATAAAAATAGATAGAATATTGGTGTTATATATCAAAGTATTTACCTATATCTGAATCGTTTGGGTCGTCGAATTCTTTCTAAAATATCATCATCGTCAGAATCAAAAACTGTTTTGCAAAATGTGTGGTCGCTTTCTTCACAACACTTGCCTCTCGCTATGTTCCCTCTTTGCGGTACGGCATGTGCTAGGATGACTCCATCACAGTCGCACAAGAATCACCAATCTGACCCGTGCCTAATCAAGCGTAATAATGTGTAAGAAAGCGTCTCCTTCACGATCATAACCCTCCAAGCAAGTTTAAACGGTATCGTATTGTATCCATCGCTGTATTTCTGTCAGGCGATTCTTTAGAATATGCAGCACAGTCGTATGCGATAATCCTATCTCGTACCCTAATTCGTGTATCGTCTAACGTCGATCCGTGTCTAACAACGCGGCAACAGCCTGCACGCCCTAATTGAGAACTCTAACCCACCTTGCTACGGTTCGGTATGGTAACGCTGTTTCCCCACACGCTTAAACACGCTCAATAAGACCTTCGTGACATTGTCTTGTTGTGCGACCACGAGCACTTTTCAAAATTAGTCTTTTGTGAACATGACGAAAACACATACTACAATAGTTTAGATCGGTAACCCATAGGAGCCTTTTTCTCGTCATAGCGAATGCCCCTCAATTCGGAAGGAGTCTATTTATTGTAAGATTGATAAGGCATAGGCTAATATGTGGTAGCAGTGAGAGTAATTCATTCCGTCTCACTTCGCTTCTATACCAGTGTTGTCACTATTAAAGTTCCAACCCTCGTACAAGGGAAATACACGAGGGAATCGAATCGCTGTCAGCGCCCTCCCATTTACGTCACTTGTTAATGATAACATATAACTTCTCTAAAAAAGCTACACATTTTTATCCCGGCAGCAGGGCAGTCGGTAAAAGGAAATTCACTTCTGGACATATATATACATAGTATTTGTATATACACCAGACGTTCTAAATGCAGATTAAATTATTAACCAACTGGTACTATTTAACAAAAAAATAAGGTTACATAAAGCATTAATCCGGTAGCACGGCAGTGTTAGTAAGATGGGCGCAACCCACATCCTGTAGCCAAGTACGTCTCGGTGATGTAGGTGTTTGAATGGGTGATTGTTCTTTTGAATGTGTATGCAAACTCCTTTAATTTTTTTTTACATAAGGCATTGCACAGAAAATTCTAATTTTTCAAGATCTTTCAATGAAACATTATGGATATTTTTAAAAATGCTACAAAATGATAGTAAACTTCCTTACTTTAAACCATATATGGGCAACCCCCGGCCCCCGGGCCGGATCCGGCCCTCCACCAGCTTCAATCCGGCCCGCGTGAGAAATTCAAATAACGCGCCAAAAAAATTAAAGATTTAGCACACATAGTTTATTTGTAATTACCGTCAACCAACCTAAAACTGTATTTATTCAAATCATAAAGACTAAAATCGATAAATAATATTATTAAGCGCACGCAATGGAACGCCACAGATCGAGTCAGAAATAGTCGTTAGAAAGAGACAAACAGATAAACATTCGGGAAGCCGCCCGATGACCTCGAAGCGCTCCAGAGCCGAATGTTATTCATAACGCGGCTAGCATCGTATATTCGCGTACGATCGAGAGTATTCTAGTTGCTTATTGCGGGTAACATATAAACCGCTCAGCGCGCGTGTCAACTCATTACTTCTTAACAACTGATAAGAAAAGACGCGGGAAATATTCAAGCAAATTCAGCTCAGAAAAAAAAAAATCTATCAAGATGTTTAGTTTAAAAAAGCGAAAAGTGGACACAGAATGTCGTCAATTCCAAAACAAATGGACTGAAGAATACTTTTTTATCATGCACAGTGGTAAATCTATGTGTTTGCTGTGCAATGAAACAATTTCTGTTTTAAAAGAATACAATATGAAGCGGCATTACTTCAGCAAGCATTTCGCTCAATATAAATTACTTACGGGCCAGTTAAGAAAGGATAAAATTCAAAAACTCATTACCGATTTAGGGAAACAGCAAGAAATGTTCCATTCACAAAGATCAAATCTAGACAGTGTTGTTAAAGCTAGTTTTATGGTTAGTTCCAAAATAGCGAAAACATCGAAGTCATATTCTGAGGGAGAGTTTGTTAAAGAGTGCCTAGTAGATGTTGCAGAACTTTTGTGTCCAGAAAAGAAAAAAGAGTTTGAGAAAGTGAGCTTATCGCGACGTACTGTTGTTCGACGTATAGATATGATGGCTAGTGATATCAAAAAACATTGACTGATAGACTGGCTGGTTTTCAAGCATTTTCGATTGCTTTGGATGAGAGTACAGATTTATCTGACACAGCCCAGTTAGCTATTTTTATACGAGGTGTGGATGAAGAATTTGTAGTGACAGAGGAATTACTGGCTTTACGGCCGCTACAAGGGACCACTACTGGAAAAGATATTTTTGCCGAGGTGCAAAGTACTTTTGAGCAATATAGTTTGCAGTGGTGTAAATTAGTTGGAGTGTGCACAGATGGTGCGCCTTCAATGGTCGGTCCACGAAAAGGTTTTATCGGAATTCTGAAGGAAAGTGCAACCGCTATGAATGTGCAAGAATGTGATTTAATAATTCTGCATTGCATTATTCACCAACAAAACTTGTGCTCTAAGTCCATTCGACTGAAGAACGTTATGGATGTGGTAGTAAATATCATCAATTTTATTAGATCCCGCGGTCTTAACCATCGCCATTTTAAAGCATTTTTGGATGAACTCTCTTCAGAACACGATGATGTGACATACTATTGCGAAGTAAGGTGGCTAAGCAAAGACAAAATGCTAAAAAGATTTTATGACCTTAGAAAAGAAATAGCTGATTTTATGGAAATGAAAGAGAAAACATTGCCGCAAATTTATGATCCAACATGGCTTTGTGACTTGGCATTTCTGGTAGACATCACAGGACACTTAAACGACCTGAACTTGAAGCTTAAAAAACAAGGGCAATTGGTAAATCAGCTGTACAGACATCTTAAAGCTTTTCAAAACAAAATTCGCTTGTGGGAAACACAAATGAGAAGTAAAAACTGTTTTCATTTTCTAACATTATCCAGTCACGAAAACATTGATTACGATCGCTATGCTGAAGAACTGAAATTACTGTCAGAGCAATTCACTGATCGGTTTTCCGATTTTAGGAATATGGATAGCACTTTCAATATTTTTGCAAATCCGTGTAAGTGTAATGTGGAAGATGCTCCGCTTCACCTACAAATGGAGTCGATCGAGCTTCAAGAAGACTCATATTTGAAGTCTAAATTTGATGATGTGGAACTAAGCGAACCTTACAGAACATACCTTTCCGAAGAAAAGTATCCACAGCTGAGAGTTTTCGCAAGAAAAATAATTCGCACATTCGGAAGCACGTATAAATGTGAGCGGTTTTTTTCAATCATGAAAATTAATAAAAATAAGCATCGTACTCGGCTTACAGATGTTAATTTAGAAAACACTTTGCGCCTATGTACTAGTGATATTGACCCCAATATTGATCATCTTGTTCCTCAGCTTCAAACTCAAGTCCCTCATTGATTTTCATTTGATTTTTTGTTAATTTGCTTTTTATATGTTTGATTATGCTATTGTAATTCTAATAAATAAAAAAATGTGTGAATTTTTATCGCCTTTTTATTCACTACTACCTACTTATTTCTTACCTACGGCCCGCGACCTGATTAAGTCCCGAAATTACGCCCTCAGCTAAGCAAAGGTTGTCCATACCCGCTTTAAACCGTAATAGCGACTGTATTATCTGAAAGGCAGATATTTTCTCTCATATTTCGTTGTTTTATTGGAGAATGATCGATTCTATCAAATTTTTCAAATTAGCTCGGAAACGAGTACAATTGGCTGTTGGAATTAAAATATGTTTCAGCTGTAATTCTTGGCGTATCGAAGATACGATCAAAAATAGAAGCTAGAGATTCGTTTACTTGGATATCTCCCTGTTTGGATTAGATCTTCGGAACATAATATTTTTGATATTAGCTTATAGGTACATTAATAGAAATAAATTTTCCGATATCTTCAATTTATACCTTTTCGGATATCAACATTTACAATGTTCGATGGATGCAGACAGGGCATTTGAATTTTAACTCTACCCTGCTTGTTCATTTATCATCTAAATAAATAAAAATACAAATAAATAAGTAAATAGGTAATAAATAACCTCGTTTTCTAGAAAAGCGGACAGCACTTAAATGTAAATAATTAACCGAGCAGACATAAATGGAAAATGTAATGCAATTCTCTTTCAAAACGTTTTCAAAACACTTCATTTCGTACCATTCGTTTAACAAAAAGTAACAATAGGCACTTTTAGCGAAGACATGTCAAGTCCTATAAGTGCCACACAAACTATCGTACACATTGTTTAACTATTTACATGCTCGTTTTCTTGCAACTGTTAATTACTTATCGTTATTATTTTTTTTTTTTCAAAATTTCATATTATATATAACTATTAAAACTACATACTCGAAATTGCAACAACGTCATCTACGTCTCATCTTTAAGTCACTATATGCATCTTATTGTTACATTATCTACAAATAACTACAAACTCTCTTATTTATTTACTTTTTTCACTAGATTTGTATCTTTCACTTCTTCATTTCGTAGGTTATATTACTTTTTCTTTTATTAAACTAATAATGCGTTTTTTGTCGGGAAGTTTAATTTTTGTTCATTCTTTTTATTATTCCATCAGCGTACTGGTTTGTTGAATATTTGTAGTTGGTGCAATCGGCAGACGGTTTATCCTTAATTAATAATATTAATCCTTAATTAATAATAAATAACAAATAGACTTTACTATGGAATAAAACTGTTTAGGATTTTATCGAACCATAAAAGAATGAGGAAGATATTAAATTTGTGAGTATTAGAATTGAATAAGCACGTTTAAGGTTTATATAAAGCTGTTATGTCCTAAACGGTCAGAAATTGCCTTATGCGGTTTATTTTTATGCAAATTTCACAAATTTAATATTCTGTGTTTTGTTAATATAAAAATTCCTGCACCCAAGCTCCAAGGACATCCATACCTTTCAGGTTTTCTAACATAAATTTCCCGAAATGCAATAAATAAAGTATCTTTCGGAAATTAATTTAGGTACTTTATTTTCTTGAATAAGAAAATTGTTAGGGGTGCCCCTATTTTACAAATATTGCGTGAAATTATTTTGTCCCAGTATTGTCGAGGAAAATCATTGAAGTAAATCACCACTAAATTAAGATTGACAGTTTAGTGGGAAATATTGTTAAACACTAGAGACAAACTGGAATCATCGAAATTAAAAGAAAAAGTAGTGGTAAGCCCAGATTTATAACCAAAAGAAGCCAAAGAAACTTGGCCAGCATTTGCAAAGAAAATCGTAAAATAAGTGTAGGCGATATTACATCCCTTTGGAATCAGCGCGATGGTTTGAACGTGTCCCGTGAGTGTTGTCGGAAATATATACATAAAACTGAATTCGGATTTGACAAAGTATTTAAAATATACATATGTACATAAGTATATTTCATAGATAACTTATTTAGACTTATATGAACTAGGTACTATTCAGAAACAAAACCGGTTGATTTGGGCAAAATCAAAAGCAAATTGGAGTTTTTTGATTGGAAGGAAGTTATTTTCTATGACGATTCTAAGTTTGACGTTTGTGAAGGGGATAATCGAAAACAGGTGATTAGAGATAAAAGAAAGGCTTTTCATAAACACTGTCTCCGAAGCGTTGTTAAATTTGCAAAAGGAAAAATGACATGGAACTGTACGTCTGCCAGTAGTTTAAGCCAATTGGACTTGATTGAGGATAAAGTGAATGCTGCAAAATATCAAAACATTTTGGAAGACACTTTCTTGCCCAGTTTTGAAAAATTATATGGAAGAGACGTTGATTTTATTTTAGGACGGTGCCTCGTATCATACCGGGCGTTTAATCGAACAATGGTTATATAAAGGTTTTGTATCGGCCCTCAAGTAGCCCGGACCTAAATACCATCGAAAATGTATGGCACGAGATGAAAAAATACCTGAAGAACAATCCTCAAAGAACAATTACTGACCTAAGAGTCAAATTAAACCAAATCTGGGACACGTTAACTCCCGAATTTTGCAACAAGCTTGTAAAAAGTATGCCAACATCTATTCGAACGGTTATCAAACGAAAAGGAATCACGTGTTACTAGAGTTATTAATTACATTAATTTAGTTTTGCGTCCCAACCTATAGTTATCAACAATTGTTGTTCTTTTTTTATTTAATTATTTATTTATTTATTGCAATTTATTTTCTTTATCCTTATTATTAAGCTAATACATTCAAAAGAAATAGTAGCTATTCTTTCCATAGAACTCAAGCTATCATATCTTCAAAGTGGATATGTCCTTGTTGCTCTTTCATAGTGCCTGGAGAGTTTTTGCCTGGTATACTACTTTTCTCAGTTCTTTTTTGTTTGTCATTAGTTTCCCCCACGATTCTATCTCCAGCTCTTTGATGTCTTCTTCCACCTGTTCTTTCCATCTGCTTCTTGATTTTCTCCTGGGCCTATTATACATTGGATTCCATTCCATTCAGTTATAATTCTCAGTGCTGTCTTCTCTTCTATATAAATATCTATACCATCTAATTCTTATAGATTTAATAATCCTTACAATAAATTCGATGGATTCTTTAGTCAGCACTTGGTGAAACATAGTAAATAGAAAAATAAAACACAAGCGTTTTCTTGTGTTTTATTTTTCTAATTCCTTAAAATATTTTCTCTTTCTAGTATCTCTTCTATTTCACAATTCATTAGCCGCCTGTATTCGTTTTCACTGACTTTCCTTGGACCCATTATTGATCTTACTACTTTTCTTTCCAGTATCTACAGTTTTTCTTCTTCATTCTTGGTTAGTCTCATCGATTTGCTCGCATATGTTATTACCTGTCTTCTGTAGGTACTTAATTTGGCTGTTTCATTTAATTTCTTATCTTTCATATTTGTTTGTTGCACCAAGTGCTCTATATCCTTTTTGTATTCTTTCATTTATATCTTGCTCTTAATTTTTCCTGATTATTAATATTTCTAGGTATGAGGGACGTTCTGTAATTAACGAGACAAACTGCATTAGCGGGAAAACTACGGAATATTTTTAGATGACACTTTCTGTGTGTCAAATTGGCAACCTTGGGGACAAATTAAGTTAACTGTTTGAAAAAAATTAAAGCAAATATGTCTTTTGTTCATTTCAAAATGTCGCGCCTGCCGGTAAAGTGATGTTAACGGCCTTCTGGAACTCTGAAGGCCCAATTTTTTGTGACTATTTAGAAGGACAACGTACCGTAAACAGTGAGTACTATTCTTACTTGTTAAAACATAAAATGAAACCTGCGATAAGAAGAAAACGCCAGGGTGCTCTCTGAAAAGGTGAAATTCTGCTGCGCCCGCCCCCATACTGCCCAGAAAACGCGAGAGATGATTGAAAATTTGGGTTGGGAGGTGTTGACACATCCTCCTTACAGTTCCGACCTCGCACCGCCAGATTTTCATCTGTTCGGCCCGCTCAAAGAGTTTTTAAGCGGCACCAAGTTCGAAGACAACGAAGGCGGTCAAACAAGCTGTACGCAAGTGACTCGGACACCAAGGTCAAGAATTCTTCAGCACTGGAATTAGAAAACTCAAGAAGCGATGGGAGAAGTACCTAAATGTTGATGGTGACTACATTGAAAAGTGGTGTAAATTTCATTCTCATTGAATAATTTTTTTTTCCCAGTCATTTGTCTCGTTAATTACTGAACGTCCCTCGTATTTGTTTCTACCTCTTTGAACATGTGACTTCTGCGTGTAAAAATCGTCATGACTCTGTCTTCTCTAGCGCAGCACACGTACTTTTCATTCTTAGTCCTCTTAACTTCTTTCACTTCTTTCTCCAGTTTCAATGTTGCTATTTCTAGTTCTTTCTTATTTCTTGCAATAATCACTGCATCATCCGCATGGGCAATTACTTGCGCTGAGTTCTTGTTTATTGTTTCCGCTCTTTCCGTTTTCTTTATTATCATATCCAATGCTACAGTAAAGAGTAGAGCTGATAAAGAATCTCCCTGTTGCATTCATTTCTTCACTGGCATTTTCTCTGTTGTTCCTTATCCGGTGTTTATGACGGCGTTAGGTTCCTCCATTGTGAGCTTTATTGATTGTTTAATGTTATTTGGTATCTTGATACTTTTCATTAGTTGTTTTCTCTTCAGTTGATCGAACTCTTGTTTGAAGTCTATGAAGATCATACGTATTTCGATATTATACTCTTAGTTTTTTTCCAATATTTGGTTTAGCATGTGTATTACGTCTTCATTTTCTCTAGTCGTTCTGATAGTCTTCCGGCATATTTTCTGTGTACTTTCTTGCATCCTTACTTGTAAGAATTTCTTAATAAACATGTTTCTTTCAAACATTAACAAAATAATATAGAATTATTACACTAAGTCCCAACATATAGTTGTTAGAGCTCGTACAGTTTTGGTCACAATTTCTATGAAGTTTTAATAGATGTACAGCTGTTCATCTGTAGAATAATTTCACCAAGTTTCTTGAAAAATATCGAAGACGAATGTTTCCCATTTTATATGAACAAGCCAGACTTTATCTGGCTCAAACGGTACCTACCATTTGAAAGAACAATTATCAGCTTTGCAACTATCAAAAAGTATACAGGATTAGTATCTTGTTTCGTTAATGAACATACAGGGCGTGATATTTAATTTCTGAAGATTTGTCAAGAAATATTTCAAGTTGGCAATGATACTTTTAATATTAAATAAAAATATTAGATATGTTAAATATTGTCTGTTCTTTTCCAGCAATGTTAGAAGTTAATACTCCCAGCTTGCTTATTCTAAATACATATCTAATTCACTACCTCGCAGGAATTTTGTTTAGGTTTCGCTATACTTATCTCCTATTATTCTCGCAAAAAATGTTGATTGGCAGGTTCATATTAAAGTCCTAGCAGTGAAATCTGCTAATATATCGGTTTTACTAGGAAATATATTTTTTTATATAATTAAATTAATTATATAAAACGATAGAGATTATAGTTATTGTTTAGTACTTTAAACACAACACTCTTTATATTGATAATATTGCATTAACCGTATTTAAGTACATTTCAAGATCTAGTTACTTGCAAGGATTTTAATTAAAAAAAAAGTTGCTATGTTTTCCTCTAAAAGATAAATTGGTAAGATTTGTGACTGTCTAATTTAAGGTGTAACAAAGGTGGAAGATCGGAGCTTAAGTACAAGAACTTTCACAAAATAGGCACAAAGTATTACTAGTATAAAATCATCGCATCAACCACAGTATGAAAACATTCGTATATATATATTTTCTCCTAAAAATACTTATAAAATTCTACCTAGAACTATCTATACTTATACAATGTATAATAGCGATAATATTCAAGTGGAAAAATTAACAATTATTATTCGGAGGTACATCAGGTAATCTATTTTTCGTTATTGTTTATTTTCCTCTAACATACTCATTCGCTTTTTCACATTTACCGAACAAAGGAAATCGTCGGGGAAAACAAAGGCGTTGTTCACATTTCCTCGTTAAATAAATCTTCGTTTTCTTTGTTCTATAATACATAATATAAATACTTATTATTGCTATTGATTCGTCGAGGAAATACATAACGGAGATGGCCAGTTCTATATAAAAGTTAATTACTGAACACAGACGAAACCGTTGTGTAATAAAAGGAAACGAAAAAAAAGCCAATCGCGCTTGATACACTAAAACACACGAATAACGATTATATATATGCTCATTCACGCATTCTACGGCAATTATGGAAGTCGATACTTTTGTTTCATTTATCTTATTACTTCTGTGCAATTATATTTCTCGAATGCTGAGAATTTCTTAAAGTGTAAATGCAATTCATACTCCTTATTATATACAAAGAATGTTAAAGAGATACATATACCAGTTGTAAGTACTAATAGGGTCACTTCTTGAATGTATACTCTATTTACCCTATTTAAATGCTTGAAGCTTATGTTAGATGCAGGGTTAAAGGTTAAATATACCTATTAGATAGATAGTATAACAACGCCATCTATGACCCTCTCGTGCACTTACAATTGGTTTATTTATGAATTTCTGGATAGAATAATGTTATCCTGTTTTGTTGTCCCGATTTTGATTATACCTTGCGTTCACCCTCAGACGTCTTGCCTTGTTATACACGGTGAATCATTTCTGAAGGCTCCGCAGATTCTGCTTGTATATTACTGTATTTTTGGAGCCCTCTTTAAACTGCGAGACAAAAATTGATACAGCCCTGTTGTCCTAAAATAAATAGTTTCAGAATTACTTGGGTTTCTTTGAAAATGTTGACATTTACAAAAAAAAATGTAAGTGCCGATTTTTGGTCGTTGCCTTTTTTTTTGGACTTAGACTAACGTTTTTGGAAAAATAGGTCGTCTTCTTGTGAACTTTTGGCGTTATCGTCATTTCAATTGCATTTCCGGTGTCACCGGAAGTGACATCAACTTTCTTATTCCAAATAGAACGCCCTATATATTTTTACGTTTTTGGAAGGATAATCGAAAGACGAATCCAATAATACCACATATATTATACTTTAACTTTGAAAATATGACGATATATAGCAATAAAGGTTTTAGTAATCAGTTTTTGTTGTTACGCAAAGTTGGCTAGTAAAGAGCACCAAATTGTTTCTTGTGGCGTCAGATTGATCCAAAAAGCTCGTTCCTAAACAATGTGATCGTAACAACTACCAAACTATCAATTCTCAATTCTGAAAGCATAAATTATTCTTGTTGTTTATTGTTTATTTTTGTTTTCATTTTCTTTTATTTCAGCTTTAAGATTATGTAAATCTGACAACAATTATCACTTTATTTGGCGCTCGAAGCTGAATGTAAATTAATACGCTGTTTATATGTAACAACACGCACGTATGAATTTGCGTTCAAGTAACTTTGACGAGCAAATGAGATTCAACATACATCTGGAAACCCACTTTTTTTTTGATCCAACACGTTAGAATGATGAATTTCACCAAATATAGTTTTACGATGGTTTTATGGAGACCTATCCACATGAGAAATCCATCGCTTTTGTTTCGATTAAACTATTTAGAGCGGGTTTGGTGGAAATGGAGCGACGTATATCTCAGATTGGTGTTATCAATTCAATTTTCAATACTCTTCATTAAAATTAAATAAAGGTTGATAAAACGATCAGAGGAACTTAAATTATGCCTGTATTGCTCTCATGGTCATAAGTTAAAATTTATTCTTGGATTAAATCAAAATGTCAGAATGTAACAGTCTTTCCATTTAATGGACTGCAATTGTCACATTCTACCTGTCATTTTAACTTAATTCTAGATTAAATTTTAATTCGATTTGAATCTACTTCTCTATTTCGAGAACCGCCTTTTTATTTCTTAATTAGGGTTGCTATTTTTAGCATCCATTTGAATTGATAAGTTATCTAATACATGAAGGTCATTGTAGTATATATCAGTCTTTATTAATGCCGTTCCTATCTATTTACTAGTACGGTACGCTGCTGAGATAAAACGGTGAGATTGCGCTGTATCTTGTCGTTTGGCTTTAAAGCTTCCTCAAGGCATCAATTCGCAGAACCTTACAAGGACAAGGAGCGATTCATGAAATGGGTCAAAGGACCGGGAAACTTAAAACTAGGATCCAGATAAGGTTTCTCGTTCCTATAGAATTTGCCACATACATTTTCAAAGAGAGGACTATGCATCTAATAGGTTTTTGCATATTGGATTGCATTTTTGCAATCATCCTAGATTGTTTATTTATCAATTACAATTACAACTTTCATTTACGCATGCGAAATAGCAAAAGCCTGATAATGAATTATTTTGAAGTTGAAATTGGGTTCATAAGGGATCTCCGTCTTCATTAGGAAAACTGATGGCTACGGTGTTTTGGGATGCAGAAGGGATATTTTTAATTGAATATATGAAGAAAGGCACTACAATACCCGAGAAAGTCTATAAGGAAACAATTAAGGAATTGAAAACTGCCATTCAACAAAAAAGGACATGTAAGCAAAAGATTGCACTGCTTGATGGTAACGCCGGAGACCACAAAGCTCACAAAATCCAAAAAGTAATTAACATCTGCGGTTTTATAGAGATGAGACAGTCGGGATTTGTCGCCGAACGGCTACTATCTCATCCCTAAATTAAGAAAGAAAACGGATAAGCGCTTGAAAGCGGTGGTGGAAGTTTTTTAAAGATCTACCAAAAGATTTTTTTTGGGGGGGCTGTAGGTTTATTAAAAACACGTTGGAATACGTGCGTGATCGTTAGTGGAAGATATGTTGATAAATATTTGTTGTTATTTTCTAAATCTTTTTCTTCGTGGCTAGGTAGATAATATAAAAACCTCCCTCGTATAATGCATTAATGGTTGCTTATTTAAAGGAAGATGAAAATTATTGTAATAGTATTGTAATCAGTTTGCGAACATTCCGCGAGAGGGCGCAAAACTGCAAGAAAATTTTATATTGTATGTTTGAGCAGATTGGATGTACGTTGTGTGTGGGATGTGGGATTTATAACTTGCGAGGCTAATAACTACGGTGGTTATCTCACGACGTTATTTATTTCCAATTATTTGCTTAGGCAGAAAGTGCCAAATATGTATGTACAACTTGACCTAAGGGTAAAAATGGGTAAAAACATTTGCCAATGATCGTCACAATGTCGATGCGCGAATACGAACGTAAAAGTTGAATAATTTCATGTGCACTTCTAACGATAATTTTATTACATCTAATTAAAGATATTCTAATCAATGAAGATGTCGAAATTAATATATCGATCTCTACAGAAGTGATTGAGACAATGGGCAATTTAGAATTTAATGTGGGCTCCAAATGCAAATGTAATAGTATTTGCAAAAACACAACATTGGTTGGTCATGAGTTTATGTAACACCTTCTATGGTTCAATATAAGCTTAAAGGGAAGTTAATATTCAAAAAAAAGTTATTTGGAAAATTTCCATTCATAGAGACACAGTCCTCCGAGTCCGCGCCAAAGACTTACCTTTGTATCTTGTTACAATGCACACCATATCGAGAGGTTAATTAAAGAGTTAAGTCGATTAAATTAGTAAACTAGTGTGCTTATTTTCATGAAAATGGTCCCGATAAAAAAAAACATTCTTTTATTGAAGGAAATATTTTATTTCGAGAATAATCATGAATGAAAATATCTATTCATCATATTAAAAATAAAGTTAGAAGAAGTTCCTACAATACGGGACACAGGTCCTAATTAGATTTAGAAAACTGTTTTGTTTTGTTTACTCCTATTAACACCAACTAATAATTTGAATATGTATCCAATATTTTGAATAATTTTTGTTCATTTATTTTTAATAATGAGGTTTGTAATGTATTGAAAATTCTGTTTAATTATTAAATTTTATTTCAAAACATGTAAAAATATATAGCGGAAATTAATTAGCAAGAATGATTTTAAAGATCATCTGCACCTTTTTGCCTACTGCAAATTGTTAGCTATCGATTAAAACATTTCCACCGTAGGTTCAATTTCTTGATCAACATTTCAGAATCCGATAATTATCTGCATTTAATTATCGGATCATAAGATAAGCTGGCAGTATGGACAGCGAAATATTGATTAAAAAAGTTAGAACATGGAAAGTTTCAAAAATAACTAGAAGATTTTACTGAAATAGTTCACTAAAACCCTTACCACAACACTTAATTCGCACTGCTGCACGTTTCGATAGCCAAGCTATCATCATCAGCAGCAAAACTGAACTGTTCAGTTCAGTCTTGCTGCTGATGATGATGATGATAGCTTGGCTATCGAAACGTGCGTCCAGTGCGAATTAAGTGTTGTGGTAAGGGTTTTAGTGAACTGTTTCAGTGTTCCAGTGCCACAGTTTTAGAGTATCCATTTAGAAGATTTTAAATTCCATTTTTTACTTGTTTTAATGGAGGTAATGATGTGTATTTGTTTTAAATAATGAAATTCTAAATATCATCTTTACGTGAAGCCAAGATTATTTCCAACATTTGTAGCTTAAACCTTCGTCAAGACATGTATGTATTAGGGTAAACTCGATTACAATCCCAGCCAGGCAAGTTAGCATGACAATTGAATTTAGCAACGTAGAGAACTCCAAGCCACGTTCAAACATTTTGCCATTGTTCTGAGGATGAGCGAACATGAGCGTCGTAGATAAGGTAAATGTATGGTTATGGAATTATCTTATTACGGTCTTGTAAGAACATGAATTGCATTGACATTATACGTTATATAATTTGCACAAAAGTATCTCGAATTTATTTCTCTTTTTTTTTTATTTTGCGTAACAAATTTTATCACTAATTAATTACGATGTACATACAAAACCTTTTATTGTATTATTTCGTCGAGAACGTGCTAAAAGGTCAACGTTTTTATATTCAAAATAATATCTTCTAAAAAACGCGCTAGATTTGTCGAAACTAACACAATATTTACGGTACACTCCGCACCACACAAATTATTAATTAACTCGGGAAGGCCTTTTCGAAGACACGTGGATCATCATCATCAAGCCAAAGTACCGATTGATGTGAGAAAAACGAATTTGAATCTAAGAACCCCTTGCATTCCCTTCTATTCAAGAAAAATGTATCTATATAACATGGCTTGTATATGTATATGTACCTGTTTTTGCCTTTTCGGCTAGAAAATAAGTAAATAAGGAGAGAAAAGGAAAGCTTTGCCATCAGGAACCCAGACATATGGTCATACCCGCATAAATACGGACGAGAACAACGGTTGTGTTCTTTCTGTTCGTCAAATTTGTGTTCTTTCCTTCTCTCTCTTGCAATAAAGATGCATGCGGGAGAATCGAAGTCTGTTATAGTATAACCAGAAATCAAAAAGGCCTCTACTGTAATACATCGAACAAACATGAGAAATATAGCGGTCCTTTTCCAAGTATTATGAACAACGAGAAGGCACGGCGATGGGCAACCCACTGTCTCCTTTCATAACTAACTTGTTCATGAGTAAATTTGAAACCAGTTTGAGAAAACCGAAAACCGAAAAGGCAAAAACAGGTACATATACATATACAAGCCATGTTATATTGATACATTTTCCTTGAATAGAAGGGGGTGCAAGAGATTTAAAATTGTTTTTCTCACATCAATCGGTACTTAGCTTGATGATGATGATCCACGTGTCTTCGAAAAGGCCTTCCCGAATTAATTAATAATTTGTGTGGTATAGAGTGCGCCGCGAATGTTGTGGTTACCATACTACCCCGCAGTCCTTGCTATCATTATTCGTCGAAACTAGCTTAAGAAGGGGTAGATTATTGTATGACAGTTTGAAGATTCTATATATTATTAAAAAATCAAATGAGAATTGGTGGTTTTATAATATCTAGCTGTAAATTATACGAGAAACTTCAAAAATCAATTCGTCTATAAAGTCCGCTCTAATTCTTAACGATATTTCTTTGAAACGATTTCACACATGGAATAAACTGATAACTGATTCTTGCTCAATGAAGCAATATTAAGGAAAGCAATTCAAAATGGAATTGAGAGTATATTCCTCCAAGGTTTTTTTAAAAATTCATGTTAGATAATTATAATAAATCCTTTTAAAAATTACGGAAGACTAATCTAAATATTCTTCGTTGAGTGTTTGGTTATTAGTTCTGTTCATCTTAGTGACAGGTTCGCTTATATAATTTATTAAATAAAACACCGAGAATTTAAATTTAAGACTTGCAACGTTTGCATTCTTAAAATAAAAACAAGTTATACTAAGAATTACAACACGCTTATTTGACCTAACAAAGTATATAGTTGGTATGTTGCTGAGACACATTTTACAGTAAAATTTGTCACAGCAACACTTTATCTTAAATCCAACTATAATTTTTGCTAGGACAACTACATATTTCGTTAGATTAAATAAACGTATTGCAATTCTTAGTACAAATTGTTCTTATTTTAAAAATACGAGAGTTGCTGTCCCAACATTTTTCTCTATGTACTACTAGCCAATGTTCCATTCTTTAAATGAATCGCATATTGTCGAAGAATGCTAAATTACTTTCAAAAGATTTTGTCAAGAACTGAAAAATATTACAATGCGCTTCGCTTATTGTAATCATTTTGGAACTAAGATATATTATTTTTTATTCGATTATACGAACACCTCGATATAACGAACATTATCCTTTCCCCCGTGCCTGTTCGCTATAATGAGAGTTTACTGTAGTAATGAAAGTTTTCCAAAACAGTTGAAAGTTGTAACTTACCTTGACGAGCTGTATCCATATACACCCATACAGCGTGTCCCCAGATTAACGCGTGGATAGGTAAGGCAGACAGAGAATTAATGAATTGAAATTCCTTCTTTTGGGGTTCAGCCATGCTTGAGTAGTAAGTAATTTATGCCATAATTTTATTGACGGAAAATTAAGTATATCGTGGAAATTTACAAAAAAGAATTTTATAATAGGGTTATTAAAAAACAATGTTCAGAGCAATAAATTACGCTAGTACTTAGTGTGTAAGCATGGCTGAACCCCAAAAAGATAAAAATTTAACTCAATAATTTCCTGTCGGCCTTACCTATCCATGCGTTAATCCAGGGACACACTGTATATGTATATATGTATAAAGATAATTGGGAAAATATTCCATTATTAGCTGCTTTTTCATGAGGATTTAACAATTTTGATAACCTTAATAATCTTATACGATATCTACATTTCAAGGGCATCTGTTTTCAGTTTATCCCTTTACCTACTGATTACATTAAGCAAAGAAAAAATCTCCAAGGTACAATACAAAAACATAAAAAATTTGTGGATCTTTGTATATCGAATTGATTTATGAAAAAAATCTCATTTGGTTTACGTTCCATGATGTAACTATTACATAATATAAAGGGGCGTTTCATTCTATCAACAACGAACGTACATATATTAAATTTAGCGGGTTTGTTCTTCATTTTCATCGTCATCAACTTTGCGAACAGGAAATGTACGAATTAACAATGTGTAAACATAATATCGTATTAGGTGTTCCATTATGTAATAAATGTAATATTAAATGTTATTATTGAATTATCTAAAAAGGGCACACTATAATTTCGTATTCGAACATGAGCGATACCGCTACGAATACAAAGTACAGCAAGAACATGGTAAAACCGAGCCCCTTGTTCATTTTCCACCTGAAGCACGCTATGGACATGACTACGAAGAGCAACATCATGAAGAGTATCGTTATGGAACACACCATTCCCACTGAATTTACCTCCACGGGCTTGCTGTAGATGATTCCGTATAGCAACCAAGGCACTGGTAACCTGAAACATTTCGAAGCGTTAAATAGAGAATTTCAATAACCCTTGAAAAAAAACTTCAATATATTTTATTTTCATCTTAAAGTTAATGCTTTTATAATAAGTAGGTAACTAGAATCCGTGTTAATCTTTAGAAAAAAGAAACTAAATTGATGGCACCCTTAAATCTAAATATTTTCTAAACGGATACTCTAAAACTGTGGCACTGGAACACTGAAACAGTTCACTAAAACCCTTACCACAACACTTAATTCGTACTGGACGCACGTTTCGATAGCCAAGCTATCATCATCAGCAGCAAGACTGAACTGTTCAGTCTTGCTGCTGATGATGATAGCTATCAAACTGTAGTGTAAAGTTTAGGAGTGAACTGTTTCAGGACTAAATATTTTCGTTTAGATGGGCTTATAAAAGGTTGTCTGTTTAAGGATGGCAAGCGGCTTCTTCTCAGCAATAGTCAGTCGCGAAAAAACAAAAAGAACTGTAAAAACATTTCATTAAAAATAGTTGTAATTTCCCGGAACTGACCGCTAGAGGGCGTAACCAACCTAAGAAAGAAAAACCGTAATTTATCGAAAAATTCAAATAGAATGGTGGGTTGATTTTACTGTCAGTATATGGCTTACATGATGTTGCATAAATTTGTCTTATCACTTATTGGCGTATTCTTTCAACTAAAGTGAGGGTGTGGGGTTATGTCATGCCTGAAAGAATTCGCAATAACTTTGGTTTGCCTTGACCGATTGTTGGGAATCTGGATTTGCTTTAAAAAGGAATTTGAGAAGATTAAGACATCTTATTCAATTGAAGCATATACTTCTCTAATCAAGTGCTAAGAGGTAACATTTTCTTTTTTACTTATTTTTTAATTTGTAAATAGAAGGATGTATCCGTTGTTGTTATTGATAAAAACCCAAAATGGAAGGGAATGGTAAAAACAGGAAGTTATTTTCCTTTCCGAATTACAACTTGTTTAGACAACGTTAATGACTAAATAACAGGTCTGGCAAAAAGACCTTCCCAATTTTGAATGATCATTGCCTTAGATGGGAGGAGAGTATTTATTGAGAGATGATCTCGTTTGGTAGCACCACATGTAAAATTTGTTGTTGTCAAAATGAATTGGGTTGGAGAGCATTGTGCGTTTGTTATTAAATTTTTCTGTGATAACAACGCAGCAAGCATTTCCGTATCTGCCTTGCTTTCCGCCGAAATGATCCGTTGTTCCGGCTAAGAAAACGATTCGTATTTGGGTGTTAAGTTTTAAGCAGGCAAGCTCTGCGTTGAAAAAGAAACCCTCTGGCCGACTTCTTACTACAATGTTGCCGGCAAATGTGATTGCTGTGAGAACTTCAGTTAAGCAGAGCATTCAGCACCGAAACATGCAGCTACATTCGGCATTTCTGATTGAATTCTGCATAAAGAACTCATAATGCATCCTTATAAAATTTTTGTGGCTCAAGGATTAAGTGAAAGAGATTGCAAACCCGTGTAACTTCGAGTTGGGATATCCTTATTTATAACATTCCGGCTACAGCTGTTTTGGTCTGTAGTGACAAGGCACATTTCTACCTATACAGCACAATCAACAAAGAAAATTTCCGTGTTTGGTCTGCGGAAAACCCTAAAGAACTTCTCTAGCGACCACTTCACAGCTTTAAGGTAACGGTTTTTAGTGGTATATGTGATTTTGGTACCTGGGGTCCTTTTTTGAAGAGTAACATTACACTAACGGTGAATTCTGACCGATACTGCGACATGCTTGGGTACTTTCTCCGGGCAAAATTGAATCACCTTCATGAAGAGCACGAACAAGATAAAGTGTGGTTCCAACAGGATGGAGCACCATCCCACACTTTTCAACATTGAGACAGTTCGTAGTTGCATCACTAATGAAGGCCGTCATTTGAATGATATAATTTTCAATACAAAATAATCTAAAATACAATATTTTGAACTTAGCGAAGTGATGCTAAAACGAGCGAGGCTTCTTAGCTCATCTTTGTGGGAAGACGTGTGTGTGTCGATGTGTGGAATATTTGCAAAGTAATTTCAGATGTTGTAGTGTTCTAAATTTATCGCAAGTCTAAAGTTAATTCAGGTTCGGTCATTTTAAGGAGCGCGAGGTTTTTTACATGATGCACTAGCATAGAGAGGGCGCGTAAACTTCCAAGTTTTAAGGTTAGTCTTTTCTTGTCATCAAATCATCTGTCGCAAACGTTATTATTTACAATTTACTGCCGAACGAGTATCTAAGTGATACTCCCAAATCTACGACGGAGAAATATCTTTTAATTACATAAAAATTCAGATTTATAACATTACAGTGTATTTGTTATTAAGGAATATTATGCATTTGCACTTTTCTTCCTAATTTTGCTGAGCTATCATTAGTTTTCTCAGCTAACTGTCTTTAGAACTTAAAACTACATTTATTAGAAATTCATGTACGGAAAATTATATCATCTAGATGTCGCCCACTTTGTCGCAGGCACTCCTGCAAACGATGCCTTAGATTTTCCATTACGCTTGTACATAAGTCAGGAATAATGGCTTCAATCTCTTCCTGGATATGATTTTTAAGCTGGATCAAATTTGCTGGGGCGTTATTATAAACTCGTCCCTTATGAGAGCCCCATAGAAAGATCGTTTGTGCGGGCTTCTTGGTGGCCGGTTGATGTCACCTCTTCTAATATCAATTTATCCGGAAACCATTCTCTTACAGCTTGTAATGCGGTATTTAATGTGTGGCTGGTAGCCCCATCTTGCTAGAACCATCACTGGTCATTAAAATCATCAAATTCTTGGAGGGCAAGCCCAAAAAATCATTGCGGGCGTACCTGTTAGAATTTACAGTATCTGCTTGCCCGTTATTTCAAGAAAGTATGTGCTTATTATGTCTTTGGAGTATATTGCTGCCCAAACAGTAACCTAAGCGCTACATAATGGAATTTGATGTTTCTCCCAAGGATTTTCCTACGATCAATAACGACAATTTGCTTGTTGACGTAAGCATGCAGATGAAAATGTACCTCATCAGAGAAGAAAATTCTGTTAAGGTCGTCAAATCATTCCAATATTTGATTGACAAATGTTAATCGTGTAGGATAATCAGTTTCCTTTAATCCTTGCACTGACTGTGTTTTAAAAATGTGTTAGTTTCAAGCGTTTCTCGAAGATGCGAAAATGTATGATTGTTTTCGCACTGATCGGCATAGATCTTGCGTCACTGCATCACGAACACGGTGAATGTTTTGAGTAGTACGCACACATCGCTTTCTGTATCCTATACTTGGTTAGATTGGTACCAGGTGCTTCATTGACGTTATGAAAAGCATAGCGAGCATGAAACCGACGCCGAACTGCAATGTAACAATGATTTCATTCATAAAAGCTGCTCAAACCGTTCTATTTTGACGTATGTCAATTCCGACATTAAATTTCCAAGGCTTACTTTACTCATTGCAAAACATCAGGCAACTAGATCTTAATAGGCTTTACGGGTATAGATAAAATAAAAGTGTAAAACACTCTGAGACACCTTGTATATGAATTATGTTTGAATCTATAGCCGATTATGATAGCTATACTAAATTAACAAAATAATTGCAATTATCTACAAATTACGCAACACACATTAAATAAGTCAAAATCTGCGAGAATAGAGACGACGTTATTAAACATACTCGCGGAAAACAATTTTATTAAAGCGACCTAGAACCTCATCTACGTATGACGACATACATACGTTCTCCCGACATCGCCGGCTTCATGAAACCTGTATGTGCGAATACGACCGTCGACATTAAGTGGGGCACATATTCGAGTCCGGGAACATATCGTTTCATCGGCTTCGCAATACGCTTTTCGAAAAATGCGAATTCTAGCCGTCACGTCACTTAGCAGTCGCATTGAACGGAAGCACACAGTCATCGCCGTCGTCGTTAATTCGGTCAAATACAAGGTTAGCGGGCCGCTAATCCGTATTTCTCCACACGCATCGCGAACACCGCGTCATCGAGAATGCGCCAAATAGGGAAATCAACGAAGTTACAAGGAAATTTAAATTCCGTATGCATGAAAAGATCGTTTCCCAATCCACGCGAACGTTTCCTCGCAAAGATCGCTATCAAAGAGGACGTAGGATGGAATACATTGGAAAGCTTAACGATGGGATTTGTAGCCATCGTAATGAGAGGCGAATTGCCTAGGATGGATAGAGAAAATTCTTGGGCTGTGGAAATAGCGCTTCGAGTATAATTAGAAGATTTCTCAATTACATTATATTTCAAGTACTTCGACTATCTAATTGGACGCTGCGGACTTCGTAAACCTACGCCCTGCAACTACCTACTACCTACTTCTTTCCAAAAAGTCCAAAACGAAAGCACTAATTGCCAACATATCTCGAAGTTGGAGAAAAATAAGGAGTAGGATAAGCGTTTCAGCTATTAAGCAGTAGAAGTTAATTCCAAGAAAGAAAAAACTAACAAATCGAATATATCTCCCACCTACTTCGAAGTACAGTGCTAGTCGTGGACCAAAGCTATCTTAACAGAACATTTCTGTATGGAGAATTTAAATCAACATCCTAATTTTACTCTTTTATGTGGTTTATAAAAAATTGTGTTTTATATTCTTTGTCTGTAGTGTAATTGACCGCATTAGTTTCAGTTGAAACCTTTGTAGCGTACTCTCTCTGCTTATCAGACCCTAGTTTCGGACGCCGATGCACCGACGCTCGCCCACCTCTAACAATAACGGAAAAATTATTCTTGCCAACCTCTAATCGGAAGGACCGGTCGAATGTAACACAGGTGTTCCCCCTCTGGAGAGATTCGGCAACTTCGGTAACTAATAAAACGTGAACAAATGATTCACTTTAAAATTTTCTTTATGCTTTATCTTATGCTTATGATTCAGATCAGAAGAACCCTGTATCAGCTTTTGTTACTGTCCTGAACTTTTCCAGAATCAGGATTTCCAAAATCGATTTAATAATAATATGTACAGTCCCTTACCATATTACTTGAAACATGTCATATATCAACCCTTCTACCTGGAAATTCCCATCCTATTATAGTGATATTCTTTTGCTTTGAATCCGATCGTTTATAGGGGAACTAGATTATTGTAGCAATAAATAAAAATACCAGAGAAATGATATTTAGGGAAAAGTAAAGTACGTAATATAAATATTTCAGTTATCAACTTACATTTAGCGGTTCACAGTTTAGAGAATGCATCGATATTTTTTTAAAAAATTTCGTCATAACCGTATAGAAGCTAAGTTGTGGAGTATCGTTAAGTGTTTTGTGTTGATATATCGTTATTGCAAAGGTAAAATTGTTATTCTATCTCTCTCTTAATAATTAATTATTTGGAATTTGAAAAAAAAAGAAATATTTGGGGTTTTTTGTAGAAAATGCCCGGGAAAGATTTAACAAGTGAACAAAAAGCCGCTACACAAGCTCTTCTACAATCAAACAAACATTCACAACGAGAAATTGCAAAATTACAGAAAGTATCTCCTTCTTCTGTATCGCGTTTAGCTAGAAACTTAAACGAAGGAGCTAGCACATCGACACAAAAACGGGCAAAGTGCGGTCGGAAAAGAAAAACTTCGAAGAAATCTGACCGTGAAATTGTTCATCAGGCTTTAAGCAATAGATTTACTACAATTAAAATGATTTTAAAAAATTTACAAGAGAGAGAAATAGAGATTTCGAGCAGTACTGTCAGGCGCCGATTGCGCGAAAATCGCCTAATGGGCCGAAGACCTGTAAAAAAGCCACGTTTAACAGAAAAAATGAAATCTGCTCATCTCAACTTTGCAAGAGAATATCGACATTTCACAGACGAGAATTGGAAAAAGGTGAATAACTTAACAACATGATTTCTACTGAATTAAATGTTTGCATTATTTAATAGGGTTTCTTTAGTGACGAGTGCTCGCTCTGTGTGTTAGTGCAGCGAGCACAATTTGTTCGTAGACGACCTGGCGAACATCTCAGAGAGTCCACGGTTCTTCGTACTGTAAAACACCCTCTGCAGGTAATGATTTGGGGAGTGATTAGTAGAGACGGACCTGGCCCTTTGTATTTTGTAGAAGGTACAATGCGTCAAGAGCAGTACATAAATGTGTTAAAAAACACGTTATTACTGTATTTTAAGCCAGGACGTCGCATACCGACAGGGCGTATATTTATGCAAGATAATGCTCCTTGCCATCCAGAACGTATGGAATCGACTAAAAAGTAAGGTATATGAAAGAGAAAACCCTACAAAGGAAATATTAATGAAGAATATAAAGGATGTATGGGAGAACGATGAAGATATAAAAGAGACAATCATATCTTGCATTGAAAGTATGCCCCGAAGAATTAAGGATTTTATTAAAAATCATGGTTTATGGACTAAATATTAATTACTTATTTCATATTTACATATCTTACATATTTTTACAATATATTTTATAAATAAAAAATATAATACATGTATAGTTTATATTTTATTATGAAGAAGCTACAAAATATTGCGTGTTTCAAGTAATTTGGCCAGGGACTGTATCTACCAGAGAAAAAGAATATTCTGTTGGAGATATTGGGTAGCACCGTCTACTATGTGACGTATATCTAGAAAATATACTCTTTTCTGTTAGTATACAGTTACTAAATCGGATTTAAATACAAAAGATAACTAATTTGTTTACATGCTCATATTAAAAATTAAATATTAATTGTTAGACGTTCTGTTGGAAATTATTTGAAGCTATTTTACAATTCATCAGGAACCACAGCAAAATTCAGGATAATATTTATAAATAGGTGGCTATATCCCAAAAGGTTCGACATATATTAATGTTATTGCTACTAATAATCATTTCCTAAACAAGTTATTTTTATTGGTGGTATTCCACACATCATAGTGTTTATTGCAACATTTTCAAAGGCTAAACACTATAAACACAGAATTTTATGAAATAAGATAACTTTGTCCATATAATAGCAAATCAAGTGAAAAATTATAGAACCAAAAGTGTACGAAGGTACTCCCTCCATTTAAACTAAATCAAATTCTCAACGTCCTCCCATAAACAAACAACCTCATCTAATATTTAACAAACTTCGGAGGATATTGCGGGTATACTGGGATACCATCGGCCAAACTCCTCCGTTCCGATTCAAAGCACCTGTCAAACCTATTTTCTGCTTAATTAATAGCGTTACAGAGTATTACTGTCATTCGGGCTGCTCACTCGCTCGCTCAACTGACGGTGATGGACAGTTTAATTTAATTTTAAACGATAAATGTGCGTACCGAGCTACGGAACGTCGTAATTTTCGAGGGCTTTGGCTAACATCGCAACGCACTGGATGTTCTATTAATCTTTCTGGTTCTACATATTACATACGTCTCTGTATTTGGCGAGTTTTGGAAGAGCATTTGTATGCGGAAATGTGAGCACATATTTAATAAAATATTGAGAACAGCTTCGTACATTTTATTCCAGACAGCGAATAGAAGAGCCATCATCGGGAGTAAGAAGAAAACATATTCCATTCAATAGTACGCTCAAAAAAATTTATTACACCGGCGCTGCCGCCAAAATATTTCTTAAGGGGAAATAAGTTATATTCATTTGAGATTGATTAAAAGTACTGCAACTGGTATATAATTTGGTGAGCGATATAGGATTATTATTGCATGTAAGTGTGATTGAAGGCACTACATTAGTAATTGAGGACCATGCTGCAGCTCCATAACAGTTAATATTCAATAATGATAGCAAGGACTATGGGGTAGTATGACAAACAACAGAGAGTATCGGCACACTCCTCACCACACAAAATGTTATTAATTAATTCGGAACAGCTGTTTCAAAGGCTCACTGGGCCCCCATTTTCAACCGGGTTACCGAATAAATCTGAACGAAAAACTAAAAACTTTTACTTTAATTCTACCATGCATGTCTATCCCTCCTCTCGAAGAAAAAGAAGGGTATATATGTACAAATGTGTCTAAACATGTAACTGTGTATATCTATTTCTAAATACCTACTTTTCTATCGCTTAACTCTAACATGCTGGGTATATATGAAACGGCCAAGGGTTTATCCCGCCCTCGTAGAAAAGAGCGAGACGAAAGGAAGGTTACTTCCCGCTAATTCTCTATCTACGCACTCTAAGGATACTAAACAAATCAAACATAAATTGCAGAACACCGAGACTCGGTCTTCGTCAAGTGTAAACTGAAAGGTTCTTTTACCCTAATAAATCAAACAAGCAAGAGAAATGAAGTGGAGCATTATCCTTGTTCAGACCTGCGAATGTTGCATCTCTTTCTTAAGGTACATTGTCTCAAATACGTCCAATTCCGAGGTGAAGTTACGTTTTTAATTAATTTGAGATTTTTCCAATTTGATTACATGTCCTGTGTTATTCATATGGTCAGCTACACTTGACGCTCCTGTTCGACCGAATCTATAGCATCTCATGTGTTCATTAAATCTAATACCTATCGCTCGTTTCGTTTGTCCAATGTAGGCTTTATCACAGTCGTTGCATGCAATTTTATAAATTCCCGACCTTTCTTTCATGTCCGGTTTGTCTTTTGGATTACCAAGAAGGTTCTTAAGTGTATTTCGTGAACTAAAACATACGTTCATGTCTTGTCCCCTAAAAACTTTACTGACTCCTTTCGATATTCTATGGAAGGGGAGTTTCACAAATTTCGTGTCGCGCGTTTCTACTGGTAGTATCGTTTGATGTTTGTTCACTCTTCCCCAGCGTACCAATCCCAGAAACCATAGAATATTTAGTTGAACTCTTAAAACTTAACGACATTGACGACGTCAAAATCGCGGAATACAAAAGACTAACTTCTCTGTGCATGAACCAAAACCGTTTTCAAATAGGGAGCAAATATTATGAACAATTGGAGGGTACGGCGATGGGTAATCCACTGTCCCCGTTCATAGCCAACTTGTTTATGAGTAAATTTGAAACGTGTTTGAAAAGGACACCGTGTATTTCCCTAGAATTTGGCTTAGATATGTAGATGATATTTTCGCGGTTTTTGACACTAAGAAAAGTAACATCCCGGATTTCCTCGCGACACTCAACTCAAAATTCGGATCCATTAAATTTACAGTAGAAGAAGAAGTGAACAATCAACTCCCATTTCTAGATAGCCTAGTAATTAGAAACAATAATAAAGTAGAAATAGACATCTATAGAAAAGAAACAAGCACTAATAGATTCATTATGACCGATTCGAACCACTGCGAACAACATAAAATGGCCGCGATTAGTTTCTTAATTAATAGACTAGTGAAATTTCCCTTAAACCAAAATAGGTACAAGAAAGAGCTTAAATTCATAAAAAATGTGGCTATTTATAATGGTTACTCGTCTATAGATGTCGACCGCATCCTTAAGAAAGTCCAATATAGGCATTATGTAAGAAATTCTACGACCTTGATACCAGTAGAAACGCGCGACAAGAAATTTGTGAAACTCCCCTTCCATAGAATATCGAAAGGAGTCAGTAAAGTTTTTAGGGGACAAGACATGAACGTATGTTTTAGTTCACGAAATACACTTAAGAACCTTCTTGGTAATCCAAAAGACAAACCGGACATGAAAGAAAGGTCGGGAATTTATAAAATTGCATGCAACGACTGTGATAAAGCCTACATTGGACAAACGAAACGAGCGATAGATTCGGTCGAACAGGAGCGTCAAGTGTAGCTGACCATATGAATAACACAGGACATGTAATCAAATTGGAAAATCTCAAATTAATTAAAAACGTAACTTCACCTCGGGAATTGGACGCATTTGAGACAATGTACCTTAAGAAAGAGATGCAACATTCGCAGGTCATGAACAAGGATAATGCTCCACTTCATTTCTCTTGCTTGTTTGATTTATTAGGGTAAAAGAACCTTTCAGTTTACACTTGACGAAGACCGAGTCTCGGTGTTCTGCAATTTATGTTTGATTTGTTTAGTATCCTTAGAGTGCGTAGATAGAGAATTAGCGGGAAGTAACCTTCCTTTCGTCTCGCTCTTTTCTACGAGGGCGGGATAAAACCCTTGGCCGTTTCATATATACCCAGCATGTTAGAGTTAAGCGATAGAAAAGTAGGTATTTGGAAATAGATATACACAGTTACATGTTTAGACACATTTGTACATATATACCCTTCTTTTCTTCAGAGGAGGGATAGACATGCATGGTAGAATTAAAGTAAAAGTTTTTAGTTTTTTCGTTCAGATTTATTCGGTAACCCGGTTGAAAATGGGGGCCCAGTGAGCCTTTGAAACAGCTGTTCCGAATTAATTAATAACATTTTGTGTGGTGAGGAGTGTGCCGATACTCTCTGTTGTTTGACAGTTAATATTGTATACAATCCAAATATTTTCCAATATAATTTGTATAGAAGTTAATTTTTCGTTTACAGGTAACAAAAGAGCATGTTTTAAGAACTGTAAATACCAAGTATTAATCATATTTAACAATGAGGAAGCATATTGGAGCTACTCCTTCTCAACAAAAATGGAGCTGCGTCGTTCGTGCAACAAGGTCCTTAACTGGTTCTTGAATTTTCTTGTATTTAGCAATGGCACTGCAGAAATTTATATTTTATATTATTAACTATAATTACAAAGATGTACCGGGTGTCCCAGATTCAATGTTACAAGCGATATCTTCCTCATTTGTACAGACATAACATCGACCAAGGTGTCGAAAATAGTTTGTAGAATTATAACAATTTATAACATGTCCTTTATTAGTAGCTATTTGTTAAATGAAATTTTTGCTTATACTGTTTTATTCCTAACTTCTAGTACTTCAATCGTAAAATCAAAAAGATGAGTGGAGTAATTTAAAAAAAATTGGTTTGTGAGAGGTTTCTTAGAGGGTGGTCGATTAGGGGTATATCTTTTAGGATTCTGCGAACCATTTCCGACGATACTTTGCTCGATCTTATACGAGGCATGTCCGGGAACAAAGGTACACTCGCTGAGAAGATACAAATAAATTTATTAAAAAATAAAAAGCGTATTACAGGATGAAAGTGCGGTCCTTAAACTACCTTTCAACGTAGTCACCAAGCCGATTGAGGCACTTGTCCCATCTGCGGACGAGGTGTAACATACCCTTGGTATAGAAATCAGGCCCCTGTCGATGCAGCCACTGTGTTGTGGTTTGAATGACGTCCTCGTTCAACCGAAACCGTTGTTCTTCCAAAAAACCTTTCATGTCTCGGAAAAAAAGAAAATCCATGGGTGAGTGATGACTTCCCATCCGAAATGACGAAGCTTATCCGCGGTGATTCTGGCTTATTGTGGACAATGTCGTGGATTACCGTCTTCGGAATGTACAATTCGGATGCCATTTCTCGAATTGTCAAACGTCTGTCGGTGATGATGAATTCTTGAACCCGCTGGATTTTTCGGTCCGTCAGAGACGTTCTCGGTCTTCCAGATCTTGGAAGATCATCTAAGTTTGTCCGACCGTTTCGAAACTCTGAACACCAAACAGACACTTGCTTGCGTGACATAACCTCGCCATAAGCTTCGAAAATTCTTCGGTGAATTGCGGTCGACGATTCCTTCATTGCCACACAAACTTTGAGTGGGACGCATTTTGACAGAGGATGCTATTATCGCAATAATTTCCAAAGTACTGACCGGAACAAAATAAACGACGCACTAGCATTGAGTGAAAAGATGACATAATAGGACGACTTGATTACAGGGTTGAAATCACGCGATATCATGCACATGCGCGGAAGTGTACCTTTGTTCCCGGACACGCCTCGTATCTCTACAAATAAGGAAGATATCACTTGTAACATTGAATCCGAGGCACCCTGTATGTCGGCCTGTTGATTTAAAACATACAAGCACGTTCATTATTAAACGATACTAGAGATTAAGGTTTCTGAATGACAAGGAATTTTATAATTCTGTAATTTGTGATTGGGTAGACATCGAGAGATCTGCTTGTTTAAAATATATTACCAACATTAATACTCTGCACCATGTTCACAAAAAGATTGACATCTAAGTATTTTGTAAAGCAATCGATTGGTTTTTTTTTTAATTCATAATTGTATAGTACAAAAAATTGATTGAAGAATCCAAGTGTTCCCTACAGTTAGCTTCTCGCTGTAATAAAGGTTCAGGAGGAAGGAAATTCTACAGTGGAATAGTTATTGATGAAATAGTAATTAGTGTATATTTGCTTAATTAAAAAGAACAGTGTTTCAAGGCTGTATAATTGCAATTATCTACAAATTACTCGTTTAATTTCGGACGCAACACATATTAGAACAATATATTAAGTCAAAATCTGCGAGAATAGAGATAACGTTATTAAATATTCCCCCGAAAAACAATTTTATTAAAACGACCTAGAACCTCATCTACGTATGTTGGCATACATACGTTCTACCGACATCGCCGGCTTCATAAAACCGGTATGTGCGTTATACGACCGTCGACATTTAAGTGGGGCACATATTCGAGTCCGGGAACAAATCGTTTCATCGGCTTCGGTATACGCTTTTCGTAAAACGCGAAATCAAGTACTTCGACTATCTGATTGGACGCTGCGGACTTCGTAAACCTACGCTCTGCAACTACCTACTACCTACTTCTTTCCAAAAAGTCAGAAACGAAAGCAATAATTGCCAACATATCTCGAAGCTGGAGAAAAATAAGAAGTAGGAAAAGCGTTTCAGCTATTGAGCAGTAGAAGTTAATTCCAAGAAAAAAAACTGACAAATCGAATGTATCTCAAATCTTCTACTTGCTTTGTACGAGGGGAAGACATTAAATAAGTCACAAACTGTTGTGGAAAACCTGAAAATAGCAGAGAGCTATTTTCCGTATCTGTCATTGGGGGGCAGCACTATCCGGCTTAATGATAATCAAGTGACAGTTGACGTGCGCGTACGCAAGCAGCGTTAAAATGGCGACCGTGCTCGAAGAGTGTACTGTGGAGGAGCGGCGTGCTGTTGTGCGTTTTTTTCTGGGCAAAAGGACTCCCTGCAAAAGATATCCATAAGGAAATGTCTCCTGTTTACGGTGAAAAGTGTTTGTCGCGTAAAGCAGTGTATAACTGGGTCGAGAAATTCTCACAAGGGCGCTCAAAAGCTGTTGACGGTGAGCGAAGTGGCCACCTAGTTCAGATTGCGACAGACACTTCGAAGGGTGGAAGAGATGATTCGAACTGACAGGCGGGTAACAATAGACAGCATAGCAACTGCAATAGGGTGTTCTCATGGTTGTGCCCTCAGCTGGTAAGTTTATGCTTACCGTGTTCTGGGATTCTCAAGGAGTGCTCCTAGCCCATTTCCAGAATAGAAATGAGAACGTGACTGCTGAATCATACTGTAGAGTTTTGTTGTTGCTCCTGGATGCAATTCGACGAAAACGCCTACTGACGAGAGGAATATTGCTGCATCACGATAACGCCAGGCCGCATTCGGCCCAGTTGACCCAGGCGAGAATTGAAGAATTAGGGTGGGAACTTCTTCAACATCCGGCTTACAGTCCTGACCTAGCCGCAAGCGACTATCATCTGTTTGGTCCACTAAAATAGCATCCTGACGGAACACATTTCGAGAGTGATAATGATGTTCAACAAGAGGTACGCACGTGGTTCAGACGGCAGCCCAAATACTTTTATGCAGCAGGCATTGGGGCATTAATAAAGCGATGGGATAAGTGTATCAATGTAGATGGAGACTATGTTGAAAAATAAACCTTGGTTTTGGCTAACTATTTCTCTTATTACTTTTATAATAGCTTTTTGTGACCTACTTACTGACTTTCCCTCGTATACAGTATTACCATAATTTCCTCGTGGTCCCGATTTAATGACCAACGTCCTGCATGTACCCATGCACGTAGTACTATTATGAATATTATTCTGTTTCATTGTTTTCCTAGAAATTAATTCATTTTTTCTAATTATAATATACTAAAAGACTTTTATTTCTTTATTCCTTAAACAAATTTCCGGAAATTTCGGTTGAATAATTACGTAAAATGAAAGCTTTTTTGTGCTTTTCCTTGATTCATACTAAACAGTTCTGAAAAAGGCTGGTGTCACCACGGTTAATCACACTTATTGTTTGGCCTTCATATCTGAAGGCTGCACGAACAAAAATTGTGGCACAAATGTGTGTAGTTCGCGTGATTTGCTCCGATACCTCAAAAATTATGCAGAGCTGGAAAGTTTCCTAAATATGCTTCGATTTCCTTGTGGAGTATTTTTCGTTTCCAATTTCAAACATCCTTGTTTTTATATATTTAGATCATGCGTGGGAATAATACACTATTCAAGAACTAAAGTCGTCAATGTCATATTATATCAAATTTTCATATTTACAACAATGAGTGGCCGAATTTATGTATTTGCTTAATTAAAACGAATAGTGTTTCAAGTCTGTACGTAAGCATAATTTTTTATTTCTTTCATATAAGTTTAAATTTGAATTCGCATTAGAATTTGTCTTTCTTAACGATTGTCTCTGGCAAAAATCACCCGCATTTGACCGCGTTCGTTTTCCTGACGGTTCTAGGGGTTCTGTTCGCTAAATATATCTCCAACCAACGATGTTCGCGAGGAACGACAACATAACTCATCTTGGGTCTATTTTCTTTTGATCCTTGTTAGTATCTAATATTTAAAGTAACTTCTTTCAATAAACAAATAGAGAATAAATCTATTTTGTCTTCGTAGTAGTTTCCCAAATTAGATATCGCTTTTTAACGAGTTGTCAAGTTCGCTAGGAAACGTGTATATCTCACGGTTGAAGATACACGCAAATCTCAATTCGCGAGATTATATATCGTCGTACAGCATTACAATCTGTAGCACAAATATATTAAAAGAAAAGGAATGAAGTGAAGTGTAATCTTAGTATAAAAATATTAAATACTGTTAAAATGTAAAGTCTATTGTACTTAGCCGCGGTTGAGAATTGGCAAAAGCTATCGGTAACAGATGGGCGAAGAGACGCCAAGACAGTCGGCGCTTTATCAGCTTGAGTTGTGTTAGACAGAAGACGTATTTAATTGTCGTTGGGTGCGCTGAAATTTAAAAGAGCTGTAAGGGATTATTTCGCCGAGAATTGTTTTTATAGCATCTCCGAATACCTGGACTAGGGCTGGGTTGCGCTCGAAACTGTTATATTGATGTTATATGTTTGTTCATCTTGTATTTGTTTATGTACCAATTTTATTTATATTTATATTTATATGTATACTTTACTATTTATATTTGACGAAGCTTATATCTATGTGATCTAATAGCTAATAAAGAATTATTATTATTATTCCCTTGTATTCTCAATAGCTCAAAACGTACGCAAAACCTACCTAAACCTACTTATGACCTAAACTTTGCAATCGATATATCCGACTTGACATTCAAACGTTTTTGGTGACTTGAATGTGAGGAAGTCTTAAAAATTTGATACCACAGCCAAAACAAAAATTATCGAACTTTCTAAATCAAACAGTTTTCGACAGTTTGAAATTAGAATAATAGTGAAGGTAAATTTTATGTAAAAGTCAAAAAATCGTTCAGTTTAAAATGAGCATGTTGGTATATCGACTTCTGGTATAATAGGAAGCGACGCACGTCAAAATACTCGCTGAATTCTCTCCAAAAATCTATAAAATTTCCAGGTTTCTCCATTTCATACTTTACCAGACATCGAAAGTTGCAGTTTCCGATTTATACAGGACATGCTATATATTAGCGCAGGAGCTTACCTCTAAATAGGATCTTGCCGGGCATAGCTGTTTTCATTTATTTTCTCCCCCAGCGAACGTCGAAAATGTCCCCTCTAAGAAACGAAAACGAAATCGTTCGGCACGAACCCGCACCACCTACGCACGCAGCGGTAGTTCTTACAGAGGGCGCTCTGTACGGCGTACCTCCTAATGCACGCAACGAATAAATAATACGAATCATAAATCTTTGTGTCGAGGGCAGCACAGTTGCTATCGACCAGATTTTTTCCGTTTCATTTTCTGCCTTGCAGTCACAGGCTGAAGGTATTAAATGTCGAGATCCTTCCGTAGGCCCTTCATCGGTCTTACCGGCGGATATAGGGATAAGGAAAGGACGAAAAATTTTAAGTATAAAAGAAAAAGGATCGGCACGTAGAATGAGAATACTGTGCGATATGTCTTCGCGTGATCTATGGATCAGATGTACCTATCTGTTTTCGGCAAGATAAGTTTTGATAGGGGTGCAAAGATAAAGAGATACTTTGCATTCTTCCACAAGTATTTGAGCGACAATGGAAAAATATACAGCAAGCACCAGAACACCTAAAATTAAGGAAAATAAATTATGCAAGGTATTTTGTTGCCACAGCATATTACGAGCTATGCCTCACTGCATAGCTATTATGAGCTATGCTGTGAGGTTCTAAGGCCATCGAAAAGCAAATCCAACGATACGTTAAACTTTAACTTAGGAAATATGACGATATGCAGCAATAAAGGTTTAGGTAATATGTCTTTGTTGTTACGCAAAGTTGGCCAAAAAAGAGCACCAAATTGATTCTTGTGACGTCAGACTGATCTAAAAAGCTCGTTGTTAAGCAACGTAATCATAACAATTGTCAAGCTGTCAAATCCCAATTCCAAAAGCGTAAATTATTCTTGTTGTTTGTTGTTATTATATCCTGCATTTGTCATACGTTCCTTCTTTGTTTTAATTATTATTTTCTCTCATTTTCACTTGTTTTGTTAATTGTTGTTATTTCTGTACTTTATCGAACTTTATTGCAATTAATTAATTATGGTAAGTTTATTTAAATATGTTAGCTTTTGATAAACAATATGTTTGTTTTTTAGGCTTTTTGTGTTGTGACTTTTATGATGGCTTCGGCACGAAACATGCAATATTGCTGTCAATTTTAATATTACGCAAATCTGGCAACAATTATCACAAAGGTTCGACAAACGCGTGCTACAGCAGAAGCGCCGAGAGGGGATTTTGGTCGATGCAAAGCCAGTGGAGAGTTTAGTCATTCGATAGGCGAGGAAGTGAACTGTCGTTCGATAATTATCGGTTTATCGGTGTGCGCCTTTTAAAACATAGATCGTCGTGAGCGAGGTTTACATTTAGCATCGCATGTGAATAAATATATTAGCCGTTTCCCTGGGTTGGAATATACAGGTACTTTCATTCAGTGTAAAATTTGCAGTATACGGTTGTTAATTCGCGATACATTCCACTTTAGAAGAGATATTAAAAGTAAGTCCCGTACTGGGAATTTCTGTATGATTTTATTTTTATGCTAAGTGTGTGCAACATCCCACAACACCTAGTAGACAATGAACACTTTCGTCTTTTTTAGAATAAATATGTTCCCTCGTGGAAGCTACCAACCAATAGACAATTGCGATACAATTTACCACATTTGCAGGGTACAGTAAAAAACTATATAGTAGACGAGTTGAAAAATAAGAAAATTTGCGTAAGTGTGGATGAAACAATTGATGCACAGAAACACATCGTGATTCATGTTGTAGCGCGTCCCTTAAAACGTAATAATCCAGCAGCTTCCTTGTTATTAACCAATGAAAGGATTCAGAAAACTAATGCAGAAACCGTTATCAGGATAAAAGATTCGTGGAGAGAATTTTGTTTCACAGGAACCCAAGTCACAATGTTCGTTACTGATGGAGCCGCAACAATGCTGAGAGTTGGTAGGATGTTGAAAATATGCTTTCCGACTCTTCTTCACATAACACGCCTCATACACGCATGTCACCTCGTAGCAGAAACCATTCGAAAGAAGTATCCGATGGTGGATAAGTCAATAGCATCTACCAAAAAAGTGTTCATCAAATCTCCCAAACACATCCGTGTATTCAAACAATTATGTCCGAAATTACCACCACCACCTCGGCCTGTAATACTGCGATGGGGAACATGGCTCCAGGCAGTATCTTACTATCAGGAATATTTTTCACAAGTGAAAAATGTCATCTTGAAACTTGATTCAAATGATTGTGCAGCAGTTCGAGATAGTCAGCAACTTTTTTCCAATTCGGACGTTCAACAACAAATAGATGAAATTTCCATGAACTATTCTGAAGTTGCACAAGCTATTGTGCAATTAGAAAACAGTCATTTATCTGCACGAGACGCATTAAATTGCATAAACAATTTACAAGCCGCTCTAGAAAACTTGACGAACACTATAGGAGTCGATGTTGCTCAAAAATTTGTGCATTTTCAAGAAAATCCCGATTTACAAAAGGTTCGGTCTATAACTGAAAATCAAGAGTGCTCAGATGAGGAAAAGGAATATCTGACATTGCAAATCTTACTTCACTGGATGTCGAACGATCATTTTCGAAGTATACAACAATGTATTCACAACACCGTCGACGGCTGAATGAATCGACAATGGAAGCGTTGCTGATGTTGCAATTCTACGCAACTTACCAGGGCGGTTGGCAATTGTCCCAGTGGACATGAAGACGACAGGAAAAGGTAACAATATTATTTTTCACTAATATTGTATATTACGTACCTACTTTTATGCGGTGCGCCACTGCCGGTACCACCTTTTTAACGAACTCTATTCATTACATAAGATGTAAGAGTTAAGAGAAATCGTTTCAATGAATGATGTTTGTTTTACCGTAGCCAATTGTCACAAAATACCTTTAGAGAAGAAATTGAAGAGAGAGATGTAAAATTTGTTTGGATCTTTATTAGCTTGGCGCTCATGGTAAATATAAGAATGCGGCCTCCAATCATTCAAATCATATACAAAATACATTAAATTCAGATTTAATAGCCTCGTCATAAACTTAGTGAAAAGAGCTTATTTATGCTTCACACTAATTTATCTTCATAGGAAGTACCCGACACCGAAAACAAATGATTATTTATGATTATAAGTAGAGCCCGGTAACTGGAGAGCAATTGCAGCGGCGGTTTGACTGTGTTTATTTAGGTGAGCGAGGAGGGCTGGTCGATTATGATACGACACGACAAATCATCATCACCCAGTTCAGTTTAGCATTGGATAGTGGATAGGGCGTGTTGATTTTATTGATATAGACGTAGTTATTAATTGTAGTTATTATTTAGTGTAGTGACAACTAGACCCTAGCAAAACCTACATTACCACTGTTACTAGCTAGCCGAAGACTAGAAGAGTGTACTGCCGCAGCAATTACGAAGGTTGTACTTAATACATTGGAAAAATTTAAAATTTCAAAAGATAAAGTGTTGATGTTTATGAGCGAAGGCGCAGCGATAATGCGTTCGGTAGGCCGTTCTCTTCTTGAACATGATTGCAAGTGTTTACATGTTACGTGTAAAGTGCATGCTTTACATCTTGTGGCAGAAACCATTCGACAATGCTCTCCCGAGGTAGATGCATTAATAACAAGCACAAAAAAAGGATTGTTGAAATCTCTCAAACGCCTACGATTATTTCACACAGAGTGTCCTGGTATTCGTCAACCACCGGAGCCAATTCTTACACGTTGGGGAACATGGTTGCAGGCAGCTTTTTATTATGCTGAACATTTCAAAATAGTAAAAGCTGTTGTGCCACAATTCAATCCTGCCGAAGCTGCAGCTATTAAGGAGAGCAATACGAAATTTCAAGATATTTCCGTTGAAACAGATTTAAAAAATATTCGTAGCTACTATAAAGGATTAGCTGACGCAATAAACCAATTACAAAATAGATCGTTATCACTATTGGAGTATTTGCAAATTATGGACGGAGTGCATACACAGCTACTAACTATACATGACGCAAAATATAGTCACGTTTTAGAAAAGTTCGAGAGTGTGCTACAGAACGATCCCGATTTTAGCACACTAAAACAAATTTGTGATGGTGTATCGAATAATCCACTGATTAAGTGCAAAGAGTATTTTAATCATGCATGTATAAAACATCGGTAGATGTTGAACGCTCTTTTTCAAAATATAAACTCATTTTCTCACCACGGCGAACATCGCTCACCGAGACAACTGTGGAAACACATCTAATGGTGTCAACTTTTTGCCACTCTTATCCATATGATGTTAATACTGATAATGGTGCTTCTAGTTTTACTGTTTCGTAGCCAAGGCTGCTTAAAAGGGTGAGTGTTTCACTACTTTTCACATATTATAATTATGTATTAGTTCTGTTACTTTTTTTCTATTTTCTTTCTATTGTTTTTGTATACTAGGCAGGTACGGCTCCCTATTACCGGGCTCTAGTTATAATGGACGTAAGTGCGGTTGAGAATATTGTTATAAAACGCTACAGTATTCCGCACACGAGCTTTATTACTCTAGTAAAAAATTACAATACCAGCTGCTTTTCCAAATCATTTTAAATGATTATACTTTTAACAGTTGAGTAGGTCATCTAGGTAATCAATATTGCCATATAAAGGATTACTTCCAGTGATCCATATACGTAGAGGTAAATTAATTTCGGTTTGTGTAAAAATTTTAATTTACCCTTTTATGGTTTTTAGTTAAACGGTGCCAATACAGTTTCATTGCCTTGCTCGCATAAAATTGGCAAACATAAAGTTTACGACAGCGACGGTGTAAAATAAAAGTTGTTCTGGTGAAATTGGCCGTACATTTAGTTTATCTTCTGGGCTTTTGGGTAAAAAATTAATGTACAAGGTTAATCAATCAAAGTGAATGCCCTGGTTGTTAAATACTGCACTTAAATTGATTGCAGAGGGAGGAGGCAATGAGTTTGGGATGGCAATACGTTTTAAAACAGAGACTCTTAGTAACATACTTCAATAGTTTTGTTAGCGAAAGTATACTACGCTTGGTGATCTTTGTTTGTCGCCATTTACTTGTCAGCGCTGGCTAGGGCTAGGGCTAATGCTAAAAGCTACATTTTACTAATACGTTTCAGCAATCACATTTTGCTGTTTCAATGACGACAAAACTAAATTCTATTCTAAATTTGACTAACAAGGGAACGCAGGTAAGTGCATCTCACCGATTTAAATGAAACTTTGCGGGTTTATAGACCGATATAGTATAAGAATAACGGTAACCGTCTTAAAAAATACAATTCTGGCCATCTTGCCGTAAGCAAATAAAGATGGCCAGAATGAAATTTTTTAAAAACCAAAAACATTATAACATGATACAAATTTTAACATTTTAATTTATAAAACAAGTAATTTTAAAGAGTTGTGATTGTGACGACGTCTATTGTAAGTCTTACTATAATATTACTAATTAACCGCTTTATTTTTAACTCTGACTTGTTACAGTTTAGGATATAGCTATACATTAATTTAATAATTAAAAAATTTTCAACGTTATTAAAACGTACTAGCGATTGTCTCGTTACAGCTTTCTTTAGAAACTTAACTCTTCTTCGGGTAGACTACGAGGCACCAGGTGATTTTACTTTAGCAGCATATATTCCTATTTATATTTTAGATTTACTTTGCCATATATCACTAGCGTAACATATGTGTAGCTACAGATTTTTAGCGTCGATTTTACATCGTCATAAGCCCAGATTTGAACACGTCTTGAAATCACCACAATCACAATAGCGCATTGAAGAGTCTCCCACCAGTCGCAGTCCATTTTTTTTTTGCTGATATGCAACGCAGCAACAAGATTCTGCTAATTCTCCGACGTCTGGAAGCACGCAATCGTGGTAACCATCCTAAAACCACCTAAAGATCCGCTTCGCCCTCAGGACTACCACCCCATCAATCTTCTATCCTCCCTCTCAAAACTGCTTGAGGCAGTCATTCTAAGTCGCCTTAGAGATGCATTATGTGCGATAGAGCCGTACCCGGACGAACAGTTTGCTTTTCTTGTTGGGCTTTCGGCAGATCTTCAACTGTTTCGATTGTCTGAATTCACCAGAAATGCTTTTGAACGCAGAAAGACGGCTGGGGCGGTTTTTCTAGATATTCGAGGGCTTACAGTCTGACACCGCGGTCTGTTACGGAAGATGAATGGAATAGATGCTACCAATAATCTTTTATCACTTGTGGGTACATATTTGATGGGTAAAACGTTTTCAGTAAGAAACGGTCATCTCGAAGACCAATTCTGTCCGGGGTACCACAGGGTTCCCTGCTGGCACCTGAACTCTTTATTCTATACACCACCGATATTATCCACGCTTCACAAATAGAGATACCTATGTATGCTGATGACACACCAATTTACACGTCCTAGAGTAGCGAAGACCTAGTGGTGAGACGACTTCAAGAGATACTTTACGACTTGGTAAGATGGCTGAAGAAATGGAAACTCGTAATTAACAGTAGTAAGAGTGTATCGGTTAGGTTTATACGAAGAAGGAGACCTGCTCCAGAGACAGACATGGAAGGGCCGGATATTCTCTGGAGTTCTTCGGTCCGTTATCTAGGTGTAGTGTTTGAAAAGAGCAAAGAACTCCTCCAATCCACTTCTGGCCTGCGCGGTAGAGAAGCCCCAGGACGCCCCACTCCCACCCCGATGTAGAGTGGTCAAAATTCTGGACGTCATCTACTAGAGTAACGACATTTTCAACATAAATTAGGAACGTTACCTGGGAGATAATGCTTAGGATTTCGGGCAGAGGGTATTACCCTGCTTCTAAGTGATTAGGGAGCTTAAGGGCTAACTGCCCAGCTCTGGCAAGAGGAGAAGATCGAAGAGTACGTCTTCATAGCATGATCTGGACAATATTACAGATATATGCGTTGTTAAATTCATAGAAGAGATAAATATTGAAATCCGGATTCTACTTATGAACAACTCAAACCATATCGTAGCATTTTCAGGAAATACCTTCATATTTGATACACAATAAAATTAAAGACATCTAGAAATATTCAAGCTTCCCGAAAATAGAAATGCTCTGTTATTGTTTTATATTACAGGAGAATGCTGTTGAAAATCTCGTTTCATATGTCGGTCCAATACCTAAGCCGTTTAGCGACGCAAAAAAAAAATGGGAATAAAAACGTCTTTGAAGGATTATGAATATGTAATATCTTCGAATATTATAAAAAAACATGGGAAAATTAGAGATCAGAAGGAATAAAGAAAGCAGAGCGTATTAAGAAGAACTTATCTCTTACTACTCCAATCGTGTGTACAATAAAACGGTTCGCATAAGCTATCCGTGAACGACGCCCGTCTTGACAAAGCGAGGTCCAACGCTGAGGTAAAGAATAGCCCCAATAACGCGTGACAATAAAGGAAATATGTCACGAACGACGGATTTTGCTTGCAGGAAAGACCCGGTAACCTCAAACTGCCGACCGTTCTGTCTTATTTTCTTTTCGCTTCGTTTTATGTATTACATAAACAACAATTTCTTAGATCAGTGTATCAACACTTACAATTTATCTTTGTAAGGATTTCTGGATTTTGGAGTGTAGGGGAATTAGCCTTGCATACACATTTTGATTGATTGATTGGATTGATTTCCCTACCAAAGCAGGGCTGGTCTTTACATCCCTAACACTGAAGCTTAGTAGCTTATTGTATTATTCCTGCTTCGGTTTTGTTTTACTTGAACAAGTTAGTTACCGCAATCAGGTTTAAGAGCCTATGTAGTAAATCTTTCTCCATTGGTAGTTCAATTGTGCTTCGCATAGCGAATCTTCGTTGAGCTAACGCTGCACATTCGAAAATAATATGAGGGGCTGTTTCCTCCTCCTCATTGCAAAGTCTACATAAGGGCTCATCTTTTTAGATCCCCATCTTATGCAAGTGGCCTCCCAACCAGCCATGTCCTGTTAATAGACATGTTGCTGCTCTAAGTGCATACACATCTACTCTGTTGTGAACTAAATGGACTATACGAAAATGGAACTCCCTCTTCTGAATGAACTTTTCCTTCTGAATGAACCTTTCCTTCTCTTTGGATCTCTGAGTTAACAGCTTGGTATTAAAAAAAATCGATCTAAAGCATAATTCATTCTCAACTGCAGTAACAATTAAATTAATGTTTTAAGCTCTTATATGCATTCACTTCAATACTATGACATTTCTAGTTAATAAGCAAGGAGCAGTAGGAAACATATAACAATTAATGGTGTCGTATGAGAGTGCCTTATTCTTGATTGCGGGACTGGTGGTGCAGCGCCTAGCGCTTTCGGCTATCAGTTTTGATGTACCAGGTTCGAACCGCATGCTCGTAAGTCTCAGAGTGAGATTTTCCGTGGTTTTCCTTGCTCCAAATTTAGCGAATGCTGAGGGTGAACGTTTTAAGACGCTCAACGGACGATAGAAAAGCATGGATTAATATTATTATTATTATTATTGACCATAATTACTTGTATGGACACATACTAATGTGCATAGGATGTTTACACAGTAAAAGTGACTTCAGCTACAGAAGTTCTTTCTGTTGGAAATGGAACTACAGGACTACAAAACTCCAACTTCAGTATCCATCTGTTGATTGTCTCCTTGTTGAATTGTCCGTGACAGTTTTTTGAAATGCTTGAGTTGTACTAGTGGGCACAGCAACAACAAAATATCGCTGTATTTCCAAGGTGGTAGGTGACATTTATTATATATTTTTCGCCAAACACTCTTCTAACAATAACAACAAAGTTATTACAAATTCCAAATGTAAATTTTCATCCATTTATTATCCCTAAAATTGTACACGTATTTATTAGCACAAGATCCGTACGATTTGTAATAAATTTGTTAAGTTATAATACTACACTCTGAGTTTCCGGATTAGAACCGCGTCGTTGTCGTAGCTTCCGCCGACGTTTCGTCCATACTCTTATGGAACATCTTCAGAGCTGTTACTGCACACTGACTGGGCACAATGGAGCGGAGGTTTAATCAGCTGGGATTTTCAGGTGTGATCTAACGGAGAGCCATTTGCGCAATTTAAATTGTTGGGCTGTTTGAAGATATAATCGTTAGAGTTGCGAGATAAGATGCGGATAGAGTTAAATTGGATTTGGTGGCCAGTTTCCAGTCTATGCTCATCCAGCGCGGACCTGGCTACACGCAACGCCCACGTACAACGCTTTGTTTCGCCGATGTACACACTACCGCACGACCATGGAATCTGGTAAACACCAGGGGCTTCCAGATGATTGCGGTCTTTGATGGGAAAGAAGTCTGAGAGTTTATTATTGGGCTTGAAGATGGTTTTTATGTTGTTTCTGATGAAAATCTTGCTAAAGCTTTCTTATATTGAACTTAGTGGTAGGAAAATTGCTATAACTAATTCAACCAAATTCTTAGGTTTTTATATTGACGAATTCTTGAAGTGATCAACGCATACGGATAACATTATTAAACAACTTAATTAAATAACCTTTGTTTTTAAATAGCATAATTTACTAACTTTTTATGGAGTACATATTTACGATTGCATAATTTTTCTGTTTAAAAATAAAACGGTTAAAAATGATTCTAAATACAATCATGTACATAATATTCGTTCAAAAAATGAGTTTTATCAGTGTCCAATACATAGGTTAACATTAACAGAAAGGATTGTGTATTACTCTAGTCCACGTTTATACGCGTTGGTCTACATTTCACCGGGGTGCAAGATATATTGTACGTAGCGCGATCTGGCATACTTGCATTTATCCTCGCCGGCCAGCATCACCGCGCGCAACTGCTGTAGACTATCTGACGCACCCTCTGTTTTTCTGTACGCTCGTAAGGTTCTAACAAGAGATCGTAGATTTCGAATACATTATGTTAGTTTATACAACCGCAAAGATGGTACCTACAGATCATTCAATGGTATTTTGGGAATTGCCGTAAATGCCAACAAATAGACGAACATCCTCAAATCCTTCTAACGCAACTCGAGCGAAGAGTGTGTGTAGAGTGAGGGTTTATTCGTTAGTTGAAATGGGCGAACCTTGCTTTAGCCGGCAAATTTCAAACGAAATCGATAGTAATAGAAGTAAACTGTACCTTCTTTAAGTTCGCTGATGTTTTGTAAGCATTTGTACCTACACAAATAATACCATCTCGTTCGATGAGTATACTTTTCCGTTCTATGTATTTAAATTCGAACCCCATATGATGAAGTCAAGGAGATCACCATCACTATTGATAGCAGCACGAATTGTATTTAAACTAGGTGGCATATTTTGCATAAAAAGCCATGCTCTTTACGTCAAATACATTCGTGTTCTCATTATACTTAGTCGGTCACTAAGTTCTGTCACCAAAGTTTGTCTAAAAATTCAAACGCATAGCATGCCACTGATAAAAACAGACGACTAATTGAGATTGTGTCATTTATTGTGGGTCGTTTAACGTTAAAGGTGTTGCGAACGAGTAATAAATAAACATGGAATGGAGCCCAAGAGAAGATCGTGCTGCTATAATTGCATTTCATCGTTGCGGACATTCGCCAAGTACAATTTTCAATCCGCTGAAAAATTTGGAAATTACGAAAAGGTTCGTTTATCGTACCATTGAAAGATACAATGAAATTAGCAGTGTCGATGACAAGGAGAGATCTGGCTATCCTCGATCAGTTCGCACTCCGGCTGTCATTAAAGCTGTCTATGCACGCATCAAACGAAATCCTCTCCGAAAGCAGAAACTATTGGCGTTGCAGATGGGTGTGACTAAAAGTACATTCAAAAATACCCTGAATCAAGACCTTAAGCTTCGCGCTTTCAGAAGGAAAAGCGGTCACTTGCTCAACGCACGTCTGAAAGGTTTAAGGCTTCAAAGATGCGGAGTCTTATTAAAACGGTACGCTAACAACGAAAACCGCCGTATCCTATTTTCCGACGAGAAAATCTTCACTGTTGAAGAACAATTTAATCGGCAAAATAATCGAATCCAATAGTGAAAAAGCAGGTGTGGTCGCTCCCCGTGTTCAAAGGGGTCATCATCCATCCTCAGTAATGGTTTGGTTAGGGGTATCTTATTTCGGAGCAACTGAAGTTCATTCCTGTGAGAAAGGAGTGAAAACCAGTGCCCAAGTCTAACGGGAGACGGTCCTGGAAAAGATAGTAAAACCTCTAAGCCAGCGCTTATTCAAAAACCAGGATTGAGTCTTCCAGCAGGACTCTGCGCCTCCTCACAAGGCCAAAAGTACTCAGTGTTGGTTACAGGCGAATAACATCGACTTTATCAAGCATGAAGATTGGCCATCTTCTAGTCCCGATCTTAATCCTCTGGATTATAAAATCTGGCAAGCTTTGAAGGAGATAGCCTGCGCTAAACGCCACAGAAATTTGGACTCGCTAAAAGCATCTGTCAAGAAGGCAGTGGCGGAGATAGACATGGAAATGGTGCGTAATGCGATTGATGACTGGCCTCGCTGATTAAGCGCCTGTATTACGAAACGAGGGGATCATTTTGAATAATTTTTTAATACCTTATTGAGAATGCTATATTAATCTATTTTATCAATAAAAGGTTCTTATTTTCTTTTCTGTTTTGTTTAATATAATGATAAATGTTGTGACATAACTTAGTGACCGACTAAGTATGTATATAATCAGTCGTTTACTTATATGCCTTTCCTTTTCTTGTTTCTTTTGCTTCTGTTGTATATTACATATTGTACGCTCTGAGCAACCTAAAGTTTTACTTGCAGCATCACTTACATTCATATATTTATTAAAATAATTGAACCCATTGGCAATCATGTGTTTTTTCTTATGACTAAATTTTTCTCTCCTTCTCCGTTTTCTGTCTATAGGCTCCATTAATGCAGTGAAAACTATAACAAAATGTTATTGCTCTAGAATCCAAACACGATTTCAAGCAAAGCATTTATCACGCAGTTAATACTAGCTGATGAACCATTCATCAAATTCATAAGTCTGGCTATCTATTTTAATCTCATTTATATTCTAATGAAGCTTTAAAAATAAAAGCCAAATATTAGTGAAATTTACAAGAGTTAGATTGTTTTTAAACTTTGCTCGTCATCCCCACAGTATTTACCACGTGCTAGTTTGTAACGATCGCCTCCTTGGTGTTTGAAAGCATTTATCGGCATTGAAACAGTTCACTAAAACCCTTACCACAACACTTAATTCGCACTGGACGCACGTTTCGATAGCCAAGCTATCATCATCAGCAGCAAGACTGAACTAACAAGCTAAGTGAAAAACTAACCTTAGAAACACTTTCGTTAGATAACCAAATGGATAGAGAGGAAGTTACTAGCTTCATTTCTTTGGCAAAACTTTGCATGAAACAAAACTTTTTCCAAATTAACAACACTTTTTATCAACAAACGGAAGGAACAGCAATGGGTAACAGCTTATCTCCGTTTATGGCTAACCTCTTTATGGGTAAATTTGAAACTGACCTGAAGAATACTTTCGCTTATTTCCCTCGGCTTTGAATCAGATACGTCGATGACATTTTTTGTATCTTTGACATCAGTAAATGTTCAATAACGGATTTCATAGAACAACTTAACTCAAAATTTCCCTCTATCAAATTTACCCACGAAGAAGAAAAAGACAACAGGATTCCTTTCCTCGACATGTTAGTAATAAGAAATAAAAATAAGTTAGAAATAGACGTTTATAGGAAACCTACTAGTAATAATAGATTCATCTTACAGGATTCTAATCACTCATATGAACACAAACTTTCGGCTATTAACTTTTGGTGCACCGGTTACTCAATTTTCCTTTAACGAAAGATAGATATCAAAATGAACTAAAAGAAATCATCAATATTTCTAATTTTAACGAATTCTCTGAAGATGTCGTCTATAATACTATTAGGAAACATAAGAATAGATTAAGAATTAGAAATGTAAGCACATTAGAACGCATTGACGGCCGTAATAATAAGAAATATGTTAAATTACCCTTTTATCCATGTTACACCAAGGGTCTTCAAAAAATCTTTTCTAAGATTGACCGCAAGATTGTTTTCTCTTCGAGCAATAACCTTAAAAACCTTTTAGGAAATTCCAAAGACCCAGTGGATAACATGGATAAATCAGGAATTTACAAAATTTCATGTAAAGATTGTGATCAAGTGTATATTGGGCAGACAAAAAGATCAATCAAAATTAGGTACAAAGAACATTTGGCTCATCTCAAATTCAGAAGGTTTGATAAATCTAGCGTTGCCCTACATATGCTTGAAAATAACCATAATGTTGATAATATAAAGTTAATTAAAAACGTAAGGAGTACTTCTCAATTAAATTGTTATGAAGGCATGGAAATTTACAAAAACAAAACTCACTTAATGAATTCAGATTTAGGACCACTAAATTCCAGCCTTTATCCTTTGTTACATCATGTTTAATCTTTTATAGCTGTAATTTTAACCATGTGCAATGGACCGCTTCATTGTAATCCAGGATTTATTAACTCACGTCATTCGGCTCATTTACCTTTAGGCTATTTATAGTCCTGTGCAATGAAGCGGTTCATTAAATTTTACGATTTTAAATTTACATATTGCATAATTTATTTTCCTTATAAGGTTAGTTTTTCACTTAGCTTGTTAGTTCAGTCTTGCTGCTGATGATGATAGCTTGGCTATCGAAACGTGCGTCCAGTGCGAATTAAGTGTTGTGGTAAGGGTTTTAGTGAACTGTTTCAGTGTTCCAGTGCCACAGTTTTAGAGTATCCATTTATTTATCGGCATATGAAGAGTATGGCAGTTAGCTACACGAAGAACAGACTAATTCTTAACTAGAATAAGCGGATAAATTTTAAATTTTATACACTGAAAATTTCTGGCGCGGTAAAGAATTGCGCTCGATTTCATCACTCACGGCAAAAGCAATGTAAGGAGAGAAAACATTAGCCAATGGACATATCTCTGCCGTGAGTGATTTCATCAATATATCAGCATTATTGTTATTGTTTCTAAACATTCCTTCATTCCAACTTTATCAATGGGGTAATCCTAAGAAATACTTTAGGGTACTCAACAAGTTGACAGATAACCAAGAAGTGGGAAATTTATGCAATGTTTAATAGATACTGGCAAATTTCTTTGCAAAAAATTGTTCAGATTATTGCATCGTAACAAACGGGTCTAATGTTGAATAATATTGTAGGGTTTTTCATATCGCGCTTAGTGTTTAATATAAAATCACATGAAAGATGTGATGTTTTTCCAGAATCATTGCGAATGATTCATAATAAAGTCCCAATAAACTCTAATATGTAGCTGCCGTGCATAAGACTCCTAAATCATTAAAAAGAAACTTCCTTATAACTGGAAAAAAATCATACGCATCTTTTTAAAAAAGATTGAAATATTATTTAGCAAATGTGTAAATATTTTTATAAATTTGAATTGTCTAATTAACATCATGTATTATGTAATTCACACGTATTATCTTTTATTGTCAGCGACTGGTTCAATACTTTCAAGATCTTTTGGGACCAAAACTTAATACTGGCATTAAAAAGCGAAACTGATCATTATTCCTTATCATTTTCAAATTATATTTTAACATTATCTCGATTCTCGAAAAATAACTCAAGCTTGTTTCCAACTAAGAACACAAACGCAACACCTTAATCTTTTATAAATCCTATAATATACCCCAATATTATTTTCGGTCAATTGCCATCTTTTTAAGAACCTTATTGTCTGCAATAGACATCAATTACTTAACTATCAAGCCTTAACTTACCCGACGGTGACATCAAAGATGTTACTTCCGACGGAAGAAGAGACGGCCATATCTCCAAAGCCCTTCCTAGCGACGATGACCGAAGTGATGAGATCGGGAATGGAGGTACCGGCGGCGAGAAAGGTCAGTCCCATCACTTCCGGAGGAATCAGCACCGTTTCGCCCACCATATTGGCCCACCACACCATCAGGTACGAATAGGCGGCAATCCATAAGATACTTCCGAGGAAGGTTATGGGAAAGAACTTCTTACCTGAAGAAAAGAAGATAAAAAGCAATTGATATATTGGATTAAAACAACAACTGCTTTCAAATTATTTCATCTAATCGTAGTGCCTCAATTCTACTACGGTTTTGTATATTTCTTCCCCAGTTAGTTCTTTTATTTTAAATTGTGTTTCTAGTTTGGGGGGATTCGTCATTGGTGTTGTTTCTTTAAGTTTTGCAACTTGTCCCTCCGCTAATTTTTTGCCTATGTTTGCAAAATGTGTATTTATTTCTTAAGCTATTCCATACCAACTTGTTGTTACTGTGGTGTCTTCTTTTTCTACATAGAAAAAAATAACAAACAATAAATTATGAGAAAATTATATCAGAAGCAAGTGTTCAAACTGTTGACCAAACGCTGCTAAACGGTGTCGTTATCTTCCACGAAAGTGACGTATTCATATTCTGAATATTTCTTACAGTTATTTCTCTAAGTGCTACCATTATTCTCTGCTTCAAATCGTTGATGTTAGAGGGTCTGCGTCGAATATCGTCAGAAACCTTCGTTGGAATGTAATCCCAAACAAAAACATCCAACGGGCTTAAATCAGGACTTCTTGTCGGCCACTTCAGTGGCCCACGACAACCTACCCACCCATCTGGAAATTCACTATTCAACAATTCTGTAGTTTCCCTGATGCTATGAGTTGGTGCCCCATCGTGCTGGTAAATGATCCTCCAGTTTACAGGAATATTGCCAATAGCTGGAAGAATTGTGTCTCTCAGCAATTCCAAATGCTTTTGGGCATTCAGTGAACCGTCGATAAAAAAACGGACCAACAATGTGATTACGTAGAATTCTGGCCCATGCCTTCTGAAGAGTTTGAGCGTAGGTATACTGGAAATCGTTAGAGATAAAAGGTCGGTTAAATGGTGAAAAGGTTGCTCACTTATAAGGCTAAGTACAATCTGGGATTACATTTTTAAAAATCCATTCCGTTACTAAGATACAGGGTGAAAACCAAAAATGCGCGTTTTCCAAAAACCTTAATATTTTCGTTATTATAAAAAATACAGTCGTCAAATTTTCAGCATAGGGGTAGTTAGTAATGAGGACTTCAAAAATTGCATTAGAAAAATTCTAGGCTCACTGGATTCTTGTACCCAACTGTTGTTTTTCTTATAGGCGTCATATTGGATTTTTAAATTTTTGAAACGGTCATAAAAATGCTTTTCAACCATATATAACATCCCCATGCTCAATGAAGAAAAACTATGAGAAATAGCAAAATTACGATTTGCCCGTAGTAGGCTGGCACCTATCCATACATTTATTAAACAATCGCAACGGCTCCGAATTTTCTAGCTGTCTTTGTGGTGTAAAAAGTTACTGATTTGTGATTTTAAAATGGATCGTTTTTCGAAGATAAATATGATACGCTGGAGTGTTTTATTCTCTGTCGGAGAAATGATGAGATGGTCGCAGAAATGTATTTCAATAAATGCCCAGAAAGACTTCAGCCAGGTAGAAGCACATTTCGGCGATTACGCGAAAATTTAATAAATCACAGACGTTTTGTTAAGTCGAAAGGAATAAGCACACAGACGAAAATAAAGAAAATATGGTCTTGCAAGCCGTACTTGAGAAACCCCGTACTTCTTTACGCGAAATTGAAAATACCATAGACATTGCCCTGTCAACAGACAGTAGCATTTTAAAACGTTACAAATACCTTCCCTATCCGGCCAAGACGTGACCATATAAAGGGCAATTTTGCCGAATCATACTTAGGAACATTAGGAACAACAATTCTAAAGCAAATTAAACAATAGCGTATTGGCGTTTGGTAAATTTCACTATTATACATTGACCTCAGTGAAGATAAGATGTTATTCCGACATAGGATTATGCAATTTCCGTTATATAGTACTCGTAATCATGTCTGAACTCGGAGGATGACCTACACGTCGATAACCTTATATAAAATCGTACGTTATATAGTACTCGTAATCATGTCTGAACTCGGAGGATGACCTACACGTCGATAACCTTATATAAAATCGTACAACACTACATAGACGTCATTAATGACGTACCCTGCCCCAAATCGTGGCAATCTTGTATAAACACTCTGAAAAAATGTTCTATTTCTTACGAAATTTTATATATCGTCCAAATTATTATTGATTTTAAGTAGATTACCTAGCAGAAAGCATTTATCGATCCAAAGACTAATTTAACCTTTCACATTTCTTATCCTGCTGTTCATCATAGGCGAAGGGAAAAATATCACGTTTTGGCGTTGCATGTTGATTAATATCCTGCAGTTTATCTATAGGCGCTATTCGTACATGTGTATATGAATGTTTGCGCCGTCATAAATGTCGCGTCTATATGCTTTCAATATCGAACTATTGTACTGTGCTGCATAAAAACGCAATTTTGGTATATATTATCCTGCTTGACAGTTACCTATGATATAACGCAATGTTGTAGCTGGCATTTCGCGACATGAATTCATGTTAACGCGTTGTGTAAATCGCGAAAATTGCTACAAAAGGCCGCGCAAATATATTACGTCATGAATATCGAATATGTTCAAAATTATCGGCTATATTTAAATTTTTCACAATATCTGATAAAGTTATGAATTAATAACACTAAACTGCAAAGGAGGCTCTATATAGGGAAGTGGCATATAAAATGATTACTTTGTTAGAACAAAATGTTGCACGGAAAGATGTAATTCACATGTCTAGATCCTACAATTTTTTTGTGATTAAAGATACAGACCCTGGCCGTCGAATCAGGACCACTTAAAATTATTACAATACTATAACATATATTTACTAATATTTGCTTATTCCTCTTGTGTGTTTTATTTCCTCAATCCTTTTTGGCGTACTGCTAATGCAGCTTTTTATTGTTTTTTTCGTTTATTTCGTCGCTATTATGCCATACATCTTCAATATGTTGTAGTAATTCTTCCTTTGTAGTTGAGTGTCGTTTACTTACTTGTTTTTCAAGTTCCACACATTTTCAATTGGGATTGCTTCTGGTCAATTGCCTGGCCTGGGTAGTACATGCAGATTTTTAGATTCAAGGTATCGCATTACACTTTTTGCCTTGTGACACGGTGCGTTGTCTTGCATGAAAGTATATGGTCCTTGAGTCGGGTCCAATGAGCCAATATAAGGTATTAAATAGTTTTCTAAAACTTTTTTATATTGTTTTTGTTCCATTGTTCCGTTAACGAAATATAGTGGTCCCGGTCCTTCTGTCGTAATACACGACCAAACCATTAGGGATGGGGGGTGTTTAATAGATTTCATCGTGCATGCTTCGGTTTAACCTGCTACTTTGGCTTTATACATATACACAGCATCTGCTTAAATATATAATGTGATATGAGGGAGAATATTGACCAAATTGCGGTAGCTGGTTTTAGCTTTTCTGTTTCGATTTGCTTGAAAAGGCAAAGCAAAAAAAAAGAAGTTGATGTGATATAGGATTGCGTTGTTCAATATTGATTACAAAATACATGGATTACTGGAATACTGGATTACTTTAAATACTTGAAGAAACAAAACAATCAACCTTTTCAAATAAGAACAGAAAAAATGGAGCACATTTTTTCATACATTGACATTCACCTTATTTCAAACGGTTTCAAAGAAACTTTTATAACGGGTGTTTTTTTTTTCGCTTAGATAGAACTTACGAAAAAGATAACTGTCAAACGAGCTGTCAGCTGTCAGCTGCGTTCGCTTTTTGACATTTACGATTAGTATACTCTGGCAAGTCATCATGAATAGACTCAGCTTGAACAATGCTACCAATGACTTATTTTGAAAATAAGTCATCGATTCACGCAACTTACAGGCCCACATAATTGTTCTTCTAAGCAAGACATCCGTCGTACGTTGGCTAGATTTCATAGCACACACTCCCTACATGATGCAACAGCACCAACACGTCGACGGAATGTTCGTAATGAAGAGAATATCGTTGCAGTAAACGAAAGTGTGGAGGAAGCCGTGATTCGTCGCTATAAATAATCTAGGAAAAAGTAAAAAATGTAGAGAACCATTAACCAAAATGAGGATGAATTTGACCAAAAATACAGATGATAAATGAAACTTGCCTTTCCCCAATCTTCACCTGTCCGTTATATTCTGTAGCCCATTGAAATCGTGTCAGTTTCATTTTAGATGTTAGTCTTGGCTTCTTTGCCGGATGTCTGTATTTCAAGCCTGCTTCATGAAGACATCTGCCGATTGCTCGGGCTTATATTTGTATACCTTCTCCACTAAGAATTTTATGAACACCTTCAGTGGATAAAAAACGATGTTTTGTAGGCACTTTTACTATACGACGATCATCCCTTACAGTTGTTTTGCATGTGCCGGCACAGTATATTCTGCCACTATTTGTACTAGGAATATTCTCCCTAATTAATTTCGCGATCCTCAGAACAGTTTGATGTAATACACCCTCTTTTTGTGCAAATGTGTTGTAAGAACTCTCCCATCTCTAGAAAAGCAGAAATTCGTGCTTTTTTCTCTGTGGTTATATTCTTCTTCTTTCCCATTATGATAATAATTGAACGCGAAAATAGAGGCACACTAATAAAATTAAAACCCTTTGAAATATAATTGAAAAATGTCGTGAGTACACGAAACTCAACTACAAAGGAAGAATTACAACAACATATTGAAGATGTATGGCATAATAGTGACAAAAAAAACAAAGAAAAAGCTGCATTGGCAGTACGCCAAAAAGGATTGAAGAAATAATAAAACACAGAAGAGGAACAAGCAAAATTATACTTACTTGCATGTTATATGTAATTAAATAATAATATTACCAACACTACCAACTGTTTTTTACCTCAAATTCATAGTATTTTTAAGCGGTCCCAATTCGATGGCCAGAGACTGTACACATTCGGCCACCAAGAAGTTTACACTGATTTAATTATCGATCCCTTTCGTGCAGCGGATGGTCGCAAGCTTGACTTGAGAGATATGATACATCAGACATGTCTACAAATTAATGTAACACGGTCCTGCGGTAGTTATCTGTGGCGTGCCGATAGTATGAAACAATCCAGTCCGCGCCTAAAATTGTTTATACGGAACATAATAGAGCTGGTCATAATGAAATGCCTGAATACCATTGTGGGAAGTACAATTTATGCAGCGGATTACTTACAACGAGTAGGGCTTAGTTAAGTTTAGTTTGGGGTTTATGTAACCGTTGTGTATTATAAATTCTATGGTATGTGCGCTGATGATATATGTATGTCTTTTGTGTAGATTTAACAGTAGCAGGTTATGTTAGTCCAAAAGTTGCTTAACTAGAATACAAAAATAAATAGGGTGTGTGTTCAAAATGCTGTGCATTTAAAATGTAGTATATTTCGATTTTCGAAATTCTCCTGCAACTTCCAATAAAGTGTGTCAATATAGTTTTTTAACTGATCTTAAAACCATTGTTATTTCCTCGAAACATCCTCGTTTTGGTCTAGTTTAAGATGGAATATACGGAAAACTCAACAATATGCAATCTGGTATTTATAACCTGGTTTATAGTGGAACTTTTAAGCTCAAAATCACTACGCAATAAGTTACAAATGCGAGGTACGACTTTCGTAAAGAAAAACCCACTCTTCTGTTCTGTATTCATTTCATCTTTAATATCTCATAAATTTAGTTCAGTTGATACTATTGCTTGCGGTTCTCCTTCATCTGATACTCGTCCTATACTGGTTTACTTTTCAAGAGTATGCGAAAGGATGCAATTCAAATCGTCTCCACAATCATAGATTGGTTTAGATGTTACAACCGTTTCTGTAATTGGTACAGCAGGTTCTTTGTTTACTTCTTGCGGTTCCTCTTCATCTACAGATTTAAGCGTAATTACAGGTTCTTGTGTTATACTTTCTTGTTGTACTATTTTGTGCTTTTCATTACGTTCTATCATTACATAACACTGGGGAACAGCAATTTCGTTGTCTTAAATCTGTGACTTGTTTTCAACTAACTTTTCGCCTCTGGATCCAAAAATAACCGCAGCTTTTGTCAATCACGTCAACTTTTTAAGCTACAGAATACCCTCAAAGGTCATACAAATTGTGCATATAAAGGAAAATAAAGACAAAAACGTACCAAATATACTGTTTATAAAGAATAATTTTATTCATACAAAGGCTATAATAGTTACTGCAAGTTAAACTGTGTTCATACAAATAGTTGTTTTTTTATCGAACGGTAATTACATATTAAGGCAAACATTTTCGCTTATAGCTTTTTCTGGAATGTTTAATCTGTGGACATTCTCGCTTGATGCTTCAACAATAGTCAGCCATCATAGGTACATCCCATCTACCTTGATACCGTGCCTCCATGACCTTCAAATGCTGGTGAAATCGCTCACCCCGCTCATCACTGACTGCACCAAGATTTTCCGGGAAGTTAGCAAGATAGCTATGTAAAAAATGTAATTTGGTGCTCATGTTGCAACCTAGCAGTTTGAAGCTCTCCAAGAGTTGCTGAATAATTTTGGCGTAATTCTATGCCCGTGTATTTCCAAGATAGTCTTTAACAATGTTTTTGAATGCCAACCAAGCATTCTTTTCAATTTTCGACATTGTTCCGATGAAATACTCATCTTTAATAAGCTGCCGAATCTGTGGGCCATCAAAAACACCGGCCTTTATCTTTTCAAATGACAGGCTAGGAAACGCCGAAATGAGATACTTGAAATAGTCTCCTTCAATTGGTAAAGCTTTAACGAATTGCTTCATGAGACCCAATTTTATATGCAGAGGTGGAAATATAATGTTCTTTCTGTCGACAAGTGGCTGATGTACAATGTTTGGATCACTAGGTTTCAAGTCAGATCGTGGCAGCCAATTCGACTGCACCCAATGCTTCTCACGAGCTCTGCTGTCCCACATACACAAAAAGCAGAGGTACTTGGTATATCCGCTTTGCTGGCCAAAAAGGAAGCTAACCATTTTAAGGTCAACACAGATGATCCATTGGTGCATGTGGTATTGCAACAAATCAATGACTCTCTTTATGTCTTCATATTCTTCACTCAAACGAACTGAATGGCCTATTGGGACTGAACCAAATAAATTTCCATTGTGGAGGAGAACACATTTCAAGCTCCGCTTTGAGCTATCGATAAATAGTCGCCATTCAGTTGCGTTATAGGCTGAAATTCCCAACTCTTCCATTAAACCATGTACGTTATGGCAATACACAAATCCATCATCACTTCGAAAGTATTGTAGCAAGCAAGTTTTTCTCGTGCAGTCTTGATGCTAAGAGTTCTGAAGCTTTTTTCCATGCTCGATTTCGCGGAGAGTGGTCACATTCTCATAAAGTGTAGAGATAAAACTTGACGTGGTAGAAGAAAACTAACTGCAGTTTTGAAACCAGCACGCCTAATTAACTATAAAACAGCTCAAAAACCAAACTCAACAGAAATTGTGTTACAAATTGTTCCCCAGTGTAATGTAGTTTGTTCAGGAATATATTGCGGATGCTCTTCTACTTGTTGTGTTTCTGGCTCTTTTGGTAATTCTTCTTTATGGTCAAGTACTTTTGCGTCATTTACAGCTTCTTCTTTTTTCTGTTTGGTCTTCTTTTGTTTGTTGTGCTGACATTATCGCTTCGTCAGGGTGTTGTATGGGTCTTCTCTCCTCTACCACTTCTGGAGTTGCAGAAGGTCCTTCTTGTTCCGCTTCGGTAGGGGATACAGCTTCCGGTAGAGACGTAGCTTCTAGAATTTCAGATTGCGAGGTATTTTAATTTCATGCCGTATCGTTTGTTAGACTTCAACGGGTTTAATAGAAGCATGGGTAGTTAGTTCGTAATAAGTTCTTCTTCTGAGATGTGATATTAACTTTTAAAAAGAAAATGTGGCGAAAATTGTTAATCTCTCCGCTGTCACATACAGATTTGGCAGAAATTCCATGCGACTCGTGTATATGTAAGATATATATATATATATGTAATGTGCCCTACTATTCTAACCCTTTGCGTCTGACTTCAATTTATAGTTAATATGAACTATACTTTATGCGAAGATCCTTTAATATTTTTGTGAGATCTATTTCTTTTCCAAATCACAAAGTTCCACACTTACTATCCAACAGTTTTTTATTTACCGCGCCACTAATATTGTCACATAAACAAGGAAGCCATAGATCAAAATAAAAATCGGTTGCATGCATCATCCGTTCGTCAGCATTTCTATAAAACAGCGGAGCCCCCTTATTTTATACAGGGATTACGGTTGTCACAACCTTTATTCACCAAATCTGGTGGAGAATAAATGAATAACAGAACTGGTAACAATAAATTTAATAACTTCAGGAATATTTTCATCCGTAGCTAAAATTTCGTATGAAACCTTCATAAGACATTAAGCAATTCACGCAGCTATAAACTAAATATCAATTTTATTAAGAAGAATTGGAGAAAGTGGATGACGGGTATTGGAAGCTAGATTTAGCTCGATACCCGCGGAAAAAATTTTCTTTTTCTGTTAATTGCCTGCAGTGTAAGAAGTATCCGGTTGCAGGTATTTATTAGCCAATTTCAAACCTTACACAAACCCTTTGTTGTTTTAATTTCCAAGAAAATTGCTTGTAACGCTCTAATGAACAATCGTTGCAAAGTTATAAATGCCGCTGGTACAACAATAGCGCCATCTGGATGTTTGAAATAAAACGGATAAAGTTACCCATGTTACTTCTTCGCCAACTTTATACGTCGGGCCACAAAAGCGACACCTTAGTGATCCGAGTTTCTTTTCTTATAACATTGCGTATCGCTTCTCTTTTTCGAAGACTCCTACAACAAAACGTCGTTGAGTGCGTCATGGGAAAATTCGCACCTGGTTACAAAATTATCAAACTAAATCCGTCGCACGAACGGAACGAAGCAATTCATTATGACGTCAATACGATATGCTACTATGTAAAATATGATAAAGCTCACCTGAAAACTTTGCAATTATTGTTATTCATTTATTTTGTATACCATGACTAGATTAATTAAACCTACTTTAACGGAAATGAGTGTCTTCATGTACAGTGAAGTCCTGTGTCGTCCGCAGCTCAATTCCGCTCCTAGTTCCACCGAAAGTGATATCAGCTTTCGTATCTTGTCTATTATTAGGTGTTAATTAAAAGTAATCACGATATACGGCAATAACGGTATTGTTAATCTGTTCTTATTTCTACGCAAAATTAATGAATCGTTTTTAGAATCTTTTAGATGCGAAATAAATTCCTTTTTATCATTGGCGTAATATTTAGAGATGAAAACTGTTACTGGAAATATTGTTTTCATAAGCTAACAAAGTTTATGTATGTTAGATTAAGATTACCGCATATGAGACCTCTGCCATTGGCGCCACGAGGATTGACGTTCAGCCAGTTGCACTTCGGCAACAACTATCCGAGTCCTGATTCATTTTTGGTTTTTTCAACCGTTTACAATATCGACTTTATTGAAAACAAATTCAGTTAACTTTACGTTTCGACAACATAGTTACCTTCATAGTTCATAGCTGCCCCCTGAAAAAACAGGGGTTTTGAATAGAGATATTTCAAGTTTGTTTTTTTAAATGTACATTGCCTCTTTTGAAACAAACACACATGTCGTTTACTGAACTCCATGTAATGATTGTAACCAAGTATACAAGGGACGAATAAAATAATACATAAAAGAAAGAATCAATGGTCATAATCTGCCATAAATAAGGGACAAAAACACTAATTGCTAGAGACGGGATTTTAGGACGTAAAAAACAGCTAAAAAGGCCCTTTTTTAGGCCTTAAAAACTATGTATTTAGGACGAAAAACTGTGATTTAGGCATGTTAGGCAAATACTTAAAAAAACGGTAAACACAAAAATCATTTTATTTTAAAAAAACAAGAATAAGAAGACGATATTTAATGTAATTTTTGGTACATTTCAGCCATAAAAAGAAATAAAACATACAAATTTTAACTAATAACTAAAATATGTAGATTCATTTGGTTTAAAATAATAAATAAGTTAATTAATCGCCGTGTAACATGTTCTCAAATTTCGCGTTTGCGTAGCACACAAGATGTTTTTCCAAGTTATCGTTAGTAAAATTTGTTCTTCGGTCGGAAAACAGCAGTTTGTACGAAGAAAATGAACGTTCTACGTCACACGAGGTTGTAGGACAAAACTTAAATATGGACCAGTCAACTGTGGTATGAGCGGTAGCTTCAACTGCTTCGCCACTGAGCAGCTCAGCAAACTATTTAACCGTTTTGAGACCTGGATTTTTCGAAATCACTTGGTTAAACTTTGACAAAATTATTTTGCCAACTTTTCCTGGGGCATTCTTGAGAGCTGCTTCGGCATTATTAATTACTACAACAGAATCTGTAAGAGGAAGGCCGAATGTTTCTAATCTTTTGATGTTATCAATGAGAAATTTATAATGCGACTTGATGTATAAAAGATCGTTTTTGACATTTTGATTGGAAAAGTATTCTTGCGCTTGCTCAATACAGTTAGCTGAATCTTTGTCAAACGATATTACAACCTAAAACATAAAGCGTTAAATAAAAACAATCTTATTTAAAAATTTCCATAAATAATTCCGTAAATCCAAATTGAAACAAATTGAACTGTCTTAATTTAGAAATATGTTCACTTAGGTAAAATAGCTTTTGTCTTTTATGTATATGTATATAGGTATATATCCGTTTTTCGGCGAAATCAATTTGTTTTACAAAAGCGATTGTAAATCAAATTATCCAGGCCGTCAAATAAAATTTATTGCAGGTATTTTTTAACACGACCTTTTTTTATTATTCCAAAATGAATATTCAGTTTTTTTCTTGTTAATGCCATTGTATTTGGAATAATTGTGCGGTGTAATTCTTCGCCTTTTTATAATTAATTGGCCGAGATTATTGTACAGAATATGGCGAAATGGCATTGGTGGGCCGGGTACGGATCATCACCGTGTTTATGCCTCGTCGATAAAAAACACGGAGATTGCCTTTGGGAGGTTAACAGCGGGGCTCTCACCGATTATCTCGCCGGGTTTATCCGCCCTTGTTATTATTATTTATTTAACGGCGAAATCTTTGTTGTATACGCAAAAGTAATTAGGAAAAGCGGCAGTGTGCGTGTCAAATTCCTAAAGGGTGATTAATTGCTTTCTTGTGCCCTTAATGGATTCTATTTGTTTTCGTGATTAGTTGAAAAGAAACAGCTGACTGAGCGTATTCGCAGTAGGATAGAGGAGTAAGAGAGAAACTTATGAATCAAATCAAATTCCATTTGCCTATATAATACTCCTGTGTTTGTAAATAGTGTGATATTGTTGCTTTCAGTTTCTATTAGCAACTGTTAATGATGTGAGATGTCAATAGTAATGACTAGAGTAACCAAAACTCACATAGGCGTCGGTATTACGGGTTAATATAAGAATACGAAAAATTCATAAATAAACTTACTTGCTAATTATTCAACAAATTAGAGGCATCAGGATGTGAACTACTGTAAACTTGCATCATTGCATATGTTTCCACAGTTACTTCATTAAATCTTGTGCGTCGACAAGAAAAAATATTCTTACACATAGAAAACGATCTCTCCACATCTAAGGAAGTTGCATTTGCATGTAGAAACTGTTTTTCAAAATCACTTAAAAGTTCACTATTCTTACACTTATTATAAACGGCCTCTAAAGTATTAAAATCGGGATTTTTCCTTAAAACATCTGCCAACTTTTAACTAGCGCATAATCCTGGCGTATCATTTAATGTGTGTAATTTATTTTTTACACTCTCCACTATGTCTAATGATTCCTGCAATGACAATTCAGTACAATGTAGTTTTCTGATGGCATCTAGTAATACTGTATAATTGGTACATATTGTTGTTAAATCTTCTAAAAGTTGAGGAATTTGAAATTCTTTTTGACTTTCTCTAATTGCTTTGGATTCGTTCCGATTAAATCGCATTATAACTGATTGAATTTGTTGAAAATAGATCAAATAGTAAGAAGCTGCTGTTAGCCAAGTACCCCATCGCGTTAAAATTGGTTCAGGAGGTTCTGGAATACCTGGACAAAATTTACGAAATTCTTTTAAACGTTTAGGAGATTTACGAAACACTGCTTTAGTACTTCCAATCATCCGATCAACGTTTCCGTAATGTTGTCGAACAACTTCACCAACTAAATGCAAAGCATGCAGCACGCAGGTTATATGTATTAAGTTAGGAAATATATGTTTTAAGGATCGCCCAACACTTAACATCGTTGCTACACTACCTATCACAATCATCACAACTTGATCTTGGGCAATTTTAAATTTTTTCAAAGCGTTCATTATCACTTTTTGAATTTTTTCCGCGGTACATTGTTGAACACGTTTGCAAGCTAACAAATATCGAGATGCTGTGTTCTCGCTAGATAAAACGCGAGCTATTACATTCACAATACTGTTTTTCTTTATATCGGTCGTCTCATCCACGGTAATCCATATTTTTCGGAACACAAATCACGTTTACACACGTTTTCTAGCATCTCTTTCATTCGCGGCAAATGATTCTGTAATTGTGTTTGTGAGGGTAATGGGTACTTTGGAACGTATTGTCGCCAAAACGTTTTAAAAGCTGCTTTTCTCACCAACGACAACGGAAGATTACAAGAGGTAAACATAATTAATAAATGTATGAGGAATAGTGTATAAGGTATTTCAGTTCTTGCATTTCTCATATGCTTAATACCATTGACATGCCTCTGGCAATCAGTTCTGTCCAATGCAGCCAAAGGAACATTGCATATTAAGCAAAAACTGCACTACCGTCATATTTTAAATGGGGAAAAGGTGACACATACTTATGTACATTAGTAGCAAATCTATTACGAGGCATTGTTTTCTTAGGTATGTAAATATTAGTTCTATATGAAACGATACACTAATTATGTACTTGGTATAATACTACAACACACAAAAAACTCCAGCTATATTTTCAAAAGCGACACGTAAGTACATAACCTTGACCGTTCGACTAATCTCTGCAACAGCTCAACCGGTACTAAAACGAAATCTCTCTCAGCGCGGTTTAACATGATTTATATTCAAGGTCGACGCTACATGCCTGCTTCTCTACCGGTTTAGTTTATTTATGAATTTTTCGTATTCTTATATTAACCCGTAATACCGACGCCTATGCGAGTCCGCAAGTTTAGGTTACTCTAGTAATGAGTTAAATATCCCACACTACTTGCTGTATGCCAGGGCGAACCCTACATAACATAGATTTTGCACAAAATTCTGCTCTTGTCACTACTATTCAGTAGCGTATAGTTTTTGCTATAGAATTACGAGGTATATTATCAGCGATATATGTTTAAATGTTAAAATAAAAATGCAAAGAATCCTCTTTTACTTCTTACAACATTTTTATTTCCACTAGAACTAGTTTCGGAAATATGCCACCATCAGCCAGAATCTACAGTAGTACAATACAGCTGTTTATTATTATACAGGATAATTCACGACGATGGCCTATTAAGGGCCGGTTGTACCAACTCTAGTTAACTCTCGGTTCAAGTGATTTGCAGATCATAGATAACGCTAGTTCAATGAGGCATGCGTTGTACAAGCAGAAATGAAACCTTAGTCAACTGATCCCTTCTCTATAGCGGTTTGTAACATGGAAATGTTGTATTTGATACATAAGTAATGGTATTCAATAGAAAAAGAAGCGCGCCAACCGTTTATAATTAACCTAATTTGTGTTTTTGGTATCTCAACATGTGATGTGCCGATTTTTTTTAGTATGGGCAGACAAAAAAGGAATTAGGAGAGCTACAAAAAATATTTTTTAAAAGAGCACAATTAAAAATTAAAAATAAAATTACAGCTCGTGAAAACGCAAAATAAAATTAGAAATTCTCCAAAAAGGAAGTAATGACGATGGAAGAGGAGCAGCAAATAACAATGAAAATTTTATGAAGGAAATAAAACGCCTAAAATAATACTGTTTTGGTTTATTTTAAAAAATGATTTGAAAATTGTATACATTTTATGTGTATTCTTCGAAACATAATATTGTGCACATTGTTGAATCCTTAAAATCCATTAATATTTATTAATTGTTGAAAATATTCATTAATTAGCATATGTCGTACAATGCCATTATTATTATAACTTCGGTATTAATTCAAAAGAACGGGAGCCGTAAAATGCAGGATTACCAAGAATCCTCTTCGATTTCTATAATTTTCCACAAAATCACCTCTACTTGTACCATGAAACTGCTGTTTTGTTTCATTTATTTCTAAGAATTTTTATAAAATTTGGACTTGATCCAATTGCTTGGATTACTTTTTGAATAGTTCTGCTTGCTGTCGACTTATCTACATCAATTATATCTCCAGAAATGATCCAGATGAAAGGAAACGTAAAGTAAGAAGTGCTATCTCAGCAGATGTTAATGCATGATTTCTACAAATGTATATTTCATTATTTAAGGTTGCATTGCAGTTGACTGGGATATTGACCTTCAGATCAAGCTTGAACTTGGTTGGTACAATGGCGTTCTCTTGTTGAACCGAAGTTCATGTTGACCAACCGGTGAACTTGGCTGGTACAACTGGCCCTAAAGGCATCTCTGGAAATAATTAAAGTATCTTTTTTAAATTTCGGTGGGCGATGTTATGAATAGTGATAAATAATAAATGGTTTAGACACCCCTCCCGTGGATTTCGCCGCTTCAGATGAAGCTTTCTAAAACCCTTATTAAGTCCCCGTTCTCTCCTATTCCACTCTATCACATATCCTTCTCCACTCTATCCAATCTATCTTTAGCTTTTTCTTTTGCCTTATCGATCCCTATCCTCTTCAAGTCTTCCCTCACTTCATTCATCCAGCTAGACCTAGATCTTCCCCTCCTTCTTTTTCCCGATGGCTCCCAATTTGTTATTATATTTACTATCTTCTCCTGTCCTGCTCTTCACATATGCCCCAACCACTTTGCTCTTTGCTGTTTTATCTCCTTAACGATATCTTCTCCACGTTCTTTCGCTACCTCCTCATTTGTTCTAATCCTATATTCCAAATTTTTCATTCTAACTGGTCCTAGTGTTGATCTCAGTATTCTTTTCTCCGCGACTCTCAAATTTCTTCATCGCTTCTTATCATTGTCAGTGTTTCCGCTGCATACATTATTACTGGTCCTATGGTTCTTCTATAAATGTTTATCTTTGTATTCTTAGATTCTTAGGTTTTTGCTTCTTAATAGGTGTTTATTTATATGTAGAGCTTTGTTGGCTGCCATTGTTTTCTCCTTTATTTCCATTACTCTATTACCATCATTTGTAGTATAATTCCCCACTCTAATTTTTCTATTGTTCAACCCTTTTCCTATTCTCATTATTTTTGTCTTGTTCTCATTTATTTTCAATTCCATCTTCTTACCTTCATCTACTGTTTCTTTTAAGATGTTATTCATTATCTCCATGTTTTTTACCACAATTACTACGTCATCAGCGTACGCTACTCATTGTCCCCCTTTTGTTCTTATTGTACCCTTATTGATTCTTTTGGTGATGTATTCCAGTACTATATTAAATATGGTTGCCGACATCGCATCCCCTTGCCTAACTCCTTTATTTATAGCAAACTCTTCAGCTTTACCTTTACTTGTTATTACACTAGCTTTCGTTCCATGGATTATCATTGCTATAAGTCTTCTTAGTTTTGTTGGCACTTCTAACTCCTTCATCGCTAACATAGTCATATTTCTATTTAGTGAGTCAAACGCTTCCTGAAAATCTACGAAAAGCAGTTCGAGGTTTATATTATATTGATAAGTTTTTTCTATAATTTGTTTAATTATGTGTATTGCGTCAATTGTCGATTTCCCCTTCGTAAACCCGTATTGATATTCTCCTATTTTATTATCCGTTACCTCTCTTATTCTTCTTTGTATTAACGTAGATAAAACCTTGTAGGCGGTTGGTAGTAATGTAATCCCCCTATAGTTATTACATTCACGACTTCCTTTCTTATGTACCCTTATTATTTGTCCTACTTTCCAGTCATTTGGCATTCTCTCCTCGTTCCATATTTTTAATATCAATGCGTATATTTGTTTTTTCAATTGTTCGCTTTCATATTTCAACAACTTCATGTTTATCGTATCCTTTCCAGACGTTTTTGCGTTCCGGATTTTGTTTATAATTTCGGTCACTTCTTCTAGGGTTAGTTCCTTTACATCTATTTCCTGTCTTTCTTCCTTTTCTCCTCCTTCCTCCTCCTCTGTTGTTGAATTTACTTATTGTTGATCGTCATTTAGTAATTCTGTGAAGTGTCTTATCCAAACCTCCATAATTTGTTCATTTTCTACTATTTTTCCTTCTTTGGTTTTTATTATCCTTATTTTAGGTTTATATCTTCTTTTTTGTTCCTTAACCTTTTGATGAAATTTTCTACTATTTCTATTTTTGTTGTTATTTTTGATTTCTTCTATTGCTTTTGTTGTTCATTCTCGTTTGCTCGTTCTTATTATTTTTTTACATCCTTTTCTTATCTTCTCATACATCTCTTGATATTCTCTTTCATTCATACTAATCCATTTTAATCTCGCTTCTACCTTTTTCTCCATACCTCTTCTACATTCTTCATCATAGCATTCCTTTTTATTCCTCTTACTCTCTCGATTATTTTGTCGGCTGCTTGGTGTCATTTCCTCCTTTATCTTACACCATCTTGCCTCTATATCTTCTTCTTCTTAATTTTTTTGTTCCATTACAAATCTATTTGTCTCATCTTCATATGGATAATGATGTATTTCCTAAAAATATTTTCAACTTCGTAGCACTCTTGGCTAAAGCATACCCTGTATATTATGGATTCTTTAGACAGAATCTTCAAAGACAAGCTCAACGATATGCAATGTCATAGATGTAGGACGTACCACCTTTGAGATATTCAATTTTCTCTGAAAAATTTGACAAACGCAGAGTTTAACTTAAACATCAATATCTTCTTAATATGTTTGGCTTCTGACGATGAATTATGAAATTCTATAATTTTGCTTGGAATTTCCGACGTAATTAATTAAAGAAATTAAAATTATATCACCGGCAAGGAATCGAACCTCATATCTCCCGCTTTCCGGGTGGGCGCGTTAGCCACCACGCTAAGGGAACCTATGTGAGGAAGTTCACTATTTAATGCCTAGATGTTATTTATCTGCAAATATATCCTAATATTTCCCACACCGGGAGATGTGAGGTTCGATTCCTTGTCGGTAGCATAATTTTAATTTCTTTAATGAATTACGTCGGAAATTCCAAGAAAATTATAGAATATCAACGCCTTCTGTTCGGTATTACCCATGTAAACCAGTTTTGGGATTTTTATTAGCAACATAAGATCCCCTTTATTGCTCGGACGCTCTCGAACTGCACAAATTTTTGTCCCAGGAGGATAAGCCTACACTTGAACTGTGCAGAAGAAGAACAGAGAAAATCAGCACCAGAAAAATGGCTATTGTACTAACATAGGAACAACTGGTAATAGTTGAGTGCAAATTAACATTGTAGTAATAAATTGCTTCAATATTTAATTTTATCTACATCAAAAAATAAAACCAGAGAAATGTGGACAAAAACCAGAAGTAGTCATTGGTGGGAGTATATAGTTCTGACGTATTTTAATGATAATTTTGATTATTGACTTTAATATACTTACCTTACCATCGATTTATATACTAGAATCTGCACTGTTTGTAAAAAGTAACAGTGAACTATTTCAAAAATATGTACTGGACCACGAGCAGAATATACGAAGTAAAGATAGCTTGCATTTGCTACCTCCGCAAACTCATCTGACAAAGGTGCAAAGACAGGTTGTGTGGCAATGTATCGCAATATATAACCGTTTACCCAATACTTTAAAACTAATGCCGCTTTCCAGGTTTAAAATAAAGCTCAAGACATTATTATCTAGTCAGCCATTTTATACGGTAAATGAGTTTTTAAATGCGCCTCATTTATTATAGTTCGTACATTTTATTTATATATTTTATCTGTTATATTTACATATTCAATGTTTGTTGATTTATATGTTTATGTTTTTATATTTTATACATACTGTGACGTATTCTATGCATGTGCATTATGGAATAAACGATATTATTATTATTATTATTATTATTGTTATTACTATTATTCAATTATGCTGTATCTATTTCAATAATTTGGTTGTGGTTACTTTAATTTTTAATTTTAATTTTTAATTTTCAGTCCCGCCTGACATTAATGCACTTATTACAACGTTTCACTAACAATTCAATACCTCTAAAAAATATTCCTTCTCTTTGTCTTCAAAAAGCGCCCAAATTGCAGCCTTTACCTTTTCATCACCACTGAAACGGCGACCGCGAAGGTTCTTTTTTAAATTTCCAATCAGGTAATAGTCACTGGACTTCCGTTCGGACAAAGAATCATAGTAGGGGGTGACAATTGTTTTCAACACATCCACAGGATTTTCTCCACAAAACTCTAAAGAGGGTCGAGCACATTGAAAACGACGCGCGTCGCGACGCTGGCGCTGAACTGCTGAGAGATTTTTGGGCACTCACCTTGCACTAACTGTATTTATATCTAAAGGATCGTGGGGGATTCGGTGAACACATGTATCAGAAAGCCCCGACATTTTTGATATGTCTTTCTCCTTCACACGTCGCCTAATACAAGATCCTCAATAAGGGCAATGTTGTCGTCCGTCACCACTTCCATCGTCTTTCCTATTCTTGCATCGTCTTCCAAAGATTCCTACCCCATTGGAAATCGTTTTAAATACTCTTTTACTGTAGAATAAGACGGCGAATTTTCAGATGTCAGTGTATACAAATGTTAATGTATATAAATTAGAAAAGTTCTAGTATAACAAAAAATAGTTTATTATAAAGTCTTTACAAAAACTTGCGTCAAAATTTACAGTGCGATCCTAAAGTGTCCTCCCCCCATATGCTAACTTTTGAACGACGGAAGCTAGCTAGGAAGTGGTGTAATTGTTTATGTGCTCCTAACTGAAATTTACATGTAATGAATTTGTTATCTAATAATCCTTTAACAGTTTAGAATCTCTGTATTATATATTAGTTATTTCTTCATTCACTTGTAATCACGTTTGAAAAAGACACGCTCAAGTGTCGACACTGCAGTGGCGTTTTGTTACATTTAAATATAGTGATAAAATACATAGTAAAGTGTTTCATTACAATTTTCATCATGTTAAACTATCACATTGTAGAGGCTTCATCAATTCAAGTTTTGGAGTAACACGATATTTTTATTATTTTTTTTGTTAAACAGTATACATAATATGGTGTAGATTGTATTTTAATTGTACGCATATTGCCTCTGTCTCTTGGTAAACCAATAAGTTATTGATAAAAACTTATTATTATTTGATTTACCGTGGCAAATATGAAGGAAACGTAAACAGGAAATCCGACTACAAAATCCAAATTGGATGTTACGCGGCTATCTTTTTACACGGTTTACAACCGCACACTATTTCACGTAAAACGTTTCCCTTAAAAATCTTAAGCCTTATTAACGTCGGGAACAAATTCCCTCGATTTTTATATTGAATGACTTTACTACCTGCTAAACGGTTGTTAGGCGAATTACCACTTCAGTCGGTGTTGCCAGCGACGCCCGTTAATTAACGTCCTGATGAATTATTAGCGCTTTCATGCTAGACTTGTGCTTCTGAGTTCGAATTTAATTGAGTGGTGACTACGAAAGGGCTGCAGGGAAGCTGCCGTCCAATTACGGAAGACCACTGCGACGGCCAGAGCGGCTGCGAAATGTTCGGAAAGCAGTTTTCAACCTAAAATTAGACTAAACTGACGAACGGAGAAGCCTGAAGAAATTCCGATGGAAAAAATGGCGAGCCACGTTAAGAGAAGATTATATTACATCTCTATTTGTTAGCAACGGGCCGCTCGGAAAGTTTTTAAATTTTATTTTATGCCCGGAAGTTAGAAGGAATTCGTAGTACGTAGATGGCCTGATATGCCGTTGTAGCGCTGCAGCTAAAAAAATCGCCTCGGGCCAGAAAAGCGGTAAATGATTTTTTGTTCTACCTATTTACTAGGGTTGGAAAGTAATGTGTGCAATATAACATCGGTTTAATTTTTGACAATACGCTAACTATGAGGAAAACGTGAACCATCATTTTAGACTTTGTTTTACTGGTGCATTTTCATGTAACGATCGACATATGATGATCGAATATTTAAGGTTACAGTATTGACATTCACGAGGAATGATTCACGTTCTAGGACCGCATGACTGTGTCTCTTGGCGTTAGGTGACGCCTGAAGACATATTCAATGTTGTTTTTGGAAATTGGTAGCATAAACTGAGAGGTGAACACAATGCAGACACCAAAAAGTAGTGCTCGAAACCCTGCTGACGATGCCGGGTAGACAGAAACATGTCCATGTGTTAGTGCTTTTTTCTAAGCTCGCATTGTTTTTGCCGGGAATGATTCCACCAATACCATAAGCTATATTAGCATTAACGTCAAGGCATTGATGAAAACTAATAAGTTGTTGTGGAAACGTCGCTTGGTGTTTAAGTTAAATAATACGAGGATAAATTATTTTTCGATATAGTCTCCACCTTTAGTAATGCACTTGGTCCAGCGAGCCACAAGCTTCCGTATGCCTTCCTGGTAGAGTAGTAACCACGTGGGGTGCTGCTAGAACCCCTTATAGAAATTAAGTTATTTGATCTCCTAACTACACTTAAAATAACAGCAGTGAGGGTCTATTATACCCCACGTGGTTTCTGCCGGGTTAAAAGAACTATATAAAGCATCCATAATATGCAGTGGGTTTTGTTTACGATTTAAAGACCGTTTTGAAATTGAAAATATTAAAAGAAAATAGATCCTTATCGATGGTATCGTGCACCAAAGCTTCAAAAAGGTATTTTAATTACTTTCAGACAGATTATTAAACGTAGGCCACCATCGTGAATGGATCCGTATATATATACATGGATAGGATTTCAATTTACGAAAAAGATTTTCACCAAATTTCCATTATTTTGCCGGAGAAGTCACAAATTCTACGTCTCACGCATATATCTTCAAAGCTGTGTCAATACATCTTTTACCGTTTCAATAAAGGTTCGGTGCCAAAGTTGTTCTTCAATTGGTAAACCGTCGATTGAAAATAGTTGCTTACATTACTGCCTTCCCGGTTGCAAACGTCGTGGTAAGATATTTAGCCTCCTGGGGTATATATTTCCAGGGTTTATACGTTGTAACTATAAATCGTATTTAATGTTCATCGATTTTGACTTGCCATTCGTCGTTATAAAATAAGATGTGCTTACGACCCTCATTGCAGCTGAAAATCGCCTGAATTTGGATTCATTTATGCGGTTATGACCGCTGTTAACTCGTAAGATAAATATTACGAAAATAATAATAAAATAATATAAAATATTTATAATCATTATAACTTTCAAATAAATTTCAAATGTTATTACTTAAATTAGGTGTATATTGCATCCTAAGATAAATGACTTGTCGATAACCCTGCTCATACTAGAGTTCGAAGGAGAAACGTCGGAACTAATTAAATTAAATTTTTAACAAAAAAAAAGGCACACGCCTAATCACATTAAAGCACGCCTAGACGGCATTTATGGTGATTTATTTCCTTCATGTTCCACTGTAAAAAAGTGGGCAAAATATTTCCGTTGGGGGCAGGTTTTTCGTTTTTGTAACGCTTTCGATAATGACAAGGCCAGTAACACCAATGTTAGCAGTTTAAATAAATTACGATTCAATTCACCACACACTTAACAGTGCCTTGACTTTTCTGTTTTCATATTTTGTAACTAATTGTTAGGATAATTCTTCCTATTTTGATATAACAGGTATTTCAGCAAAGGCAGGTGATAAGCCTGGTTGCATGCGTAAGTCCGTTGAGGATCTGCTGTTCTATCTCCTACCCTTTTTGTCATAATAGCTAGCACCCTTCTGCCACCTAACCACACAGTCGTCCCTGTCACTCGTTCGCGATTCTCAGGATTCCCACGATATTATCCTGGCAGTAAGTTTTGTAATATTCTTTTCAGACAAAAGTAGTTCGAGAGTAAGTCAAACATTATCTACACTTTCGCCATAACAACCTTTGAAGGTTATCGTAGTGGCGGCTGCTTGCGCATGCGTTGAGTTGGCGCCTCTGTGGTCATGTGTGCGGAATTTAATCACGATCGCGTCATTTGTCTGCTAGCTACAACAGCATAAGCATGTCAGCTCCGCTATTAGTTTGCACCAAAGAGGAACAACGAGCAGTGCTCCGATTTTTGTGGTCAGAGGGTGCGAAAGATGCTGAAATTCACCGGAGACTTTTGTCACAATACGGGGACAGTGCTTTATCTCGTAAAAACGTTTTTTTGTGGATAAAAATGTTTCAAAGTGGCCGCACGAGCGTAACACAAAAAGAGGTGAATTTCAACACCTTTCACACCCTCTGACCACACAAATCGCATCACTGCTCGTTGTTCCTCTTTAGTGCAAACTAATAGCAGAGCTGACATACTTATGCTGTTGTTGTTGAAGCTAGCAGACAAATGACGCTATCGTGATAAAATTCCGCACACATGACCACAGAGGCGTCAACTCAACGCATGCGCAAGCGGCCGCCGCTACGATAATCTTCAAAGCTTGTTATGGCGAAAGTGTTGATAACATTTGACTTACCCTCGTATATTGAAATAATTTCGCGAAAAGGGTTTCGATTTAGGTTTCCAAATAAAATATTTCCATTTGGACATATTACAGTCTGTTTAAATTTATCCGCGTACGACACCTAACTTTACTGTTATTAATATTATTACAATCTGGTTACAACTTCGACATCGAGACTTAACCTAACCCAATCAAAATCACTTTACAGATTCCTGGGAAATCTGAGTAATCTGTAAGATTTAAGGTTTAATATTATACTTGTGTCTTCGTGTTTTAAGTGATTTCTGCAACTAATGTATTTTAATTCCTAAAACAATATTACTTACTGCCGTGTTTTGGCCAAAGCAACAAATAGAAGTAACATATGGTTGCGGGAACATATCTGGTAAATTAACGAAAAGATCCGATCGTACGAAAATTTAATAAAGAAGGGAATTTACAAAAACAACTAGCTGTACTAAACTCCAGGTTCCGTCGAAATTACTACGATTACTGTAGCAATATCCTGTATAAATACTTCTATACACGTTCTCAATTATAGAAAATTGTACGAAATGAAAAAATTACTAATAGTAAGTAGTAGTAAGACCTTTCAAAATTACCTCGGGACACTGGGATAACACACTCTAAAACTTTTCAATTTTCCGGGAAGAACTTCGTAGGAGAATTGTGTATTAACGTAATTATCCTTTGCAAAATTTCACTTTCTTTCTTCAAAACATTTATATTATTAAACATAAACCTCGCACAAATTCCGGTCTATTTTTTACTCTGCGTAGGCGATATCCATTCTTTCTTACGGTACTTGAAAAATAACGGGATAGAGCAAGCCAAATGCCACTAATTTTCTCTCATATCGCACCACTGTATTAAAGAAAGGAATCTCTGAAAGGAAAAATAAAAAAAGCGGTGTACTAGAGAAGGTTAGAGCTTTATCAAGGTTGAGAAGCTAAAGGCCAACGCTTATACAAGTCTAGGTCAATAACGAAACCCCTTACAGAAAAACGACGACATTCTTCGAGCTTGGTATAATTAGCATAAGCTTATACCTACTACTACTATATATTGATACTTCAAGGTACAATAAAAATTTAGTAGAATTCTAGATGAAATTTTTGTAATAAATACTGTCTATCAGAGAGAAAATAATAATCAAAGATTAAAACAATGATATTATTTTCTTTATTATAAAAAATACTGTCATCAATAGTCTGGGCAAACAGCGGTAACAGTCAGTGTAGTAGATATGTGGTGCGGAATCGGCGATTATTTATTTCACGCGTTCACAGCGTCAGTACTAAATCGATGCTGTATGCGAGTAATTCTGCGTATATGTAGGCTGTCGTAACTTATTTCGTAATTGTACGCTTATGTTTGCTTTAAAAATGTCGCAGTTAGGTACGTCGCGAAAACGACCAATGGCAGACACAGTTAAAAACTTTATAGTGGACATGCCGGACTTAATTTTTGATGGCGGTAAAATTCAATGTCTTGTTTATAAAATCCCTTTAATGTATCTGTCCAGAAGCCATCGTCACATCGAAAGCAAACAGCATTCTTCTGCAAAAAGTGGCATACGAGACCAAGAAAAATTTACATTTGATTAATGTGTTACTCTTATTTTATGTAACCTATCGTTTCGTTTACTAGACAAAGAAGCATTTGTCTCCTTCTGGAATAAATATGCGGACTGTAAATTACCTAGTCGAACATCGATACGAAACGTAGTGCCATTTGCTTGTGAACACATAGAAAAAAGGATAAAAACGGAAATTAAAGATAAAAAACTGTGGTTGACTGTGGACGAAACAACAGATCGTCAAAAACATTCTGTGGTTAATGTAATGGTACGTACAATGGAACCACATCGACCGTCATCCTCCTTCTTACTTGCTTCCAAGAGAGTTATAAATTGTACTGCCGATGAGATTTTAAAGGTGGTGTTGAACTCATTGAACAAATTTGAAGTTTCAACTAAGCAACATTTAATGTTTATGAGTGATGGTGCCGCAAACATGCGATCTTTGGGCCGATCTCTTAAAGAACACAGTAGTAACTTCTTACATGTAACGTGTAAAATCCATACTCTAAATCTTACGGCACAAACGATTTCTACATGTTTTCCACTAGTAAATGCATTGATTGCTAGTACAAAGGCAGTGTTTCTAAAGTCCCCGAAACGTACCCGACTATTTCACAAACTGTGTCCTGATTTACCTGAACCACCACAGCCAATTGTTACACGTTGGGAACATGGTTGCAGGCTGCGTTTTACTACAACAAATATTTTGATCAAATAAAGAAGGTAGTTTTAAAATTCAATCCGACAGCAGCTGCAGCAATCAAGAAAAACCAAGAAATATTTCAAGATAGTCAGGTTAAAAGAGATTTACAAATTATTCACAACAATTACTTCGGACTAGCGGAGGGAATAGAAAAATTACAAAATGTTTCGATGTCGCTAGTGAATTCTGTTCAAATTGTAAATGATATTCACGCACAGTTGTGTGCTGTAGAAGGCGAAACAAATTGGTATGTAATACGAAAATTTGAAAGTGTTTTAGAGAAAGACTCCGATTTTCTTATATTAAGACAAATTTGTGAAGGTGCGTGTGAAGATGCATTAAGTTGTTTCAAAGATTATTTTAAATATGCAAATATAACATCGCTAGATGTCGAACGGTCGTTTTCGGCATTAAAAAATATTTATTCCGCACGTCGTACTCACTTGACTGAAACAGCTGTGGAAACACATCTAATGATTCAAATATTTAACAGATGTTACCCAGTTTGTGATTTCACGGAAGACTTTTAAAGCGGTAAGTGTTTCAGTACGTTTTATAATTTATTTATCTTCTATTTTATGTGTAAACTTTTGTAGGCCCATTAACAGCCAGTAGGATTTTAAAACGTTACAAATACCATCCCTATCGTGAGCGACCCTGCCAAGGACTTCAAAACGGTGACGAAGTGAGAAGAATGGAATTTTATCAATGGTTCATCAGAAAACAATGAAATTTCAAATTTTACTATGAAAATTCTATTGTAGGACGAAAGTCGCTTAACCAACTACGGATTATTTAATCGCAAAAATACTGTTTTTTGGTCCAATGAAAATCCACATCTAATTCGTGGAGTCAGACAGCAAGTGAAATGGGCGTTTAATGAATGGATAGGTGTTATTGGCACCCACATTGCTGGCCCTATCTTTTATAATGAAAACTTAAACTCGGCTAGATATTTAAGCCTCTTACAAACAATTGTAGTAGAACGAATTATGGAACTCCCGCTTGCTACTTGCCTGCAAAATATGTTCCCCGCAAGGTAGTTGTAGCTGGAAAAGACCTACTGACGCTATCATTGAATACTAGTGAAACAGTGAAGAAGTTTTAATACCATAATTTCAAAAACATTGACGCAAACAGCGGGGGATTGTGTTGCGTCTAGGCTGCCCTACACCCCGAAATCGGGCGAATGGGCACCTAAGGAAGTTCTTACACTAAATTGGTCTTTAAACCCGCAAAATTTCATTTAAATCTCTGTGTACCATTTACCAGTGTTCACTTGTTAGTTTAAACCATTACATTTAGTCCTGAGCAAAACTCTATTTCCTTTATTCAACTGAGTATAGCTTTTATTAGCTTTTGCTCAAATTCACGAAATAGTACGCTAAACATTCATATAATTGGAAGGAAAAAAAACAACAATTAAATTCAGACATTACTGACAACATCAAACAGAACTTTTGCATAAAAAAGAGCCATAAAGGGCCGGCCCACACAGCTGTATCGTACTCTAAACTACGATCACAAGGTTCGGTTCCAGTGACTGCTTGATTAATGCTTCCTTTTACGAACTTTTCCGCTTTTTTTTCAGCCTTTATAATTAGATGTTTTTACCGGATGTATTGTGACGTTGATAGATACATTGTATTCTAGGGGTAATTTTCGAAACATGCAAACAAAAAACCGGGATACGGAATAAGCAAAAACGTTACAATATAGTAAATGTATGTAGGTCGTCAAACACGTACATATGTGTCCATTTTTACCACGTTCAGATTTTATTTAGAATTGATAATTTCTCTCTTTGTTTTGGAATGGAAGGTTGACATGCCACACAAACATAACCAAAGTTTTTTTGTACATTGAATATTACCTTCTTAGTAAGTACCTTTTCTGACTGATGCTTGAACGTATGTTTTTGAGAATATCTTAGCAGATCTTACAATTGATTTACTCTATATCAATTATAGAAAAGTGAATAGTTTTTGAAATAATACCACGTTTCCTCGCAAAACCACACATTAACACGTAAACTTTAAAAAAAGGTGATTGGCAGTCAGTGTACAGTAACAGCCCTGAAGACGTTTCATAAGAGTGTGGACGAAATGCTGGCAAAAGCTACGACAACGACGCGGTTCCAACCCGGAAACCAAGAGTATCGTGTTGCAATATTTATGTTTGGTGCCGCCAAAAGACTATATTGCTGCGACAGCTTTTCAGGCAGAATTATTTGCTATCGATATGGTTGGGGGGGAGGGGGGTTACTCTTTATTAGGTATGTCGTCAGACACAGGTGGATAAAAAAAAATCTCCGACACCCAGGCTGCACTATAAATTCTTGAGGCGTGGAAAATTTCCTCCAAACATGTAGCTGACTGCAGGAACAACCTTAATATTTTGGGTAGAAATAACAAGGCTTTGGACATCTGGACACACTAGCATTGATGACAACGAGGCGGCCGATGCCTTTGCTAGAACCAGAATTGAGCAGACCCCGCTGGTGACAGAACTGCTAGTTGGCATGTCGTTTAGCGATGCCAAAATGCACGTTACCCACCAGAACAAGAAATCTTTCGAACTTGAAATAACTCCCCAGGTTTCTTTATTTACGAGGGTAAGTCAAATATTATCTACACTTTCCCCATAACAAGCTTTGAAGGTTATCGTAGTGACGGCCGCTTGCGCATGCGTTGAGCTGGCGCCCCTGTGGTCATGTGTGCGGAACTTAATCACGATCGCGTCATTTGTCTGCTAGCTACAACAGCATAAGCATGTCAGCTCCGCTATTAGTTTGCACCAAAGAAGAACAACGAACAGTAATCCGTGATTTTTGTGGGCAGAGGGTGTGAAAGGTGCTGAAATTTACCGGAGATTTTTGTCACAATACGGGGACAGTGCTTTATCTCGCAAAAGCGTTTTTTTGTGGATCGAAATGTTTCAAAGTGGCCGCACGAGCGTAACACAAAAAGAAGAAGCTGGACGGCCGTCAATCTCGACCACCGACGACAACATTCAGCAAGCTCGAAAGATGGTTACAGCAAATAGGCGAGTTACCATAGATGAGGTTGCATCTTCTTTGAACATCAGTCACGGTTCTACCTAGCAAATTATCCACGATGAACTCAAATTTCGTAAAGTGTGTGCGCGATGGGTCCCACGAATGCTTACTGCAGAAAACAAAACCAAACGTTTGGACATCCACCAACGCTTACTGGATCGCTTCAACGCGGAAGGCGACGCATTTTTAAGCAGGATAGTTCATCACTACGAGCCCGAATCGAAACGCCAGAATATGGAATCGAAGCACCCAGGATCCCCTAGCACGAAAAAATTCAAGACCTCGCCATCGGCTGGGAAGGTGATGCTAACCGTGTTTTGGGACGAAAAATGCTCTATACTGGACGACTACTTGGACAGGGAGACTACCATAAATAGTGCGAGGTACAGCGATCTGTTGGCGAATAAGCTGAAACCAGCAATTCGAAACAAACGCCGTGGTCTACTCTCAAAGAAAGTTTTGTTGTTGCAAGACAAAACCTGTCCGCACACGGCCCATAACACCATAGAAACCATCAAGAGCTTGGGCTTTGAGACCCTGGAACACCCTCCCTACAGCCCTGATCTCGCTCCCTCAGACTTTCAACTCTTTGGACCGCTCAAGGAAGCTTGGAGAGGTCGTTGATTTGCCTCAGACACAGACGTTCGGGATGCGTTGCACAAGTGGCTTCACGACCAAGCGAAGGCCTTCTACCAGGAAGGCATACGGAAGCCTGTGGCTCGCCGGACCAAATGCATTGCTAAAGGTGGAGACTATATCGAAAAATATTGTATCTGTTGTACACCTATCTTTGTTTAATACAGTTGTTGAACTAAAAGTGTAAGTAATTTTTGACTTATCCTCGTATATTGCCCAACCGACACAGAGTCAGGAAACTTATGGAACTTAACAACACTTCTGTCAGGGTTCTAGCGGAAATCCTTACCATGCTCGATTAAGGAAACACCTGCACGGAATAGGGCTCATTCAAGAGGGGCAATGCCATCTACGCTTAGAAGAGGAGGAAACAGTGCCGCATATATTTTGCCACTATCCTGTTGCCTGCAGAATTAGATTTTCTTTCGTTTGATGGAGTTTTGCAGAGACATTACCCAAGACTTTGTTAAATAAACTTCTGGAATTCGGCAGAAGGACAGGTATTTTCGGCGAACTTATATATAGTGGTATATTCTTGTCTTGCTTTATTTCCAATATACATAATCAATAGATTTGGCCTGAGTAAATGCTCTCAATAAAAGAAACTTACTTGTTGTCAGTATGGATGAGAGTATATCATTAAAAATACTCTAATCACTGAAAATGTCGAAATTAATAGCTATATCGATCTCTACAGAAGTGAGCAACTTACAATGCTCCACGTTATCGGGGAGGATAGCAGCTCGGCTAGTCGCTTATCCCGCCATAGGTAATTAAATAATAATAAAACCAACTACCAACAACCACCATGGTTGCGGCTCATCAGCGTACCTCTGTGAAAGTTGGTAGATGTGAGTGTAAGAAATGTTTTACCAAGAGCAATGTATCACTTTGTCTAATACATTAAAGTGAATGCTTTCAATAAAGGAGAAAATATGGGATTTGAATCATCATTTAACACAGATATTTATCATACCATTATCGTAATTCTCATATTTAAATATATTGGATTTACGGTATAGCAAAAGTATGTCGTGCAACTTATACTCTGCGTACGCTTGTCCGATTTGTTTGTAAGCTAAACTTCAGGACGTGAATGTCAAGTTCAATTTTAATATCAAATTTGAAAGTGTTAGCAAACAATTATTTAACTTCTTTGTAAGATTAGCATTAACGAAGATAATCTATCGGCTATGAAGAATTATCCTACGGCGCAAAATAACTGCTGCATAGATAAATATTAAATAATATCGAAACAATTGAACAAATTAACTAATTTTTGTAACGGTTCCTTCACTTTCAAAGATTGCAAAACAAACATAATAATATAAAAGTGTAATTCATCCTATTTCCAAAGATGCATATAAGAGAAGATTTTCTCAAAACGTAAAAGTTACTATTGCATCATATACCTAAGCATGAAAATATCAAACGCTAATTGGCCGATAAGAATTACCTCTAGGTGAGCGCGTATCTGGCAAGGTGAGCCACAATGGGAAGACGATAGGAGCCAATAGGACGTAGGTAATACGTTTCCTCGCTCCGGACGGCCAGCCGATGTCCAACGCTTCCGGTTGTTCCTGTTCAGCTTCCCCCACCTGCAGACACACCACCGCTTGAGATGTCAGAGACTTACGAGCACGTACCGAGGACATGCGCCGCTAAAATCAAAAAATAGACAACAAGGCTGTAGAGAATACACCAAAACGCATACACACTACCGCTTGCTGGGAAAGTTGCAGCATACGACAGGTTAAATCAAATAACTCGATTACATTAAGGCTGGCTGAATCGAGGTGACAAGGCAGGGATATGAAACTATATTCTATGTTATACAGCAAAAGAAGGCAATACATGGGGAGGGGATAAATCAATCATACGACACATGTTAAGTAGTTTCATATACGATCGAGACGAAGATGCTGTAGCGTTGGTTAATTTCGCCTAACTTTACTTGAATGAAAACATAATATGGAACGTAATGCATTAAAGTTCAAAATTAACTTGCAAAATATTTGGTATTGATACTGTTTCTTTTCAAAACCATTCAATACTGACACATTTGATTGTAAAAACATCAACATACCTTCCGTTTTACTAGTTTATTTCCATTGATGTAACACTGATACGCATACATAGCTAACTGTAACGATTTCTAATTTATGGTTCAATTCTTTAGGAAGTTCAAACGTTTCTTAAGACTACTAACTACTTAAGACTTACTAACAGCCAGGGACCAACTATCCAACATGATGACGAAAACGTTATACAAACTGGAATGCAAGCGTGAAATATACTAGATAATCATGGTCACAAAATTAATTTCCTCTCTATGCTGGCCAGAACAAAGCGCTACTATCGAAGACTAACCAGAGAAAGGGAGGAACTAGGAAGGTACCACAATTTCAACGGAGAAGATGAATACAAGCTAAATGAGATTTGAAAAAGACTGCTGCAGTGATATGTATGTCACTGTGTAAAAGGTGTAGGTTTCCTAGACTGTTAACCAAGATAAGGAGATAGGAATGATGTGCACTTAATTTGGATCATCTTGTATATAATGAAACACTGTTCGGACGAATAACAAATGGCAAAACGCGAAAGAAACCATAATATGAGCAATCTTATTTAATACCTTTAGTAATTAATTGTTACTTCCAATATTTATTTAACCAAGGATTTTGAAATGGGTAACCTCAGTGGCTGCTTTAACGGAGAGACTCAATGACGTGCAGTTGGCAACATTGTATCCGGCATCTCACATAACCATGTTTTCGGATTATCGTCTAGTTGTTATATTACACAGGCCTGCATTTTTTTGGTTGTGTCATGTTTTTGATGATTGATTCCTATGTATTTTTTTGCGCTGAATACGAAAATGACCTTACTTTTTTCCATCACGTCAGAATCTTTTGCAAATGGCAATTTTCAAAATATGTCGAAAAATATCGGAAATATGAAACTTAATGACAGACTTAAAATGGTTTTTTTCTTATAAAATGTATTATTTTTTGGCTTATTCTATGCAATATTATAGCTAAGCAGTTGAAGGGTCTGATGAGGGGGGCAGGGTGTCCTTTGACCCCTAAAGATTTAATGAAAACCGCCACAAAATTAGCCTTAAATTTCTATTTTATTACATATATACTTCATTTTTATTAAGTTCATGCCTTGAACCACTCTTAATGATGAAGCATGTAAAAAACTGACGATTTTATTCTTTGTGTCGACGTCTCTTTGGACCAGTCATGCTTTGTTTCAGGCTATTCCGCGCATGTGTTCTTCTTAGTTCATCTCGGTGCAACATCCAGCAATAGTCCGCCATCATTTTAGTATTCCATCTTCCTTGATAACGCCTCTCCATTTCTTTGATGTCCTGATGGAATTTCTTACCGATCTCTTCACTAACAGCACCCAGATTCCCAGGAAAGTAGTCCAAATGTGAATTGAGGAGATGAACCTTCAAACTCACGGAACAGCCTAAATTTTGGTACTTCTGCAGCATAATCTCACCGATAGATTTGAAATTCGGATCCTTCCTGTTGCCCAGAAACTTGGTTACTACGCCATTAAAGGCAACCCAGGCGTCTTTTTCAGCAACTTCCATTTCTTTCTCAAAATTTCCATCTTTGAAAGGTTTTCTAATGTCCGGACCCCTAAAGGCACCCTCTTTTACTTTTGCGGTTGATAAGGTTGGAAATTTGTTACAGATGTATTTGAAACATTTACTTTCTATTGTTAAGGCTTTGACAAATTGCTTCATCAAGCCTAATTTGATATGTAGAGGTGGAAGAAGAACGTTATTCGAATCTATGAGGGGTTTTTCGAGCACATTTTTTATTCCAGATTCTAATGAAGCTCGTTTTAGCCAATATTTCTGTTTCCAATGATTTTTCCTGTTTCTGCTATCCCACTCACATAAAAAATAAGGAAACTTTGTGTACCCGCTTTGCTGTCCTAGGATCATCGATATTACTTTAAGATCACCACACATAATCCACTTATGATCGTCGTACTTAATTTTATCGAGAACAAATTGTAAATTTTCGTAACGTTCTTTTAAGTGTACAGAATGTCCGAAGGGTATTGACGAATACCTATTTCCGTTGTGAAGAAGGACAACTTTAAAGCTTCTTTTCGACGAATCTATGAATAGTCTCCAATCGGTGCTTTCGTACGGAATGTTAAGTGTATTAAAAAGTCCACGCACATCATTGCAGAATACTAATTCTCCTTCTTCCGAAAAGTATGGAATAAAATCGTTTTCTCTGTGCCTTAACCAGGAAAACGAAGTGCCAGCTGCGAGCAAATTCTTCTCTTTAAGCCTCGAACCAAGCAATTCTGAAGCCTCTTTGGTCAGATGTAAGTCGCGAATCAAATCGTTTAGTTCAGATTGTGAAAAAGGTTGTGGTGCAGAATTGCCAGGTTTGTACTCCTCTGTGTTATCTTCGGTTTCTTCACTTGAATCACTTTCCGAACCATCTACTTCAGGTAAATATTGTGGTAGAGTAGGGACAGAACATTAAGAAGATGACAAATTTGGATAGACAATTCTCTTTTTATTCTTTAAATTGAAACGATAAACACCGGTTGAACAAAAGTAACAATCATTGCTGTGATTTTGTGGCTCTCGCCATACCATCGGAACTCCAAATTTGAAAGCAGATTGTCCACCCTTTGACCACCGTCTAAGTCCTTCAACACACGTATAGCAAACATAGTGGGATGCCCAAGTTTTGTCTTGATCTCCTACTTTTGCCAAACGAAAATTGTTATAATTCTTTTTTGCCTTTCGACCATTAACTCACCACAAATGTAATAAAATGAATCTGGAGACTTTTTACATCCCCTTGGAACCATTTAGAAAACTGTATGTTTGCTTTTTAGCGTATATCCGCCGACAAAAACACTTCTGATGGCGGAGGACACGTACGAATAAGCTAACGGTCGCGACAGCACTGACTGTCGAGATTTACATCACGTTTAATGTAAATAGTGCTGCTATCTGCCGGTTTATGATGAAAATGTTGCGTTTTCATAATAAACCGGCTGATAGCAGCACTTTCAATGTTACATGTCGATTCCACTTCTGAACTAAGCAATAATGAAAATAAATAAATGGAAAACGTAATAAAATAGAAATGTAGGCTAATTTTGTGACGGTTTTCATTAAATTTTTAGGGGTCAATGGACCGGCTTCCTCCCCTCATCAGAACCTTCAACTGCTTAGCTAGAATATTGCATAGTATAAGCCAAAAAATTCTAAATTTTATAAGAAAAAAAACCATTTTAAGTCTGGCATTAAGACTCATATTTTCGAAAATTTTTGACATATTACATATTTTTAAAATTGCCATTTGCAAAAAAATTCTGACGCTATGGAAAAAAAGTAATGTCATTTTCGGATTCGGCACAAAAAAATACATAGGAATCAATCATCAAAAGTTGAAAAACAATGTGCGATTTTTTGAAGCAACGATGCAACGAAAAACTGGGGAAAACTTTCACGGAAACGTTTCAACTTTTGAAGCAAGCTTGTGGAGATGATGCTCTGGACCGTACTCAATGTTGCAAATGATTTACACGATGCAAAAGTGGTCGTTAATCAATTTAATATATATGCCCGCAATTAAAATCAATATTGAAAGAACGCCGCTTTGAGACCATTGATGACAAATTCGTCGCAGAGTCTGAAAGACATTTCAAAGGAAGTTTTCCAGGACTACCATGCGAAATCGAAACAAAGGTGGAAAAGGTCTGTGAGTGGAATACGCAAGTCCTTTGAAAGGGGACAAGGACCAATAATCTGTAAGATTAATAACAAAAGTTAAGAAAATAAAGTTACGTTATTTCCCGAACAGACCTCGTGTATAAGTAACATAAACTTGCAAGGGCATAACTAGTCTATAGTAGTAGACTTAATATCTCTTCCTTTTTAATGCAGTAATCAATATTTTTGACCCTTAAGGAGATATTATTCTAAAACATTCCCGCAGTCAATAAATTTTGCTCCAACTTTATGGGAAATAACTGCAATTGACAAGAGTCGAGTAGACATTGTTATATAAATGTCTATTTCTCAAAGAGACTAACCCAGACACGAACTGCAGCGATTGATAAACATGCGAACATCGCGTCCTCATATATTGATTCGTTCTGCTTTATATACACTTGATACCAACTATTTACGTGCAGTGTCAAGCGCAAATACGTCCGAAGGGAGGCGATTTCGCGTACATCGCCAATTTCCAACGTTCGACTGCGACCAGCATCGATGGAGCAATTGGTAATTAGAATGTTGATTTGCGATACCCGACATTATCTCGTCGATACATTGCAGTGCCATTCAGCGTCTCGTTACCGTATTATGGTATTGAACAAACTTCATGTGCACGTAACAGTTTGTTAACTTCCTCGCGAGATTAGTGGTAGTATATTTTGCAAGTTAACTTTGCTCCAATAGCCATATAATAAAGCTTAATCCCAAATGGTATGCATTCTGCAAAATTTCGGAGAGTATAGATCTATGTAAATGAATCTCCAATTCAGGGTGCTTTAGTAGTGCATTTAACCTCTGAATTTATTTATTTTATCCGGTGTTATTTTCTTGTATCGGGAAGTATACATTTAATAACTGTGTATCGAAATATATTTAAACTTATTTGCCTGTAAGTAAACAACAACGTTAACCATAATTATGTGACTCTTAACAGAAGGAATGTTTTGATAAAATAACCTGCACATTTTAGTTAATTTTGACATAATTTTGCTATTTAGAGTGTCTTTATTTATCATTTAACACCAGAATTGTTTTAAATTTTACTGCATTTATTGCATATTTTATCAGTAGTCTGGGTAAACAGCGGTAACAGTCAGTGTAGTAGATATGTGGTGCAGAGTCGGCGATTATTTATTTCACGCGTTCACAGCGTCAGTACTAAATCGATGCTGTATGCGAGTAGTTCTGTGTATATGTAGGCTGTCGTAATTTATTTCGTAATTGTACGCTTATGTTTGCTTTAAAAATGTCGCAGTTAGGTACGTCGCGAAAACGATCAATGGCAGACACAGTTAAAAACTTTATAGTGGACATGCCGAACTTAATTTTTGATGGCGCTAAAATTCAAAGTTTAGTTTGTAAAATCCCTTTAATGTGTTGGTCCAGAAGCTATTTTCAACGTCTTCTACTGCAAAAAGTGGCTTACGAGACCAAGAAAAATTTACATTTGATTTATGTGTTACTCTTATTTTATGTAATCTATCGTTTCGTTTACTAGACAAAGAAGCATTTGTCTCCTTCTGGAATAAATATGCGGACTGTAAATTACCTAGTCGGACATCGATACGAAATGTAGTGCCATTTGCTCATGAACACATAGAAAAAAGGATGAAAACGGAATTTAAAGATAAAAAACTGTGGTTGAGTGCGGACAAAACAACAGATCGTCAAAAACATTCTGTGGTTAATCTAATAGTACGTACAATGGAACCACATCGACCGTCATCCTCCTTCTTACTTGCTTCCAAAAGAGTTATAAATTGTACTGCCGATGAGATTTTAAAGGTGGTGTTGAACTCATTGAACAAATTTGAAATTTCAACTAAGCAACTTTTAATGTTTATGAGTGATGGTGCCGCAAACAAGCGTTCTTTAGTCCGATCTCTTAAAGAGCACAGAGCTTACATGTAACGTGTAAAATCCATACTCTAAATCTTGCGGCACAAACGATTCCTACATGTTTTCCACTAGTAAATGCATTGATTGCTAGTACAAAGGCAGTGTTTCTAAAATCCTCGGAACGTACCCGACTATTTCACAAACCTGTCCTGACTTACCTGAACCACCACAACCAATTGTTACACGTTGGGGAACATCGTTGCAGGCTGCGTTTTACTACAACGAATATTTTGATCAAATAAAGAAGGTAGTTTTCAAATTCAATCAGACAGAAGCTGCAGCAATTAAGAAAAGCCAGGAAATATTTCAAGATAGTCAGGTTAAAAGAGATTTACAAACTATTCACGACAATTACTTCGGACTAGCGGAGGGAATAGAAAAATTACAAAATGTGTTGATGTCGCTAGTGGATTCTGTTCAAATTGTGAATGATGTTCACGCACAGTTACGCACTGTAGAAGGCGAAACAAATTGGTGTGTAATACGAAAATTTGAAAGTGTTTTAGAGAAAGACTCCGATTTTCTTACATTAAGACAAATTTGTGAAGGAGCGTGTGAAGATGCATTAAGTTGTTTCAAAGATTATTTTAAATATGCAGATATAACATCGCTAGATGTCGAACGGTCGTTTTCGGCATTAAAAGACATTTATTTCGCACGTCGTACTCACTTGACTGAAACAGCTGTGGAAACATATTTAATGATTCAAATATTTAACCGATGTTACCTAGTTTGTGATTTCACGGAAGACTTTTTAAACGGTAAGTGTTTCAACACGTTTTATAATTTATTTCTTACTTTCTATTTTATGTGTAAACTTTTATGCGCTCGCCACGCCTCTGGCTGTTACCGCATATTTGCCCAGGTTATTTATCAGGTTTAGTATCTCATACACCTTAAATGAAAAACGCTTACCTCATTTAATACTGAAATTAAACACATGTAACAAAAACATTACTAAGAGATGGTTTTCATTTTCTACATTTTATAATTTTGATATTGGAGGATCCAAACAGACTTATAAGTGGTAGTCAAACTTTAGTGATGAAATAGTTTCATATTTATTTGAAACTTTTTAATTTATTGAAGGATTTTGAAAGATTCTCTCTTTATCGAAATTTATTTATACCGTCTATTTCGTTTTTCCAATCCAGATCCAAATAACAAGCTTTCTGATTACAATAGCCCCCAAAAATACCTTCCGCACTCATGGCGATGTTGTATGTCGAAAGTTTGAAGTACGGTAAGTCACAATAATTACAGTGCTTACCACAGTATTTTAATTACTACATATAAGTAATACCATAATCAGTAATATACAATGCAATTAATGAATTTTGAAAAGAAGAAATATAATTTAGCTTTCCGTTAGTGAAGTTTGTTTTCCGCACTAAAAGTTGTTTACTGGACTCTTTCTGGACTTAACAAAAATACATCCTACCTACAAGTGTAAGGTAAAGAAAGGAAACTGGTCTGGAGAAAATCAAGGGAGGGGGTCACCAACGTTGCTTCGCCTCGGAACAAAATGCAATTAAACGTGAGTAATTCAAAATAAATGAACTTTTCAATAATTACACTGGACAACAAATTTTAGTTTATTTGTTGTATCTTGTTTGAAAAGTGCATTTTGAGGCGCTGAATACAAAAATGACAATGAAATTAAAAACTTAGTTGCAGTTTTCAAGAACAGGTTTTTTTATTTTATTTTTAGCAAAATATAAAAAATAGACACTTTTACACTTTTAGAATCACTAAATGCGCCGTCTTTTGTGAATTGTTTCTGGAGGATCTCTAACAAGAGTCCAACAGCAGTCGGCAAGCATGGAAACATTCCAATTTCCCTGGTACCTTTTCTCCATTGTTGATATATCCTGATGGAAGCGTTCGCCGTGCTCATCACCTACAGATCCGCAATTTCCAGGAAAAAAGTCCAGGTGTGAGTGTAGGAAATGGATCTTTAGAGACATATTGCGACCCATTTTTTGATACGATGACAGCATATTTTCAATAAGAGTAACGTAATTGTCAGCTTTTTTATTTCCCAAGAAATAAGTTACCACGAGGCGAAAATCATTCGAAGTATTTTTTTCAATATCTGTTAGAGTGCTGTCAAAATGTTCGTCTTTCGAAATATTTCGAATCTGTGGCCCAACAAAAATACCTTCTTTAATTTTTGCTTCACTTAGCCTTGGGAATTTCTAACGCAGGTACTGAAACACTGGCCCATCTCTATTCAGTGCCTTAACAAAGTTTTTCATTTGGCCCAATTTGATGTGCTGTGATGGCAACAAAATCTTTTTAGAGTCTACTAATGGCATATGTTGTACATTCTTTTGACCTGGCTCTAATGATTGTCGAACAGGCCAGTCTTGTCTTTTGTAATGAAATGCCTTTGCCCGACTGTCCCCATTCACACAAAAAACAGCAAAACTTGGTATAGCCTAGCTGCAACCCAAGTAAAGGTACAACAACCTTTAAGTCGCCACCGATCTGCCATTGGTGCTCATCGTATTTTATGCTTGTCAATAGGTACTTCATATTGTCGTATGATTCTCTCATGCGAACGGCATATCCAACAGGAATAGACGGTAGAACATTTCCAATATGCAATAGCACTACCTTTAAACCGAACGTTAAACTGTCTATAAACAATCTCCATTCCTCTGGCTCGTAGTTTGTATTTAAAGCCGCCATGTTAAAAAATGGTACTAGGCCTTTTTGGTGATTACGAAAAACACAGACCGAAACATCGTCTTCCAATAGGTTCCACTGCCGCAGGCTTGATCCTAGTAACTCTGCCTTACTTTTTGGAAGTTTTAGATCTCTCACGAGATCGTTTAATTCTGACTGGGTTATTTTGTGCGGTTGGCGGTTTGACGTGCTTGGTGTGAAATCAGGATCTCATGATGTTGATGGCATATCTTCTTCATGACAAATCGCTGTATTGCTATTATCTGATTCGTAAGTGAATGTTCCTGAAGGTTCTAGAATAGGAAGTTCGTCACTATGGGGCACAGGTCTCATGGCAGATGGTATATTTAGATAGTTGATAACCGATTTTTTCTTCTTGGATATATCTGTGCCTTGCCCAACACGTGGTATCATGCAGAAATAGCAATCATTAACATGAGTTGTAGGCTCTCTCCAGATCATTGGGACAGCAAACCGCATAGATATTTTTTTATGATTTAACCAGCTTCTCAGACTTGAAGCGCATGTATTACAGCAGATATGTGGCGCCCAATGTTTGTCTTGATCTCCTATTTTGCCAACGAAATAAAACCGATATACCTATTTTATCAACGGAGTAATAGACCGCTTCTGAGGCGCAAAGGTCACCTCACCACAAACATAACAGAAGTGATCTGGATTGTTTACACACTTTCGAAACATCTTACAATGTCAACTATTCGATTAGACTCACTAACTTCGACTGGCTAACCTGTCCGCTTTGTAGCTGCTTATGTACCCAAATACGGCTTCTACATTTTTAGAGAATATTCGAAAAGATTCGAGAATTTTCTATTCAATTTCATAATATTCGCGATAGTGGCGTTTGTCATTTGTTTGTATACAGGGGCTGTTCAGTACAAGACGGACTTGCGGTTACAGTGTTAATATATAGGGACACATGACATCACGTATCTCTAAAACTTGAACTAATATTAAAATGATAAGTTTATTTTCGGTTTTAGCACACCAAAAATAGTAAGATTTAGTCGATTTTATTTTAGATACATTTTGGCTGTTGTCCAGTGGTATCACAACAATATTTTATATTAAAACTAAAAGATAAAAAATCTTTTATAGTATTATACAATTTTAAAGTAAGGTATGCTGCTGATATAAAAAAATCTATTAAACTATCCAGTCAAACAGTCCTTTACGTACACAATCCAAATACTAATATTACGAATAATATTTTAATTTTATAGGCAGTAATACATGCCAAAATGGAACAACTGCAGCAAGCCAATGCCGTGTGATTCATAGTCGATAGTGGAAGTCGTCTATCCGCAGTCAAATAATGACTATTAAATATTCATGAACATCATAGCATCTGCTCCCTTTTTCAATTTTTATCGGAAGTATTGCTATTGTAGAATTCTTACACACGCATTGATTGATAAAGAAAATTACAGGTTATTTTATCTAAAATGGATATTTAGTTTGCTTTTCCTTAAATAAGTGTCAATATTATTTAGTATACTCTACTAATTGGAAACACCTTGTATTAGTCCCAATATAGCATTGAACAACAAATATACATATATTTCCATTCCGGGTCTTACAAAAAGGGCAACACACAAAAACTGGAATTCCAAAAAATCACATCGAAACCAGTGCTTACTCAAAAACATGCAATACACCAAAAACGAATATAAAAATTGTAATACAGTTATCAATCTAGCATTACAAATCTTGCACGTATTTAGAAACAAAAATAACAAGTGTACAGCTATTAAATGTATACAGAGTGCTAAAATCGTGTTCCAATGTATGATTGCATTGTAAATCATGAAGTATAACGGTAACTACGCAAAGTGTTATACGGTGTATTCGGTTAAATGCCGTGTACACGTCAGCCTAAACTGGTGTAAAGATGTCCAACAACGATTATGTAGACGGTAACATAGCAATGACAACATATCAGCGGTATACGTTTAGGTACAAAGGGTTTTCGAACGTTTCAACAAAAAAAACACAGCAAAAATGCCATCAACTACAAGTAATTATAAGTACGAAGCATGATGGTGTAATGTGTAATCATGTCTGAACGGTGTTTCTACGTTGTCCTCATGAGATAGTTTAAATTACACTAAAAGCACCAACTTGTTAACAACTCAAAAACGTATTGCTCTCTCGCTCTCAGTTAACAATAGCTACATCAAACACTTGTTTATTATTTACCTTTGTACGAATTTGTTGTCAGGATTAAGCCCATGATGGAAACAAATTAAATAGAATGAGTACAAGGAATTTAAAAACATTAAAAAGAAACATATAGTAATAAGATATTAAGATTATATTTAGTAGAAACAAACACAGACGACGGATTCATGTTCAAGGGTTGAAGGAAAACATACATTAGTAAGTAAAGTAGCATCAAAACAGGGGTATCATTCACATAGTTTGAGTTAGAACTGTAGTAAAACATTTAGATAGAAGCTGTGGATGATATCTTAAATATGCGATAATTTAAATGAAAATGCATCTACTTCTTTTAAAAGAATTATTCATTTTTGTTTTGCGTCAAATAAAAATTATACTTTTATATTATATTCTTAAAAATAATTTGGCATTCACGTTGTATACCAGGGGAGATCTATACTTGGTGTAGAGTAGGATACCTTTAATTGAGCCTTGTGGGGCAGTTATTCTAGAAATTTGCTTCTCTGAGTGTCAATTTTCTATCTTATATTCAAGTTTCTTAAGTTATAAATTGAATTTGACTATTTTTAGTAGAAATTTTTAAAAAATTTATATGCTATACAGTTCTACAGTATGTCTGCGGATGGAGTTGAAAATATGTATGATGGACAAAAAAATGTTGAGTTGGCAAATAGATTCTGTTTGATCTGAAACTTATTTTTGGTTTGCTTTCGATTTTTAAAATCAAGTAGGCCTTTACAGTTGAGCAAGAACCATTTTCGCTTAAGGTAACTATACTCAGTGACATAGAAATTGCAACAGCTAGAAGGAGTTGGAATTTCCGGATGATATTTGATAGGAATATTCACCTATGTAAAAGTAATAAATGATCAAAATTTGGGAGGAAAATCTTTATAAGTTAAACAAAATTTTATAATAATTGTTAATAATGTGTGGGGCCGCTTCTCTGACTTACACATTCATTTACACGCTGTTGCATTGATTGAATAAGGTGGTTTATCTCGCCTTGGGGTATTGCCTCCCATGCAAGTTGCACCTCATACCCCAAAGCTTCCAAGGTCAAAGGAGGACGCTGCAAGTTTCGCAACCTTCTACCCATTATGTCCTATGCATGTTCGATGGTAGAAAAGTCTGGAAATCTTAGAGGCCAGGGCAAAAGATTAATCTGGGCCTGTTCAAAGAAGTTCAAGGAAAACCTTGCTACATAAGGACGTGCATTATCTTGCTGGAATAATGGTCTTCGAGCCTTTGTAAGTATGGCAGAAGATGTGTGCTGTCATATTTCCTCGAATGAACACCAAGGGAGACCTGCTGCCATAAGTAATCGCACCCCAAACCAAAACACCCACAATGCGGTGTACGTGCCTCTCAACGGTAAATCGAAGATTCCGTCGTTCACCCCGTCTTCTTCTGACTCTCTGACGACCGCCGCGCATGCCTAAACAAAATCTTGGTTCGTCACTAAACACAACACGACGCCATTCAAGATTCCGATGAGCTCTTTCATTGCACCATTGTAATCGTTGCTGATAATCTTCCGCAGTCAAAGGCGGCACAAGTTACGGACGATATGATGTTAACCCAAAACTTCGGATTCGGCGATAAACTGTTCTAAGGGTTACATGGCGACCTTCTTCACCAAACCATTTATCACCAATTGCCCGAGTAGAGGAAAATCGATCTCTAAATGCCAGTTGTCTTAAGCGACGATCTTGACGCTCATTCGTTCTTCTTGAAGCCCCGGTTCCTCTTCTACGACGTTCCTGGACATCTTCAAACCATGCACGACACACTCGCATTACAGTAGACCGATTTCGATTTACACGGTAAGCAATTTCCCCAAATGAAAAACCAGCTTCGTGCAAACCAATAATTCGACCTCTGTCGAATTCGCTTAATTGTCGATACACTGCTCGTCTTCTTACTCTAGGCATAGCTAACACTTAACTGAACCGCAGTTCAATGAGAACAACAACACAAATCGAGAAAGTTATATAAAACGCCAAAAAAAAAAAACATTGAATATCAGTGCCGAGAGAGAGGTTAAAACCTAATAACTTTATTGCTTCACTGAGAGGATTCAAATTTTGATCATTTATTACTATTACATAAGTGAATATTCCTACCAAATTTGATCCGGAAATTCCAATCCCATCTAGCTGTTGCAATTTCTATGTCACTGAGTATATTTTCGGTTCGCAGTATGCCAAAGTGCTACTAAGAAAAGTTGTTCAGAGTGGAAAGTTATGGCGCTAAGTAAAATTTCTAAATGATCGGCCTATTTTAATAAAACCCATTATTTGTCAATTTCGTTTCAGGTTAAAGTTCTTTTTCCGTTAACGCTAACCGTTTTTAAAAGATAGCTCGCGTCTTCGAGCAACTTCAATTTAAAAATTTTAGGCTCGAAGGCCCTCATCAAATGACGAACGTCCGGTCCATAAAATATTCCTGTAAAATGAATATAATACAAAATGAAATTTCAGTAGATCAACATTCAGATTCAGACATCTACCTTTTTTTATTTTCATCTCACTTAACCGTCGAAAAATATGACGCAATTCGTTGAATGCATTTTCTTCTGAGTTCAATGCCTTAATGGAATTTTTAACAATTCCTAGTTTGATGCGGAGCGGTGATAACCAAACCTTTTCGATCGGCACAAGTGAAATCTCAGTAATATTGCTTTGTCGCAATCTAAATTCCTCACGTAAAAGCCGTTTCCGTTCGCTATATTGGTTGCCGGCAAAACGGGTATTCCACAAGCATATGTAGCACATATTTTTGGTTTGCATACCTCTTAAAAGAGTCACCACTTGTAAGTCGGCACAAATTTTCCACTTTTGGTCGTTATATTGCACTAAATCGATGATTTTCGGGGATAGAAGTTTAACGAATGGCCCATGAACGGTCCATGGAAGGTTCTCGCAGAAAACCTCTTCGGCCATTGATCAGATTTTCCATAAAACTTCAAAATGTTCAAGGTTCTTCGGTATTTTTAAATTGAAATTGCTCGAAAACGCGAGCTAACTTTTAAAAACGGTTGGCGCCATTGGATTCAGCGTACTCGAATTAGGTTTACCCCTGTGTGCCCAGCTTGTTGCATTTTGCAACTAGCACAGTGTAATTAATGAGTTAGTATTTAAACTTATTTATCTCTTTTTTATTATTATTTAATATATACTAAAAAATATTTCAAAACAAATACTGAAGGACATTCTTTACTGCATATCGAAGTGAATTCAAACGCTCTGACAGGATATACGCATACATATGTACTCGGTCAGTTCAAACATGTATGTCAGAAGAAATTAAATCTGCTGTATTAGGAAATTGTCTACGCCTATTACCAAAGATAATTCACAATTAAATTAGCTCGTTGTTAAAAACAGAATCTACAAATCTGTGTTCCCAACACACGCTTTCCTCTTGAGTATCTTTAAGAGTACAAACAAGTGTCCAAAGGGATCTCGGTCTCCCCTACTTGTTCATTACGATTTGAGAATACGTATTTTTAAGCAATTATAATATAAATAATTCTTTGCACAACAAAGGTAACTTAATATTTTCGAACAAATTCCAAAACCGCAATTACATATGCAGCAATTTTAGATATCACCCATTCAACTGTGCATCAGTAGTTAGTAATACAATCAAAGGCCAGGGTTATAATCAAAGCACACAGTTAAATTAATAACAGCAATTAAAGAAGTTCTTTCAATCAAAAATAATGTTATCCATTCACTCATTTTCTTCGATTTAACAATATTAAAACGTAAGTACATATATCACTGTTTTCTACAAGAAGAAACAAACATGTTCTCTTCAATTATCCGAGACTAATGCACATAGAAAAGAGATATATTCAAAACACTGAAGGATAAACATATAAAAATGTTCAGTAAAGACATAAATCAACAATGAAAACACCACAGACAAATAACTCACGATTATGTCAGGTTTCCACGGAAATTGCTAGTTTATTAAAATAAATCATAACGCAGTATTTTGATTCGACCAAAATTGGATTGTAGACGATGAAACCATTATGAATAAAACATAAGGTAACAGATACTTTGCATGTAACATTAAACATAAATTCGCTGGTATATTTCGCAAATGAAGTGAGAATATTGTAAATCAAACAAGTAATTTATCTTTTAAAAACGTCATTTTTCAAAACCTTTCTGTATCTGCTTCATACGCTGAAGAAATTGAATTTAATATACAAAATGAGCTAGTCAAAGTGAGCACCAACTCTTCATAAACGTGTACGTGGGTAATCTGAAAAGCCTTAACATGACTTAACGCTGTTTACGGGGACTCTGCAACATCATTCGCCACAGTGAAATCTTGAACAGCTGAATTTAAACATGATCGTACCAGCTTGATTGATGATGGACGTTGGGGACCGCCAAAAAGTTCACCAAATGGTGCTAGACGACCGTCGAATTAAGGCTAGAGAGACACCAGAGGCCGTGGGCATCTGGAAAGAACGTGTTTATCATACACTCTCTGAAGATTTGGCCATGAAAACATCTAACTGCGCGTTGGATGCCGCACGCGCTTACTCAAAACCAAAAACGCACTCAAATAAGCATTTCCAATGCTATCTTGAAGCAGTTTAAGTGAAATAAGTCGACGTTTTGGTGTCGATTATATAATAACTGCAGACGAAAGACTCCTGAAGTCAAGGCACAGTCAAAACAGTGGACTGTGAAAAGTGAATCGGCTCCGAAAAAGGCGAAGACGTTTCATCAGCCGTGAATGTGATGCCAACTGTTTTTGGGAAAATTCTTGAAGTTAATCGTGTTAATCGACTATCTTAAAAAACGATAACGGCTGCATTTAAAGAAAAAGAAGGTTTTGTTCCACCAAGACAACGCATCGTCTCACACTTGAGTGGTCTCCATAACAAAACTTCGCAAATTGGAGTTCACCAGACCTGGCACCCAGCGACTTTTCTATTTCCTGAACTCAAAGTTTCGCTCGGAGGACAGAGATTTTCATCGAACGAAGGGACCATTGCATTCGTAAACGTCTATTTTGTAGAACAAAATGCCTACTACTATTTGGACGGATTAAAGAAACGGGAGCATCGCTGGAAGAAGTGTATAAACTGAATTAGACAAAGAAATACTTATTTCTCTGTTAGACCGGAAACTTTTCAGACTACCCTCGTATATGGCAAAATTAGTATACATAGTGCATTCAGAAAATTGATGAAACAAAAGATTTACAATTAAATATTGTTGCTAATATGGAAAAAAACATGAAATAGAGCCAATATTGTAACAAATCGAAGAAATTGAAATTTTCTATTTTAAAATTAAGATGTATTTGTTGGAAATAATTCGCCAAGTTAGGTTACAACTGTACAAGTTCTTCAGCCAGAATAATATACTTATAAATTAGCCTAAAAATGTTTTGTAACTTGCAGAAGACGATCAACATGTGAACTTTATTCCATATGAGAAATACCTGGGTGATAAAGTGCGCCATTGATAGGCTAAACAGTAGACCACACTAATGTTCAAGTTTGATGTCGGAAATCTCGGAATCTCTAACTCATCCAGAACGAGTCATAACTATGGTGAAAAACTAGTCGACTGTAAGTACATTTTATAATTTGAGAAATAATTTACAATTTCCATTCATTATTCATAAGTGCAGTGCAATAAAAATATGAAAAATATCGTTTTCTCTGTTCTAATTGCTTTTAGAACACTGACTAAACAAAAGAACGTAACGTTATTTGACTTCCATGTATACAGCCTAATTCATTTTCGACCCTCGCGATGCTTATATTAGTTGCTAAATTTTATGTTTGCTATGAACCTGAAGAGAAAATGAATCTGTGACAAATGATGTTCAAGATTTGTGAAAAAAACGAAAAGAACTCATTTTCTTCTTTTATCTCTAGCACCCTCATTTGGCCTTGCGGAGAAAAACTAAAAACACATTCTTAGGGCCACTTTCGATCTTCTATCTGATGGTGTGCCCGAAGTTTGTATATGACGTTTCGGTTCTTTCTGGCCATCGTCAACTTTCTTATTTCTTATCGGCGTCATATTGGATTTTGAGATCGTCAGAAAGAGTCATTTTTTTCTAATTTCAGCCATGTATAACATGTTGACAACAGTTTTTAATAGTATGCTTTTATTGACGAAGAATGCAATCGGCGAAGAGAAAGATATGTTAAGTACTTTTTATTCACCAAGCCAAAATACATTAATAGTGAATACAAGATTTTTACAATTGTATCCAGAGCAACAGTCACATCGCACCATTTTTCTAGCCCTTGATTGAAACTTGGTCGAAAATGGATCGTTTACCAAGCCGTATAACGCTTATGTTAACAGGAATTTTACGCCTTATTTGTAACAATAAATGAAAAGAACAATAACAGTAATAATAACAGAAAACAGAACAATAAACCAACAATTACAGTAAATGTTCAAATAACTGGCCATTTTCTTTGTGCACAATCGCACACGTTTTCGGGCATTTTGAACTGCCCTTTGTGTGGTTCTCCCAGGAACTATATCATTGTGGGACTTTGTGCGACATCAGCTTTATAAATATTATTTGTAACAACGCCTCATAAAAGATAATCCAGAACTAGTACATTTTGATTCATCTGGCCAGATGATTTTGTTTGAAAAATCTTCGTCATCTTGTAACCTTTTCATGCAATACTCCAATCGTCTTAAAGTATTACCGGTAGTAAACTGCGGCGAACATGGACCTTCTATGATTTAAACTTATTTCAATATAAAGTTCTCCATACTCGAGTCTGGGGTAAATTTGAATCTAACGCCACTTCGCGTGTAAATATTGATGGATTATTATTTAAGGGAAGAACTAAAATGAGTCTTCACTAATAAAATTGTATATTTGTTAACACATTGCTATCGGTTTCCTGCAAAGCATATCCTCAAGGAAGCTAGAAGACTATGCTATGTATCTGTAATTTTTTTCATTACGAAATATAATGTATAATTATTTTTTCTATATTTATTTTTTTATAATATGATGTTTAATGTATGTAATTTAAATTGCTTATCTTAAATGAATAAACGTAGCAACTGCAAATGTAATCTTAAGAAGTAAGCAATTATTTAAAATTAGTCTAATGAATATAGTAATGGTTTTTTAGTTTTCCTTTTTTTATATTCTTCGGCATGTAATATGTATGGTTTATGTCTAATTGTAAGTTAAATAATACAATCTAGAAATGGAAATTGTTACCAGTTTAAAATTAAATGTAAAAGTGGATAATATACAACACGTTAAAATATAACTGTAAGTGTAATAAAATTGTAAAATTGAAAATATTTTTCGATATTTATTTAGAAGACAAAACATGGGTGACATCCAAGTTGGGATGTCATAGGTGAATAGTTGTTACTAAAAATAGGAAACCGCACACCACAGGAAGAAGCATGATTCTAGTAGAGCGTAAAAAGTAGGTGTCGATTCGAAGTGCAAACAATTATTAGCGTTCACAAACTGCTGTCTTAAAATTTCGAGAGACTCAAGGTTGTTTAAGAAACCTCATCTATTAGCTTTATGTAAAATAGTTAAGTTGTTTTCAACCGTAAAGTTATGCTTGTTATCGATAAGATGATGAGCAAAGTGTGAGAATCTAGAGGAGTTTGGTTGAAGGCATCTGATGTGTTCTTTGAGGCGTGTCTCGAAGTTCCGGTACGTCCTACCAACATAATTGTATTGGCAGTTCCCACAAGTAAGCTTGTAAATGCTTCCCTTTTTTAATTTTTCAACGCTGTCTTTATTATTTAACAGTACATTACGTGAAGGATAGATCGTTCTGAAGGCAACATTAAAATGGTTCTTCAAAATACCGGCAGTAGAATCAGAAATGGAACCTATAAAGGGAATTGGTATATAGTATTTTTCTCTATCTGGTGTTGGTACGATAGTCTGATCTAAAGAAACGTTCCTCACCATTTATCTTCCCTGTATCTTATTTAAAAGTTTTTCTATTATATTTGGATTAAAGTGATATGTTATAGCTGTTTGTTTGATTGTGGTTCACTCTTTATTAAACGATTCTTTAGAAAGAGGCATATTTACCAATCTGTGTAAATAATTGCAGAAGGAAGCATACTTATGACTAATGTGGATGGTTCGAATATTTGTCAATGGTGATACCATTGTGAGTGGGTTTTCTGTAAATGTCAAAAATAAGTTTTTTACTATTTTCTTATTTTGATATGGTAACATCTAAAATTTGATTCTATTACTATTATTGGCTATTAAATACGTTGACTCACAAAATACATGACATGCAAGACATCTGCCAGAATCGGAGAGATGGGAGAACCCATAGCGGGGCCATGCTATGGGTTCTCCCAGGATTATTATTTATCTAAAAAATATAAGATTTACATAAACTTTGCTAAAACACACTTTTAATTTACCATTTGGGTTTCATTCAAATTCCTGTCAACATAAGCATTATGTGGCTTGGTAAACGGTCCATTTTTCTATTACTAATGAACGATAATTGAAATGTTTGACAGTTTGAAAATTTATAGCTACCTTATTTGATCTTAAAATGTATTAAAGTATAATATCAAAAACTTTTGTCAACTTGTTATATATGATTGAAATCAGAAAAAAAGATTTTCTTGAGATCTGAAAATCGAATGTGAAAGGATAAGAAGGTTGACGATGGACGGAAAGAACCGAAACGTCATATAAAAATTCGGGTACACCATTTGATGCAAGATCGAAAGTAGCTTTGTCAATGTGCTTTTAGTTTTTCTCTGCAATAAAGGTGCTAAATGCTAGAGGTAAAGGAAAAAATTGAGCTTTTTTTGTAAATAACGTGAAACGCAATTACAAACATAAAGAAAATTAATCATTTACAATTATTTTTAGAAAAATCACAATAATTCCTAAAATTATAATATATGATTATGATAGAATTGTATCCACAGTGCAAGGATACAGTTCACTCGCTTTATACCAAATTCTGTGATTGTGTTCTATGTTGTGTGACATACTTCTTCGTATTTTATTGACATAATTGTTTTTAATACATCAACAATTATTGTATTTGGCATTAACATCATATTACATGAAGTATTCTAACACTTACAAAGTGGTTTCCAATTCATTGACAAATTATTAACAAATTTTATATTTTATCTACTTTCCAACATTATGATTAACTTCCTCAAGGCATCATATAAATTTCAGCTATAGCCAGAAGACCAGTTTGCACTGTATATAAGTGCATTTGAAATGAGTGAGAGATCTGCAAGATTCCTAACGACAGACTTGAACATTAGTCTACATAACACATGGGCTGAAAAGTCCCGCGCCTAACACATAGATGGCGCTAGTTTTATTGCATTCACCTCTTTTGCAGTTAGTACTAACCTTAAAAAGACAGCTGTTAAAATTTCATGATATTCTATTCATTAGTTTGTGAGTTATTGTGCTAAGAGTGACGCTACTTTTGTTATTTCCAAAACAATGGATCAAAACAATTTCGTGTTTTAATTTTACACTGCTTCTTGATGGGAAAAATACCGTTCAAGCGAAGCACTGGCTTGAAAAGTGTTATGGGGACTCCGCTCCATCAGAAACAACAATAAAACGTTGGTTTGCTGACTTCAAACGTGGTCGTAGAGACACCGATGATGCAGAACGCAGTGGACGTTCAAATGAGGCGGTAACACCAGAAAACGTCAAAAAAATCCACAAAATCGTTTTGAATGATCGAAAAGTGAAGTTGCGTGAGTTAGCTGACATCGTAAAGATATCAAAAGAACGTGTTGGCTTTATATTGCATGAGCATTTAACTATGAGAAAGCTCTGTTCAAAATGGGTGCCGCGTTTGCTCACTGTTGACCAAAAACAAGAACGTGTTGATGCTTCTGAGCAGTGTTTGGCCATGTTTAAACGTAACAAACCGGAATTTTTGTGTCGATATGTGACAACGGATGAAACATGGATCCATCACTTCACTCCGGAATTAAAACGATCGTCATCTGAGGGGACAGCAACTGGTGAACCTCGTCCAAAGCGCCCGAAAGCACAACAATCGGCTGGAAAGGTTATGGCCTCGGTATTTTGGGATGTGCGTGGTGTAATATTCATCGACTCTCTTGAGAAGGGAAATACCATCAACAGTGAATATTATATACCGTTACTGGAGCGTCTGAAGGCCGAAATTGCAAAGCAACGTCCGCATATGGCGAAGAAAAAAAATTTGTTTCATCAAGACAACGCACCGTGTCACAAGTCAATCAAAACAAGGGCAAAACTACATGAATTGAACGTCGAATTGCTCCCACATCCACCGTATTCGCCAGATTTGGCTCCCAGCGACTACTGGCTGTTCGCAGACCTAAAAAATGCTCGCCGGTAAGAAATTTCGCTCGAATGAAGAGGTTATCGCTGAAACTGAGACATATTTTGAGGCAAAAGATAAATCGTTTTACAAAAGTGGTATTGAAATGTTAGAGCGGCGCTGGAATGATTGCGTTGTTCTTAATGGCAATTACGTTGATGAATAAAGCTAATTTTGAATAAAAAAAAACGTGTTTTCTTTGTCAGGCCCGGGACTTTTCAGCCCATGTGTTATATACGTGAAACCATCAATATTATTTGAAAAGGTAACCGCTGCACCATACTTATAGAGTAGTATCCATTCATACTGTTGGTGCAGCTAGATTTCGAACTTACGAGTTTTACTCTGCTTTTATATAAAGACAGGCTGATAAATTTCCACGACAATTATAAAAATCTAATTTGTCAAATTGTTTTTTTATACACCTAAATTTATACACAAAAATATATTCTTTGATGTACTATAAATAATCGAAAAAAAAAATAGGAAAGAATCCTGAAAGCGTCACTTGTATCGGAAAAATGACAATTCAGCATTCAGCGTATGATAGTCCGTGATGTTTAATTTCCTGCATAAACTGAAAATATCAGCGCTCGGCCTTCGGGGTGAAAGCAAACGTCACATGCTCAGATTGTACGCGATCTGACCCAGAAACAGAAGCGTGGTTGCCGACGCCGTCACGTGGTGAAAATGAATTTTTCATGGTATACGCAGTTTTTTTTCTGTGTTTTGACAAATTGTAATCTCAATAACATATGTTCGCTATATATTACCAGACATACCGATATATCTACGGACTACAAACATCGAATCAAACGTTGTAATAAATAATTTTCCCTGGTAATAAAGTTTAGCGGCAAAATTTGATAGCATGAACGAAATTTATACGTAAACAAATTCAGCTCTTCTTTTAAAACCGTGCGGGAGATTCCGTAAGATAAATTTGGTTATAAACTTAATCCTCTCATTCAAGATATAGATGCGTAAATAAGATTGTGGAAACGAGGGTAGATTGACAATTTTTCCGAATCGCTGCTAAGGAGTTGCTTTTTTCCAAATACCTTATGCCGTCCAAATACTCATCGTCGGAATCTCCGCATCGATGGAATCAATCTCGATCGGACACCTCTCGATTATTTTGTATTATTGATTGTAATTGATCAATCTCGTCGGAAATCTCGGTATATTTTTACAACGATTTGTTTTACAACGGGAGTAAGATAGTTTGTAAAGTGTGCAAAATACATTTGATGTCAAATAAGAAGTGGAACTGTACAAGGCACGTAAATTCCGCACAGCATAGAATACGAAAATTGGGCATGCCACCTAGAAGTGCATTTTTTTTATGTAATTCTTATGTTGATAAACTGTAATTTGCCACTAGGCTTACTCGATAAACAACCGTTTAAGAACTTTTGGGACAAATACAATCCCGAGTTGCGGTTGCCAACGGAGAAAACGGCACGTAAGCATGTTGCATTTGTACGCGATGACGTAGAAAAGAAAATGAAACGCATATTGAAAAAATAGTTTCTTTGGTTATGTGTTGACGAAACAACAGACTGTAAAAAAATTCAATTGTAAATATTATGGTACGCATACTAGACCCTAGTAAACCTACATTACCACTGTTACTAGCTAGCCGAAGACTACAAGAGTGTACAGCTGCAGCAATTACGAAGGTTGTACTTAGTATGTTGGAAAAATTTCAAATTTCAAAAGATAAAGTATTGTTGTTTATGAGCGATGGCGCAGCGATAATGCGTTCGGTAGGCCGTTCTCTTCTTGAACATGGTTGCAAGTGTTTACATGTTACGTGTAAAGTGCGTGCTTTACATCTTGTAGCAGAAACCATTCGACAATGCTCTCTCGGGGTAGATGCATTAATAGCAAGCACAAAAAAAGTATTTTTGAAATCTCCCAAACGCCTACGATCATTTCACACAGAGTGTCCTCGTATTCCTCAACCACCGGAGCCAATTCTTACTCGTTGGGGAACATCGTTGCACGCAGCCTTTTATTATGCTGAACATTTCAAGATAGTAAAAGCTGTTGTTGTACAATTCCATCCTGCCGAAGCTGCAGCTATTAAGGAGAGCCAGTCGAAATTTCAAGATATTTCCGTTGAAACAGATTTAAAAAATATTCGTAGCTACTACAAAGGATTAGCTGACGCAATAGACCAATTACAAAATAGATCGTTATCATTATTGGAGTCTCTGCAAATTATGGACGGAGTGCATACACAGCTACTGACTATACATGACGCAAAATATAATCGCGTTTTAGAAAAGTTCGAGAGTATGCTACAGAAAGATTCCGATTTTAGCACACTAAAACAAATTTGTGATGGTGTATCGAATAATCCACTGACTAAATACAAAGAGTATTTTAATCATGCATGTATAAAACATCGGTAGATGTTGAACGCTCTTTTTCAAAATATAAACTCATTTTCTCACCACGGCGAACATCGCTCACCCAGACAACCGTGGAGACACATCTAATGGTGTCAACTTTTTGCCACTCTCATCCATATGATGTTAATACTGATAATGGTGCTTCTAGTTTTACTGTTCCGTAGCTAAGGCTGCTTAAAAGGGTGAGTGTTTCACTACCTTTCACATATTATAATTATGTATTAGTTCTGTTATTTTTTTTTCTATTTTCTTACTATTGTTTTTGTATACTAGGCAGGTGTGGCTATGGCACGGCTCCCTGTTACCGGGCTCTAGTTATAAGGTATAGAATGTTCTTCACTAAACAATTGGCATGTCTCTATCCGACCATTGTCAATACTCTCCTGTTCTCTCCTGTTCACCCATTTTATTTTACAGTTCTTTCGTTAATAGTGGAACAAACGGTAATTAATGTACCTCATAGGCATCTTTAGTAACTAAATTTGTTAAGATTTCTGGGTCAAATCGTTCCAAGAGCAGAAAATATTGGATTTCTATGACTAACAGTAAGTGATATTTACCTTTTTGGCGTGAAAATTATAAAATACCTGATCGTTTCAGTTTTGTAGTTGCAAATTTCAGAAGTCTTTCAATTCAGCACCTAAAATAGGACTATACAAAGTCACAAATGCTAAGAAAGTTGTACTTCTACGCTCGATACAAAATCCACTGACAGAAGAACTACTTAATTATGCAATTTTGTTGACGTATTTGAATTTTTAGTTGCTTAATCAGCGGTCCGTCGCATAGCTTTGAAAAAATTTCGAAATGTTATTAAGTTATCAATGCGAAAAAAGTTTGATTTTATATTTACTAAAATGACAACATTCTCATTATTGTATTTCTTTAAAATGTTCCAAATTCACGCTGTATTTCCCCCTTACCGTAGCTGATATTTTCAGATAAATAACGATTAGAAAAACTTTCCTAATCCTCTATCTTTGTTATTCTAAAAACAAAATGTGATCGATCTTATAATTGAGAGGTTAATCAAGGCAATCAGAGAAGTACTCACCGCATCCAAATTGATGCCCTCGGTAAGAGCATTCGCTACGCCGTTCGGCATATCCGGAATACTAGATGGCGCTAGCATCGTTTCCTGTTTGGCGGCGTTCACGTGGTTCGCCGCCGAACTGGTCGCCGCCCCGTTCTGCGGTTTGGTGGCATCCAGGAGCACCTTCAAGGAGGCGATGGCGTGAAGTTGCGTCGCCTTCTCGTCTACCTTACCTACAAAAGGTGGTCAAGAATGCGCAGTTAATAAGTACTGTAAGATGGTGGTCTGTGGCGACCGTTGTAGCAAAGACAGATACGGACGGAAAACAAAAACTACTACAAGACAGACGGCATACTAACGTGACAAGCACATACAACTGAAGGTGGTCATCAAACATCATCTAATTTATACAGCGTGTCCATTATAGTGCGTAAATGAAAGATAATTCCTTCCTTGAGTAATTTAAAGAATGATGGTAATGATGGTAATGAGGACTTCAAACCTCATTACCAACTGCCCCTATGCTGAAAATTTTATGACTGTATTTTTTAAAATAAAGACAATATTAAGGTTTTTAGAAAACGCACACTTTTGGGTTTCGCCCTGTACCTCAGTAACGGAATGGATTTTTAAAAATGTAATCCCGGATTATACTTAGCCGTATAAGTGCGCAGCCTTTTCCCCATTTAACCGACCTTGTATCTCTAACGGTTTCCAATATATCCATGTACTTGAATATAATTTTTATGCTTTGCAAGACTTGTCTCAACTAATTTTTATTTCAAAACTTTTTCTCTACATTGTCCAGGGAAGTAATTATCTCCCACCCACCCACTACGTGGAGACGCTATGTAGGATGTATTTGAAATAGGATACAGAAGTACAAGAATAAATAACTCTATACGAAGCATAAACATAAAATACCTTAGGCTTTCTTCTGCCTTTTAATGTCCTTCTACACTCTAAATTAAATTAAACATAGCTAGGAAATTGAAGCAGCTTTATGGGGTGTTCCTGTATCACATTTCATACATCCTGCACATAACATATAAATACATCTATGTTTCGATCAACATTCAGAATGCAAGGTAATGTCTATAGTCTAACCTACGAGGATCATACAACATTTATTGCCCCCAACACAGTACGCGTTGAAATACTTAAGGTTTCCAGAACAAGACAACACATTTATTATTTATCCGTCAAATGGAGCGCCAAAAGTGGTTTTATTTTCTTTCTATTTGTTACCAGTCCATATTTGGCGAAAAGAAGTTTTGCAACGATTTCGAGAAAATTGAGAAAAGCAAGCTTTAATTTTTCTGTTATTAAACATCTGTAGAATTAATAATTTATAAAATTATGAAGATGACGCCTCTTCGTGACAAGTAGTAAAGAGAATTTCGGTGTGGTAGAACAGTTTGCGTGCATGCAAAAGCTTCTGGTTATCCGCAAACTACATGCACTCAAGAAAATGTTAACCGTAAATGTGACTTAAACAAGATTATCAGTTCAACTATTAGGGGTTTAATAGAAATACTAGGCATTTCAAACAATTGGGACAATAACCAAACACTGCTTGAAAGTTCAAGGTGTCTTCAAGTTAAATATCTTAAATGTTGACGCCCGAACGAAAACAAACGGGTAAACGGGTATCGTTGCCTCGCAAAACCAGTTAAAACCAGACGATTGCGGGATACCGACGGTATCCCCCGAACTTCGCGAAAGCCAGAGAATACCGACAATTGCGTAGTGCAGTCGGGGAGTCCTTCTGCTCGGCTAAGAGGCCGGGTAGTATAAGACAAAGCTATGACATTTTGAACGGTTATATAGCAGAGTTCCGGTGTGACGCGCCACTTTTTGTCAATGACGTATTTCGACCTTGTACGTGAAGTAGTTTACGAGCACGCCATTGCATAAACACCGCAATTATTGAACTCGTACGATAAACGCATTAACGCTAAACATATTAAAAGCACTCCAACAACTGCTATGGGAACCATGCTAAACCTATCTCCTCTTGAGATTTATATCAAGAGAGAAGCCAGAATAGGAGCATACAGACTGAAAAATACTAGCAACTGGAGATCCCACAGTGGATCTGAGCACACCAGAATAGAAGCAGTAGTAACAAACCCTATCTATGATATAGGTACCGGATAACAAAACATTTATTTGTTACCCGGTACAAATTTAATAGCATTTTCAACAACTCTGCGGTATCAGCACACTCCGCACCACACAGAATATTTAATATTTAGCCCAGAACATACGTTACGGGAGTTCATGGATTCGCATTGCCAACCGTACGTCCGAAATCAAATTTTTACCGGTACCTAGGGATTGCCGTACTACCCAACAGTCTTTGCTGTCACTATTTAGTATTTTAAACCGTAATTTCTAACTCAAATGCAAGCACGTTTGTTTCATTTCATAATTCCATGGCATCAATGATTTTTCTAAAACTGGCATTTACATTTTCCGGATTTTTCGGTTTCAGAATTCTAAAAACTAAAAAGTAATGGTATGCATGGATGTAGAATTTTTTTCTCTAGAAAAGGCCTAAATACACTTTCCTGTAAAATTATTAGGGAAGCAAATAATTGGACATTCCAGATTTACCATTATAATTGCTGTGCTGCGTCGAACAAGTCACCACCCGGTATAGTGATCACTATATAGTGATAAAATACATAGTAAAGAGTTTCTTTAAAATTTTCGTAATGTTAAACTATCACACACCACAGACTTCATCAATTCAAGTTATTATTACTTTATTTGCCAAAAATAATTTCCTTCTCTACCCCCCGAACACTTTTTAATCCGGAATAAGTTAAGTAATCTCCAATTAAAATTTAATTCGTGATTAAATGAACTGCTGCTTACATGTATGTACATCTTGAGCAGGTTTACCTCGCGATTAATTCATTAGAATTAAAATGACATTTGGGGCGATCGACTGTACAAAAATATCTAGATGATCGTCTATTCTATTTTAAATAAATTCTTGCTAAATTTGTACAAATAACAGCCACTTCCTTGGTATTTTACTTTTTTGAACGTTAATATTGTCAGATGTCAAAGTGACATTTAGTTTTAATCACGAGTAAATTTAATCGATGACTGGAATTGTTTAATCGTGACTAGTGACGTCACAAAATAAATTTAATCAGAGATTAACGGGCTAAACCGTCATTAAATATTTAATTCACTTTTCCTAAACCGGAAGCTAGTGTCATAAATAGAGCGGGCCAAGAGCGCCACGCGCCAGGTTCGCAATCAGGCTGCCGGGCGCATATATGTATGTAAACATAGGTAATTTAAATATGTAATTATTAGGACGAGGACCAAAACCACTGTCTATTACGTCGTGAAGACGCGCAAATATACACCTGCGGTTTGGGTGTTCGTTGATAAATAGGGCGTTGTTCACAGTGGGCCACTACAAAAAAAAAGTCCATTCATCGACGGCGACGAACTAACAGCGCGCTTATTCATTTACGGATGACGCGCTCTATTCATCAACAAATGACGAGTCTGCAGATGTTACGTTTGCACCACTTCGTGGCATACTAGAAACAAGCGTCGGTGTGCTCGCTTTAGTGATTATGTCTAACGTAACTATTAAAAATAAACGGCCATTACCTACGAAAGTTAATAAATTTCTTAGTGAATTTGTGGATTTACACTACAATGGGAGTACAATTTTCTGTAAAGTTTGTAAAAAGAAACTACTGTGCTGGAGCAAACGTGATTGTGAAAGACATATAAATAGCGCACACCACAGAAATAAAAGAAATGGTGTGTCACAACAACGTCAATTTCAATTAGAATTGCTTTTAACGTTTATGGTATGTGGTCTACCACTTCGTATACTTGATAAAAAAGCATTTCGAAAATTCTGGGGTACATACAATACCGAGTGGATACTACCATCTCGGACAGCGTTACGGAGAGATATTCCACGAATACGTGAGGACATTGAAAATCGAATTAAAGCCGAATTAAAAGATAAACAGCTGTGGCTATGTCTTGATGAGACGACAGATTGCAAAAAAATTCTATTTTGAATATAATAGTGCGCGTATTAGATCCTATTAAACCAAATTTTGCAATTCTATTAGCCAGCAGAAGATTAAAACAGTGTACTAGTAAAGCAATTACGGCCGTAGTTCTCGAAACGTTACAAAAATTTCAAGTGTCAACCAGTCAACTGTTGTTGTTCATGAGCGATGGTGCAGCAACAATGTGTAGTGTAGGCCGTTCCCTTTAAAGAAAAGTGTGAAGGACTTTTACATGTTACGTGTAAAGTCCATGCTTTACATCTTGTGGCACAAACTATTCGAGAGTGTTACCCGGAGGTGGATGCATTAATAGCAAACACAAAAAAAGTGTTTCTCAAAAGTCCTAAGAGGACTAGGGCATTCCACAGGTTATGCCCTGGTATTCGAGAACCACCACAGCCCATTCTTACGCGTTGGGGAACGTGGTTAAAAGCCGCTTTTTATTATAATGAACATTTTCAAGAAGTCAAATCCGTTATTTTGCAGTTCGTCCATGCCGAAGCTAGAGCTATTAGGATGAGCCAGAAGGGATTTCTCGATGTTTCTGTTGAAACACATCTAAAGAATATTAGCAACAATTACAAAGGGTTAGTAGACGCGATAGAAAATTTGCAAAATTCTGGATTGTCGTTGGTAGAATCAGTGCAAGTCGTGGACGAAGTTAGTACATTGTTACGCAGTATAAACGATGCAACAAGTGGACGAGTTTTAGCTAAGTTCGATAGTGTTTTAAAAAAGAATCCGGACTACACGAGATTAAGACAAATGTGCGATGGGGCATTTGCAGATTCCTTGACTAAGTCTAAAGATTATTTTAATTACGCCTGTCTTACTTCGGTAGACGTGGAACGGTCATTTTCGAAATATAAGAACATTTTTTCGTCTCGGCGAACATCCTTCACCGAGGCAAATGTGGAAACTTATCTGATGGTGCAACTTTTTAAACAAGCCTATCCGCATTATTAAGAAGGATAGAATTTATTTATTATATATTACAGTTACATTATTAAGTACAACAGAATAAAAAAAGCGTTCAGTTTCTCAGTTATTTCCTTATTACATCCCATTTACAACGCATACCGTTTTCAATCAAATAAAAAATCATAATGCGTTTATATATATATATATATATATATATCCGCTCTAATTACTAAACATTATTATTGCGTCAGCTTTTATTTTTTTACTCTTGTGTATTAATTTCGAAATATCACATATCTGCTGTGACTCACATATACGCTATTTACAATAAGCGGCCGTTGCGCCTGATTCCGATTCTGTTGGATGGCGCAATTTGGCCCGCTCTAGTTATAAAGTATCGCGCTTCTTTCTTCGTTAAACTAAAAACTGGCGACGACAGCTACAACTTCAACTTAATCGTTGTCTTTCTTGTGTTTCACCCAGCAACTGAGATCTCAATTGTTTCACAAATTGAAATTAATATCTTCGTAGAAAATAATTACAGATCTGGAAAACTACATTTTTGAAATTGGAATATTGTGCTCCATCAGAATATAAAACATATACAGGATGTTTCATTTAAAATTTAAAACTTGGTGACTTCCTCTTAAATCAGATGCATGGTATATACCGAAACCAGGACCAGGCATCTAAGATATTGGTTATAGAACTCCGACAAAGGTAACTAGATTCAGTGCTTACAGTGCAAAATCGGTAGGAATAAAAAGTAACATTTCTGCCAGTGGACATTCATCTCTCCTCTACTGAAGAGGAGAGTTGGTTCTAAGCAACATCCGTAATTTTTATTGATTAAATATTACCTCGTCATTTAGCATTCAAACGATTATTTTTAGATTGTGGTTAATACATTACTCTCAAACTATTAACTTTTTTCTCAAAATTGTACGTTGTAGTAAAGAATTTATCTCGGAGCTTTTAAACGGTGATCAAGCAGATTTCTTTCTACCCTGCGTAAAAACCATGTACGTATCCAATTAAAGATAATAAACAAGCATACACAATTGTTAAACACAACGTTATTGTTCTACATTGCAACCTAATTTAAACATCGTTTTAACACAATGAGAAATTTGATCAACTTTTTATTTCATCCGATATTATTCGTACCTTTTGTATCATCCGAATGAAAAATCCAAACAAATAATCGAAACTCGCAATGTATACGATTTTTCGCTATCCCAACATTATCGGCTATTACCGAATCAGAACCACAGGAGAAGACCGAAACAGAGAGAACAAAAGTCAATAAACGATACCTCATGCGGATTAATGTTTCCCATAGGCTGCCACTGACGGGTTAATAAAGGAATTACCTTTCGCCCGGGGTTGCGCGCCTGTTCAAAATACCGTTCTAGAGCGGATGTTTGTGTATATAGTGGAGGGGAGTCGTAATGAGTAAGAAAGTTAATTTATGTGAATGCTGATGTTTCAGGTCTGCGCTCGTCGTATAATATTAATTTCGAGAGATTTTTTATTTTTCCTCTTCTACGTTGAATACGCTTCGGATTGTACGTCACGAGAACAAGGAGTAGGGATAATTTTAATTTGCTGTTCAAACAATAGTACTTGCTGTCGCATTATAAATAGAATCTCAAATTACATTTCATATATATATATATATATATATATATATATATATATATATATATATATATATATATATATAATATGCCTCTCTATCTTGTGCCGACTCTTCCTGTAGGTTCCTTTCTGCCATACTTTTTCGTACCCCATCATACCACGATCTTCGCGGTATTTCCCCTTTTTCGTGCTCCTGGTGGTTTCCATACAAACAACTGCTTCGGCCATCTCGATTCTGGCATTCTCAGTAAGTGGCCAAACCATTTTAACCCGTGTTATTATCATAGTATTATTATTATTATTATTATTATAGTCGGGGCATGGCACAGTTGTCTGTTGTAACAAAAATGCCCTTGTGTACGTTGGAATAGTTGTAGACCTTTAATAAACCTTAGTACTACTCTAGAATCTTCTTGCTTCAGTTCAGTAAATACAAGAAATGGCGTACTGAAATGTTGGTGTCGTGTGCAACTGCTGCCAACACATTTACATAGAACGTGTCCTGCCGTCTCCAGATCTTCTTGGCATAGACGACAGATTTGATCTTCAGCTTTACCTAGTTCGAATAGTGATATTTTAGGGCTGCATGACCTGTCAAAAATCCTGCAAGTAATCCCCTTTGCTGAATGATAGCACTATTGTTGCGGCCTGATAAGGGTGACATTTTAGGACCGCACAGTATAGTTCGCGCTAAAACTCGTCATGTCATGAAAATCCTAGGCAGTTCCTGAAACGTCGGCGTATCGTGTAAATGCTCACGATTTCACCTTCTGACGAGGCTCTTCATGAAATCCCGAATTAGCTTAGTCATATCGTGTATTAAATCTTTGAACACTACACAGTAAAAAATTTTAACACTTTTCTGACTAATTTCATAGTCAGGAGAGGTCCACTCCTTTTTGGAGTTAATTTTACTAGACTTATTTGGGTTAAAATTTGACACGCAATTATAGTAAAGTTTTATCTTTTAGAATGGCGTTACTTTGTCAAATGTATTTGTCAAAATCACACAATGCCTCGAGTCAAATTTTACAAATTTTGCTAGGCGAAGTGACTAAGCTTGTAGTTAAAGCAACACTCTCAATATCAATGATTTTACAACTTTTTTAGATACACTGTCTATTGGATCTTGACATATATTATACTTCGTTCTAGTCATTTTATCAAGTTTCTCTTTCTTCGAGTGTTAATTTTATAAAAAGTGTGCATGGGAAAATAAAGGTGAACCAACATATGTTTATATACCTATATTTAAAGCATATTTTTACAAATTTTTAAACTATACTTTATAACAAATACATTTACTATGATACAAGGTTAAATAGCCTTACAGCAAAGCATACTTTGGTACAATTATATTAATATTTTCATTGTAAGGTTCGTGTAGTTCATAACACCTTGGATGGTACCAAATTTAGTAAAGAAACTACTTCACGTAAACCGCTATTGAGCACCTGAATATGATAGCCGTGATACATTTCTTTAAAGCCAATAGTCGTCCATGGAGTACAGAATGCATACGGTTTATCACCAACAGAAAGTAAATATAATTTTATAAAATGTTGGGGTGTTATCAAATTTTCCTACTAAGAATCTACCACTTTTAAAAATAACACCCTTTACCTTTATATAGCTGAAGACATATTTGAGAGTTTGGAAATTCTATATTGATCACATTCCCAAATTCATGAACATTTTTAATAATTCTGCTAAATGTGATCTCATTCTCATTGATTATCTTATCTTTCCATATGATATACATCTCTTTTTGGTGTCTGGTGGCTAAGCTATTTGTGACAATTCTATAATTTTTAAGTTTATGTGCCATATTTTTTAAATAATTATGTTTTGATTCAAATCTCATAGACCAAAGGTGTACTAGTGGCCCCATTTTCGCAATAACATATGGATAATGTAAAGGAAATTATGTTTAGGAGATAAGTTCATGCCAAATTGATTTATGAAATATTTGTGATGATCACTTATCAAAACCTTCAGAGAATGAATCATTGGTTCAGTAAGTTCAAATGGCGTATAATATTTAATGCATCATTGGTATTGTAAGGAGAAATGGGACGAAAACTAGAGTGATGTCGATTTAAAGCCTCATTTTCACGTCATTTTTGGAATTCCCAAAACTTCAAACGCCCATATCTCCAAAACGGTTAGAGATATCGGGCTGAAATTTCATTACACAATTGTGCGACCATAGGGCTACAAATCGGTACCGTCAGATTGAATTCCAATTTTCACATTTTGGCCATTCAAAAATTTCATCACTTTGGGTAGAAATTTTTACGGCTCTCTTGTATCTCGACATCCGAACGAGTTAGGTTAGGTTTGGGTCCGTTCGAAAGCTCTCGGCGAGAGCTTTAAAACTAAAAAAAGGTCAACCCTCTAGCTATAACCGTTCCGACGCTAGAGCGTCTCAAATTCAAGAAAAGAAGATTCCTTTCTTTAAGTTTGAAGCGCTGTAGCTGCCTAACCAAACAAGCTAGAAGATTCTGCTTGGTCGCAATCGATTCAGCGGTTAATTTTCTATCTGAAACCGTCAACTTCGTCGACCAGAGATGCATGCCTACGGAGAAATGGGACGAAAACTAGGGCGATGTCTATTTAAAGCCTCATTTTCGCGTCATTTTTGGAATTCCGAAAACTTCAAACGCCCATATCTCCAAAACGGTTAGAGATATCGGGCTGAAATTTCATTCCGCAAATGTGCGACCATAGGGCTACAAATCGGTACCGTCAGATTGAATTCCAATTTTCACATTTTGGCCATTCAAAAATTTCATCACTTTGGGTAGAAATTTTTACGGCTCTCTTGTATCTCGACATCCGAACGAGTTAGGAGGTTAGGTTTGGGTCCGTTCGAAAGCTCTCGGCGAGAGCTTTAAGACTAAAAGAAGGTCAACCCTCTAGCTATAACCGTTCCGACGCTAGAGCGTCTCAAATTCAAGAAAAGAAGATTCCTTTTTTAAGTTTAAAGCGCTGTAGCTGCCTAACCAAACAAGCTAGAAGGTTCTGCTTGGTCGCAATCGATTCAGCGGTTAATTTTCTATCTGAAACCGTCAACTTCGTCGACCAGAGATGCATCCCTACGGAGAAATGGGACGAAAACTAGAGCGATGTCGATTTAAAGCCATCATTCTTCTTGTTAATAATAAATATAGGGAAGAAACATCAAGTGAATTAAAATTTATCTGACAACTGACTGACTCTTACCCAATGCGGTGCTGTTCTGCTAGTTTGACGTTTGAATGTTTATGAGTAAAGTGCAAAAATTATATACATATGTATGTATTTATTACCGAACAAATTCTATTCAAGGAACAGCAGATGATTTACACTCTTTAAATTTGAATCTGTTAGTTTCACACATTAGTATTCCTGAAACTATACCACTTTATTTTTAAGTTGCTTGAGGGTGCACTGCGGAATAACTACACTACCACACTAGGTTGCATAAAGCTGGAAACGTATGTATTTCGTCAACAATGCTATAATCTTCAGTAGTTAAACTAAACTATATTACATTAGATAGGTATTTCGACAATTAAACTCAAAAGACAAAATCGTTGTCGAGATACGCTTCGAGTGTAGTGTAATGTGGACTGCATCTATCACCGTGAAACGTGAAATGCCCAACCCCCAAAAAGGGACTTCAAGAGCACAGTTTGAAGTGCCTTTAGGTTTCTAGTGTTAGTTATAAACGGTGATAGTTTAGTGAAAATTGTAATTTCAATTGCCTTAATCTTTCTTATTGAAGTTTACCTCTAATAGATTTATTTTTTTCAAATCTTTTAGATTTATCCCCCAAAGATCTGACAAATACCACGTAGACATTGCAGCGTTCAATGTTTAGAAACAAAAAAATTACACCATCAGCTTTCTTTAAGGACAAAAAAAACAAAGTTGAATGAGATTGAAACAATACAACTTATCTCAATTAAAACACACCTAGTTTTCAATTTATAAGTGTCAAGCAATTGTTTCGGGAACAACGGGTTCTTTAGTTTTTCCCCAAAGATTTGTAGAAAAATTTTTAAAAATATGAAAAGAACAAACTTCGACATTTTATTAAAAACGTCATTCCGCAGAGCAGTACTAGGGGAAATATTCAGAAAATTCTTAAATTGTAATTCATTTGTTGAATACATAAAGGTTCCAAATATCTAGTACCATTTATGTCTTAGATGTGCTTGCTAACACAAGTTTCAGTAACATGAAGAAACCCGGGGAAAAAAAATTAGGTCATTAATTTGTTAAAATAGAAAATAATACTCACAAAACCCCGGTCACTTCTGATGTCCTTTAATTTTGGGAAGATTTTCATTATAGATTTTGCAACTACTTCTTTTTCTAGTTTCGTTGGTTTTTTATTTAAACTATTTTGCATCAAATAGCTTAAAACCACTTTTAGAGTAGCTTTCGGGAGCGATCCCGAATTTCGGTGTTTTCATATTCTTGAATGATTTGGTATCCTGCGGGATGCCGAAGCAGGTACGTCCTCAAAAGCTAATAAATACAAAATTTTAAAAATTACTTCACAGCGGAAAAACTAAATGAATACAGAAAATATAACAACGCACCTGCGGGGTCTGAAGTTTCTCCTTCCGGGCCCCATGCTATTCCCTGTCAGAGTAGAACTGATCGAACAAACCATTTTCTGCAGTTGCAGTTATTGTCGACGGTAGTGTGTCCAATTCAATGTAAATGAGGCCGTGCAGATTAACTTCCCAAATTTTTATCCTTTTTCGTTTATTTCAATATATTCGGTTATGGGAAAAAGAACCGATTTTTTCCCCCCGGGCAACGGGAAAAAATTTCTTTGTTTGATCTAGGTTATATTCTTCTTGAGCTAAAAAAAGCATCATAAACAGACTCATTTTATTTTTTTGTATGACGAAAAAAACTAGCAGAAAATGTTTCAGTGAAATGAAAACCTCATCAATTCTAAGTTTGTCGATATTTTTTTGGGTAAAAAAAATGACTTTATTCCCAAATTTTGATTTAATTTATTCTTAATACCTATTATGTAAAAGCTTCAGGGCTCGAAGTAAAAAAAAAATCAAAAAATTTTAGTTTGTGAATATGGGAAAATTAGTAACGAAATGGCAACAAGACTTGATTATTTGAACAAGTTAATATCATTGTTCATCTGCACTCACTGACGTAGATATACAACTGACCCCCAATCATTCCTGTATTATTGATTATTTCTATCTTATAACGTAAATAAATTTAAACATATATTCAAAATTAAGGGGGATAGTTCTTTTTTTTTACGCGGATAATGTCATCCTTTTTCGCCCAGCTGATGCGTTGTGTTCAGGCGATTATGTCGTATCATCGAAAACAACAATTTTCTATTTAGCGGTCTTTTCTTTTTATTTTACCCCAGTTGAACGTAAAAAAGAACTATGTATATGATGAATATGATTTTTTTTACAAACACATTTTTTTTAAAAGTTAATAGGACAATGCCAGATAAAACAGACAAGACAAAAAAAAAAAAAAAAAGGAGCCGTTTCAAATTTTGGGACTTATTACAACCTGCTCTAGTTTTCGCAAAAAGGATCTTGAGAGATAAGCATTCAACAATATGTATGTGATTAAAATTATACCTATCAAATAAGAATTCTAATTTGAACTTCCAAGCCCGGTATATAATACATAATGAAAGCATTCTTCGATATGATCGATACCGTCATTGCTTTTGCTATAGCTTCAATGTTTGCATTTTTAAAAATAGCAGTTTTCTAAATTTGTACGGCACGGTAAACAATTATTCTTTCAAATATGTACGTTCTTGTTATCTAATTATATGTAAGGTACCGAAACTTAATTAAAACATCTTAAAGGTTCGATCTTAAGACAGAGATATGTATGTACCTGCATATATCGGTTTTAATACCTTTCAATAAATAAAATAGAAAATTTATGTGTACGAGTATTGATATTTAGGTACTAGTAAATAGCATAAATAAAATGTACATGGCATTACGAACACGCTAATAAAGCAAAGCAATCGGGACTACAGGCGTACACAGGTATACTAGTTTTAATGTTTTGTGTAAATGGATGTTAGCACATAGCAATTTTTATTAGGCTTTTGTAAACAGTGAAATAATGTGTAGGAAAACATTGTTTTTATAAGTTTTCGATGGGGTTTCTAATTAAATGTATTTTATAAACATTGTTTCCCGATTACACAAACAAGTTACATATTTGAAAGCAACAACAATGATCTGACGAAAAAGCTATTACCGTGTAATTTACAAATTTATAAACAATATATAATACGAACGTAAGAGAAATAATATATATTAAATATACTTACTTGGACCAGAGAAATTATTGCGCCACTTTTCAAAGTTTATCAGGCTGTATGCTTTTGCGTTGTGTCTAATGGTCTAATAGGCTGGAAGTGGGAAGGGTGCTTGCAAAATCACATGTAGGAGGGAATGAATTCGATTGGCTAAAGCATCGCTAATCCTTTTTGTCTAGGAAAATAGTAAATTTTCACATTGAACCAAGCTGTTAACACTACGAAATAGTAACATTTGGCCGTGAAAAGACGAGTGCAAAAATTGTCTTCAGATTTTTGTAAAAATCAACACGAAAATATCTGACTAGGTATAAATTGACACCAACACCGGCAAAATTTAAACTGTGTATTTGCCGGTAGTATAGTCATTTTATAAATATCTCGGGAACAAATATTCAATCGTTTTTCTTGTTTTTACCATTTCAATCCAGAAGAAGATTCTTTAATTCTCCATTGAAATAGTCTTCGTTCTTCGAATAACACCGAGATTAGTGATACTATACGAATGCCTTCGAACATAACATTTTTATCAACCCTAGATCAAATGGTGTAGCAAAAAAAAACTGGTATCAATATATTAATGGCGTGTACTTGTGTGTACCAGAATAATTTCGAATATATTCCATTATGCCATCGCAAATTAAATTCCATCGATAACAATAACAACGATAGAACGACATTATTTCGCCGCTGCTCGATCTTATGGTGTAATTACGCGCGCTATTTGCTACAAACCCTAATCAATTATGCCACACATCATGCACCACGGTTTACGTGGATTTATCGATTTCGAATGGATGCATAATCAAGCGCACCTCTGTCAAGTGAACATCAAATGGGGTAAATTTATTATTAATGGTTTATAAAGGCTTCCGTTAGCGTGTCAACACGTACGAAATGACATCTCTCCAAAGCTTAACCGATTTTGATCAATGACGAGATGAATTTCCGTTTTATTCGAAAATTCAACTGGAAACAAAAGAATGCAATATTTTGTACGAACATATCACAAATTCCATCCAGATTTTAGTAAAATCCAAAAAGAACAGAATTGTTTTCTGATAACAAGACCAAGAAGACTATGAAAGAAAAGCGAATCTGTTGAGGAATTGCTAAATAATTGACAAGCCATAATAATTGATGAAACTGGTTACTAAAAGTGCAAAAAAGGAAATTCAATGGAATATTGAAGGATACCTACTGCATGCAATTGCTTACTCTACAAAGATTGTAACTACTATAATCTTATAACATTTGAAAATTTGTCTTCTATTTAATTGAAAGATAATTTTCAGTAGTAGATCCGGTAGTTTAACCTAGATACTTCTTCGGCAGTTTAAAAATGTAAATTGCAAATAATAACGTTTAATTGATGAGAAATTTAAAGTTTACGTGCCCTCTCTATGCTAGCGCGTCAGGTAACAAGACTTAAACTAATCTAGGTCTTGAAATAAACTTCTTACACTACAACACTGGAATTTGCTTTGCAAATGAGCCGCTGAGCTGCTGTAGTCATGAGACTACTCAAGCTAAAGAGGACAGATTATCTTGGCGTTTCTTCGCTCCTTTATTACCAACAGCATTTGTTCTACGATACATATTTCCTATAACATGTATCGTACGTATTAAATAGCCATATTTAATTTAGAAAATTATTTTTAAGGCCCTATAGAATTATTCTTTCTGTGTTTATTATGTTAAATTATTTAAAATTTGAATATTGAGGACCGAAAAAGGTGTGCCCACAACTGAAACAAATTACAATCTTGTTTCCCTGGGACTACCGTTGGCGAGAAATATATCTACTGAATAAAATCACTGGGATAGAGATAGGGCACCAAAAAGAAGGGACTCGGCTGTATAAACCGATGAAGTACCTGCTGATTATTTTTTGTGGGGACACCTAAAAGCGAAGGTCTACATCGATAAACCTAGAAATCTGCAAGAGTTAAAAGAAGCCATCACGGCACAAGTTAGAGCAATTGACACCGACTTGTGTGAAAGGGTGATGCGGAACTTTGAGGAACGACTACAGCAGTGCATTGCAGAAAACGGACGTCATCTGCCTGACATAATTTTCAGAACATAATATCACTTTTTCATTGTTAAATGGTAACATCTAAACTTTAATTTTTCTTAATTCAACATTTTTTAAAGTTAAAAAATTAATAATTGGTATGCCGTGAATGTTGTGTTTACCATACTACCCCACAGTCCTTATTATCATTATTCAGTATACAACTGTATTCCAGAAACTTCTTCACAACAAGTTTAAGAATTTACTCAAATTCAATAACGCGGGAATTATAATGTTGTTCTAGTGCATAAGCTTTCCTTAATTTTCTGTGTTTTATTTACAATAGATGCAAAACATGAAGAGAGAAAAAACCCTATTCTAAACAGTGAAAGTGAAAAATTTTGCTAATAACAAACTCTATCTCCAAGCACACTGTATAGACTGCACGTCCAGACGCGGAAGCTTTTTTCAAGTATTTTTCTTCTATTTCCGCCTATGTGTATTTTCTTAACGAGTCTTGGAACATCGCCAGCAATTCATTTTGTTTTATGGCTTTCTAGGATGATTTCCGCCCTCTTTTCGGAAGAAAAATACAGTTCTGTGACGGTAAAATCCCTTATGATGAAAATTGATGGTCTTTCTTTAAAAATTTTACCGCAGCGATGCATAAAAAAGGGTACAGTTGTATTCCCAGCATGTACTCAGATCCGAGATGATATAAAAATGAGGCGGAGATGTCGTAATGTCGGCGAAAAAATTATTGCGGCATATTTAAGTTATTACTTAAGGTCGTAACATTGATGTCATCAAATGTTATTTGGAAGAATAAGTTAAGCGATAACGTAGACAAATGGCCTCTCGGATGAAAAATGTGGTGTGTTAATTGACGAAATAAAGTACTAATTTTACATTAACAATTAAAGCGCGAACTTTAGAAGATTCTGCATTTTTTTAATCTTGGAGAATTAGTAGTGTGCTACGTACGAAGAACCTGTCACGTTGGCACAACCTTTCTGCTAAATTAACAGTATCTTTTTTGCTAATCCGAACAAAATGATAACTTGCTCTATACAAATCATTCCGAAAAAAGAATAGTTTTTTTCAGTGGTACATAAGAAAGTGCCAGCAAAATAAATACAAAGAATTACGTAATATACAGTAACAGAGTTCGTGTTATCAGTTAGTAATAGTAACTAGAGGCCACCATTCTGGGTTCACTATCATAGGCGTGTACCAAGCTGCTCCCCGCCCTGTACGTATCTAGTACTTGAGTTGTTGTTGAGGTTGTTTATTGACTTATTTACGCTCGCCTAATTCGAACCGAATGCATTGAAAATATCGAAAGTTCCTAGAAACACATCGACTCGCCTGTTTGCTAACAGTGTAAAAAGATTTTTAAACAGTTGGTAATATTAGCAATATTATTATTTAATTACATATAACATGCAAGTATAATTTGAACATATATTTAGTAATATTTGCTCGTTCCTCTTCTGTGTTTTATTATTTTCTCAATCCTTTTTGGCATACTGCCAATGCAGCTTTTTCCGCACATTTTCAATAGAGTTTATGTCTGGTGAATTGCCTGGCCAACGTACTACACGCAGATTTCTGAGATTTAAGGTATCGCATTACACTTTTTGCCTGACGACACGGTACATTGTCTTGCATGAAAGTATATGGTCCTTGAATCGGATCCAATGAATCACTATAAAGTGCTAAATAGGTTTGTAAAACTTTTTTATATTGTTTTTGTTCCATTGTTCCGTTAACGAAATATAATGTTATTACTGATGTTCTTTCGCATCTAGGTGTTCAGGAGCAAAGTGTTCCTCCAGTACGGTTGGGACGGTTTGATGGCACGAGGGTTGACTTGCGTCGTCCGATAAAGGTGAAGTTGTCTTCTGAGGAAAACGTACACAAAATTCTGCGTAATAGTCACAAATTAAAACAGTCTGAGCGCTGGAAAAAACGTTTTCGTCTCTCGTGATCGCACCGTTATGCAAATGGAATTACATCGTAGCATGAGACGCGAGTTGAGGGAACGTACTGACAGGGGAGAATCCGGACTAATACTTAAATACAAGAATGGAATACCTTCAATTGTGAGTAAGAATGCGGGAAACTGAAGGTGCCCAACAAAACACCTATCGAGCTAAACATATATTACCAAAACACCCGTGGTTTAAGATCTAAATCTCATCAATTTTATGTAAATATCTGCGAACAATTGTACGATGTCGTCATTATTACCGAAACATGGCTTAACAGTAACGTTATTTCGAGTGAGCTATTTCCTTGTTACTACAACGTAGTCAGATGTGACCGTAAGTTTGACATTGTCGAACGGAGTGATGGTGGTGGAGTTCTTATTGCATTTGCCAATAATGTACGATATGAGTTGGTCGATACGTCCCACATTGCTAATCTTGTACCGCTTATCGATCTAATCCTTTGTAAATGTTATTTTGGTTGCAATGTATACCTCGTAGCTGGCATTTACATTCCTCCTAATATTTCTAATCAAGACTTTGAACTCTTCATTGATGCATTTGAGATAGCGATAGTCAATCAATCTGTACTAATAGTCGGAGATTTTAACTTTTCTGACTATGTCGATACTGCTTCTAATATTCACAATAAAACTAAATACTTACAATTAAATGATCTATGTAATACAATGGAATTGCAACAATACAATAACATCAGAAATATTGATGACAATATACTTGATTTAATTTTTGCAAATCATTGTGGCGAACTCACTATTTCCCGCGAAGATTTTCCTTTAGTTCCTGAAGATAATTATCATCCTGCTTTAGCGATGAGCATCCAACTCGTTGGTTACAGTAAACCAGACTTATTTCCGTCTGCACAAAATATGCGCTACAATTTTCGAAAAGCAAATTTTGCCCAATTATTTGAAGATCTAGCTCAATGTGATTGGTCATTCATTGAGGATGCATCAACCATTGATCAAGCTGTCGATGAATTTTATAGTGTTTTGTACAAGGTAATTAACCGTTCAGTTCCTCTATACAGTCAGAATAGTTCTTCTCATCCTCCGTGGTTTACTGCAACAATTCGACGAAACCTAAAAACTAAAACCTTCTATCATAGAAAATGGATACAAACTAAAAGTGAGATTTTTTACATGAGGTTTAGAGATATCAGGAGATTAGTTAAGCAACAGATTCAAGAAGCTTACAACGCTTACATGTCAAGAATACAAAACACAATTAAGCAAAATCCGAAAGAGCTGTGGCGGTATAGTAATAGACTAAAAGGTGTTTCACGCATACCAAACACAATCACTGATGGGGATGTGGTATATCAGGATCCCCAGGAAATTGTTGACGCCTTTGCTAGTAAATTTTCTTCTGTTTATCTGCCACACTCCAGCAGAGTAATCGAAAATGTATTTAGCAACATACCATCTTTTGACGTCAAGCCTGTGAGTGAGACTGACCTGCTAACTATAATGAGTCACCTAGCAAATACGGACACAGCTGGTGATGACCTCATCCCTAGTTTTTTAGTGAAGGAAGCACGCATAGTATTTTGTCAAACCACTCTTGCTTCTTGTCAACATTTCTTTGAGATCTTCTACCTTTCCTAGGCGCTGGAAACGAGCAAGAGTTACGCCAGTTCTTAAGGGAAGCAGCACTGATGTGACTAACTATCGTCCTATATCTATTTTATCTAACTTCGCCAAGGTATATGAACAACTTTTATATTTTTCTATATTCAACAATGTACAGCCGTATATATCTGCGAAGCAACATGGTTTTATACCTAAAAGATCTACAACAACTAACTTAGCGACAGTTACACAGTTTATAAGTGACACACTGGATGATGGAGGGCAAGTCGATGTTATATACACGGATTTTTCTAAGGCTTTTGACAGAATTGACCATGATATTATGCTCTTAAATTAAGTTCTTTTGGCATGTCACCTCGCCTTCGAGATCTGATGGAGTCCTACTTAAAAAAGCGGTCATGTTATGTTTTCTATAATGGCTTCAGCTCATGTGAATACGCTATTACGTCAGGTGTTCCACAAGGATCCAATTTAGGACCTTTGCTCTTTGTGCTTTTCCTCGACGATCTGCTGGAAGCGTTGACCTGTGACACCTTAGCTTATGCAGATGATGTGAAGGTGTACGCAAGAATTGATTCCATTAATGATATGGTTAATCTGCAAATGAGTATTGATTACGTATTCCACTGGTGCCAAGAAAATAGTCTTATGTTAAATGAAGCAAAATGCACATATGTAACATATACTCGCAAAGTAAAAAGCTTGCCTACTACGTACAGTTTAAGCGGTTACCCGCTGCAGAGGAGCGAGACCATAAAAGACCTAGGAGTTATCTTTGATAGTCAACTATCCTTTAAACAGCATGTTTCGCAGACGTTTCCTGGGCCCGCAGCCATGTTAGGGTTCATCATACGATCTTCGAAATACTTCGCGAATAAACATCTTCTGAAAACGCTGTATAGAGCTTTGTCTTAAGCCGGCTAGAGTATGTTTCCCATTGTAGGTATCCCTTTTTCAATCCTACGGGATTCTATTGAGAGAGTACAGCAAAGGTTCCTGAAATTCCTATCTTTTAGGATCGACGGTATATATCCAGTGAGGTATGACTATCCCACATTATTGGAACGACATGCGGCCCGGGTATTTCGGAAAAAAAGGCAAACAGTCGGGCTCACAAACTTTTGACAATCAAATCGATTGCGCATATCTGCTGTCAAAAATTAATTTGAACTTTCCCTCGTTTGTCTTCGCGTAGTGTTCAATCGTTTCGGCCTTTAACTGAAAGAACTAATGTGCTGCTAAAATTCCAGTTCAAAACATGTGTGTGAATGCAATGCCCTATAAACGGTGGAGTATATATATATTATTTTTTTCTCTATTTTTTTTCAGTTATCTTTTATTAAGTATTATATTTTATTTTTCTCTTTTTTTTGTGCACATGTATTCGTATTATTTTTTCGTCCTGAAATTTGGGGGATTTTGGGCAATAAAGTTTATTATTATTATTATAATGGCCCCGGGTCCATGTCATAATTAAAACCATCAGAGAGGGGTTGTATTAATTTGATCTAAATGCTTCTTTATAACCTCTGAAGGACGTCGATGAAAAAATTGGCTTTCCCGTTCAACCATGATGCTCTTAAATAATCTAGGAAAAAGAAAAAAAATATCAAAAGAATATTAAGAAACTATGAGGTGAAATTTTACCAAAAATGTAGATGGTAACAAAAATTACCTTTCTTTAGCCCCCTTGAAATCGTGTCACTTTCTTTTAGGTGTGAGTCTCGGATTCTTTGTCGGACGTATGCATTTCAAGCCTGCTTTTGAAGACGTCTACGGATTGTTCGGGCTGATATTTGTGTCCCTTTTCCCTCAAATTTTTTGAAACGTTTAATGGATGAAAAACGATGTTCAGCCCCTTTTTCCATACAACCATCATCCCTTACGTTGTTTTTCATGTGCCGGCACAGTATTTCTGCCACTATTTGTACTAGGAATATTCTCTTTATGCATCCTTTTTTTTGGGAACTTCACGTTGAGAGAACTCTCCCTCTCTAGGAGGCGAAATTTATCTTTTTTTTCTGTGGTTATATCCTTCTTCTTTCCCCTTATGATAATAATTGCCAAAGTAAGACACAAAATTAAAGCTCTTTGAAATATGAATGAAAATTTGGAATGTCTTGAAAACCATCGTAAGTACACAAAACTTAACTACAAAGGAAGAATTACAACAACATATTGAAGACGTATGCCATAGTAAACGAAATTAAATAAACGATAAAATACATTGGCGTATGCCAAAAAGGATAGAAGAAATAAAATATAGAGGAGAAACAAGCGAATACTAGTAAATATATGTTCAAATTAAACTTACTTGCATGTTATATGTAATTAAATAATTATATTGCCAACACTACCAACTGTTTATTTTAAATGTTGCCCCAAAGTCAGAATATTTTTAAGTGGTCGTTTTGAGGAAGGACTTAATAGATCGTTAGATGTCGAACTTTCATTTTCCCGTATAAACAGATTTATCACCCGGTGTATACATCTGCTTAAAACAAAATAAGGAACCTTACAAATTGGACGAAAGAGGCGTTTTTTCATACCGGTACGTTGTAAATAGATATCCTTTCCCTCTTGAACCAACATAAAGTTCCTTTCATTCAACTGCATGGATTTGGGTTAAACGCGAAGTGGATTCTAGGACAATCTGCATAATTGTCACTAACGACAGGAACAAAATACGCAGGATTCTACCTACACTTCTCGTCATCTTCCTTTTTTACTGCTTCTAAGACACCTCAGCTTTCGATTCCATTCCCTTGCATTTCTCAGCGGCTAACCGCTCCAACCTCCCCGTGTTAATTTATGTTTGCCTTAATTAAAAATTTTGCAGTCCCTGTTCTACCCCTTTCTGCCCCCTATCTGCGGCGAAACCCCCTTTTTTTGGGGTAATTGTGAGAACGGGTAATTGCGCGCTCTTCGAATTTTATGCTGATATTCCGAGATATCTTCTCCGCTGTGAGGCGTATTGATAGCGTTTTAATTGTCTTGAAAGACTGCAAAAAGGGTTTAGGTCGAGGATTGGGAGAATTATGGAAAAGTAAATAAAAACGCTATATGGAAATACGTTTGAAACTTATGGCTCGTGGAAATGTTAAATTAAAAATGAGGAGGCCGAAGAAGAATTTTGTTTCGTAAATGTTGTTAGAATTCGGTTTTACTCAAAACTCTAAGTTTCCCAGGTGAAAAACCTAAGTTTCCCATGAAAGCTCCCATGTTTTTAATGCACTTCTGAAGTTGAATATGTTGATCAAAAAATTGCTATTATGTTATTGGTGGAATCGCTCCCGGCAAAAACAATGTAGCCCTAGGTAGCGCCAGGAAATATTTCAGTGCTGTTTATGGAGATTAGTAAACTGGGAGGTAAACAGCAATGTGAGCAGGAGAAAAAGCGCATTATTCTGCTATTTTGGAATTTTAACCTTAAATATATTTTCCTGATTCACTGTTAACCTATTTGAAAAACGTCTACATCATTTTTGGGCCCCCCCGGCCCCGGGGCGGACCCGGGCCCTCCACCAGCTTCAATCCGGCCCGCGAGAGAAATTCAAATAACGCCCCAAAAAAAATTAAAGATTTAGCACACATTTTTATTTGTAATTATCGTCAAAACCTAAAACTGTATTTATTCAAATCATAAAGACAAAATCGATAAATAATATTATTGAGCGTACGAAATAAAGCCAAAAGGTCAAAGTAGTCGCTAAAGAAAAACAGATAAACATTCGGGAAGCTGCCCGATAACCCAACGCTCCAGAACCGACTGTTATTCATAACGCGGCTACATCGTATATTCGGGCGATCGGGGTATTCTAGTTGCTTATAGCGGGTAATATATAAACCGTTCAGCGGGTGTCAACTCATTTTTAACAACTGATAAGAAAAGACGCGGGAAATATTCAAGAAAATTCAGCTCAAAGAAAAAAAATCTATCAAGATGTCTGGTTTAAAAAAGCGGAAAGTGGACACAGAATGTCATAAACCTTTTTTTATCTGCACAGTGGTAAATCTATGTGTTTGCTGTGCAAGGGAAACAAATTCTGTTTTAAAAGAATACAATAAACGGCATTCTCAGCAAGCATTTCGCTCAATATAAATTACTTACGGGCCAAGAAAGTATAAAATTAAAAAACTCATTGCCGATTTAGGGAAACAAAGAAATGTTCCATTCACAAAGATCAAATCTAGACAGTTTTTAAAAGCTAGTTTTATAGTTAGTTCCAAAATAACGAAAACATCAAGTCATATTTTGGGGGGATTTTTTGGGAGTCCCAAAATAGATGTTCGAATTTTTTTCCAGAAAAGAAAAAAAGTTTGAAAGGAGCTTATCCGACGTATGTTGTTGACTTAGATATGATGGCTATGATATAAAAAAACATTGACCGATAGACTGGGTTTTCAAGCATTTTCGATTGCTTTGGATGAGAGTACAATTTATCTGACACAGCCCAGTTAGCTATTTTTATACGAGGTGTTGATGAAGAATTTGTAGTGACAGAGGAATTACTGGCTTTAGGGCCCTAAAAGGGGACACTCGGGAAAAAGATATTTTTGCCGAGGTGAAAAAGTTTTTTGAAATAGGGTTTTGCGTGGTGTAAATTGTTGGGGTGTGCACAGACGGCGCGGCTTCAATGGTCGGTCCACGAGGCATGGAATTCTGAAGGAAAAACAACCCTATGAATTGAAAAAATGGATTTAATAATTCTCATTGCATTATTCCCAACAAAATTTTTCAAATCCACACTGAAGAACGTTTGGATTGGTATAAAAACCATGAATTTTATTAGATCCCGCGGTCTTTAAATATCGCCAGTTTAAAGCATTTTTTGGGTGAACTCTCTTCAGAACACGATGATGTGACCCGAAGTAAAGTGGCTAAACAAAGGCAAAAAGCTAAAAGATTTTATGACCTTAGAAAAAAAAACTGATTTTATGGAAATGAAAAGGGAAAAAATTGCCGAAATTTTGATCCAACATGACTTTGTGACCCTTTCTAGTAACATCAAGGACACTTAAACGACCTGAACTTGAAGCTTCAAAAACAAGGGCAATTTGGGAAAAAAAAAAATTCGCTTGTGGGGAAAAACAAATGAAAAAATAAAAGCTGTTTTTATTTTATAATATTATCCCGTCACGAAAACTTTATTACGGTCGCTATGCTGAAGAACTGAAACTACTGTCAGAGCAATTCACTGATCGGTTTTTTTCCCATTTTTGGAATATGGATAGCACTTTCAATATTTTTGCAAATCCGTGTAAGTGTAATGTGGAAGATGCTCCCTTTACAAATGGAGTCGATCGAGCTTCAAGGCTCATATTTGAAGTCTATGATGATTGGGCTGCGAACTTTACAGAACATACCTTTCCCAGAAAAGTATCCCCGGGGGAAGTTTTCGCAAGAAAAATAATTCGCACATTCGGAAACACGTATAAATGTGAGCAGTTTCTTTCAATCATGAAAATTAATAAAAATAAGCATCGTACTCGCCTTACAGATGTTAATTTAGAAAACCTTTGCCCTTTTATAGTATTTACCCCCAAAATTGATCATCTTGTTTTTCACCAAACTCAAGTCTCTCATTGATTTTCATTTGACTTTTCTATCTTTTTTTGTTAATTTTTTTTTATATGTTTGATTATGCTATTATAATTCTAATAAATAAAAAAAAGTGTGAATTTTTATCGCCTTTTTTTAATACCTACTTATTTCTTACCACCCCGGACCGATTAAGTCCCGAAATTACCCTCAGCTAAGCAAAGGTTGCCCATACCTGGTCTACATAATAAATTTTATAATAACGCTAATAACTTTTTTCCCTAGATTTCAGTGGGAATTTCTAATTTTATGAATACGTTAACTAGAGCGTAAAATTTATTCTCAGACCATTGTGTCTAAAGACGAACTACCAACTAACGGTTCAACAAAATTAGTCAAATATATGCTGAATTAAAAGTTTCTGCGGTACGTTTTCAGCTGCCGCCGCATCTACCACGTACAGTAACAACGGTCCGCTTCACGAAAGCAGCCCATTGACAACTGCGACATCTGTTATTTTCCATGCTGATGTTTGCCTTTGACAAACTACGTCGAACACAACAAACAAGCGCAGCTCGCCATTCATTACTCGGAAAATGTATATGCATTAACTGCCAGTCCTTTTCTTCTAATTTGCCAAAATGTAACATACGAAAAAGTGGATCTCTTCGCAATAAAATATCGCATAAAATAACTCGGATGTACTGCTATTCGTTTCCATGTTACGCCAAACTTACGTACATAGTATATAAATATCCAGATACCCCCCGTCGAATAAAAGCTGGACAATCTAGATTTTTTCCGTGGATCTTTTTAAAAAACCCAAAAAGGTATGAAAGGATGATCACAAAGTACAGATATAAACAGATGAGTGAGATTTATAGATACGTAGCGAAAAAAAGGAGAACAGTCTTTAGTCTGAGCACCCTGGTTTTAGTAAAAGAGCTACTTTCCTTATACAGTTGAAATGATCGATCTCTTGTTTACAATCTCTGGTGTATGTATAAACCCTTATAGTTTATGCAAGCAGCATATCAAAAACTTTTCTGAAAATTTGTTATAAAAAAAACAAAGAATATTAATAAGTCTAAGTCTTTGAGACTTGGAAAGATAAGACATTGAGCATCTTATCCATGGTTAAAAGGGAAAACAAAAAAATACTTATTGGTATTTCAATGTTTTTTAAAAGCGCAATTGTAAATTAATAAAAATAAGTTATTTGAATATTTCTGTAATTGTTGGTTTATTGTTTTTTTTTCCATTAATACTAGTGTTATTGTTATTTTTATTAATTTTTAAAAATTTTCCATTTTTTAGAATATCCCGTTGGTTTTTTTTTAAATTCCCGTTAATATAAACATTGCGACTTCGAATACGATCCATACTCGACAAAGTCTCTATCAAGATCGAAAATTACGAGGGTTTGACAGTTTAGAATTTTTGGGTGCCATTTAATTTTAAAAAGTTTTCCCTTTATTAAAATATATCCCATATCAACATTTAAAATGGTTAAAATCAGAAAAAAACAGTTCACTAAAACCATTACCACAATACTTTGTTTGACTGGACGCACGATAAAGTTCAGTTTTGCTGCTGATGATGGAAACGGCTATGAAACGTGCGCCCAGTACGTGTAAATATTTGGAAAATTTTAATAAAATTTTGGGTTTCTCCACGATTTCGGTATTTGTTCAAAAAAAAGACTCAGGGTTAAATCCTTAGGCCCCGATAAAAATAAAAAGTTGATGATGACTAAAAAGAACCGAAACGCCCTATAAAAATTTGGACTACCATTAGATGAAGATCGATAAGCGAAATCACCATTTGGGGATCGACAATGAATCAACCTGTATATAAAATTGAGAATCCCTTTAAAACGAAGACGTTCATTAAAACATTCAAACAATTTGAATTCCTAAAAAATATCCTTGTTCAGTCACTTATAATTAACCGGACGACTAAAAAGTTTTTTCTCTGTACAACAAAAGCCATTTCTCTAATGGCAAATCCTTTGGACTCGTTTAAAAGCTGAAATTTTTGTAAAACATAACTATTATGGCGAACATGACCTTCGTCTCCCTTTTTAAAGAAATTTTCACGGAATTATGTTTTTCACTTGTTTGCCCCGTTTTTTTTCAACACCCTCTGGGGAAAAAGAAAATTTAAGAAAAAGATTCGTAAAGGGGAAATTTGGGTTTTAGCATTAAAAAATTTGGGTGTCCGGCCTTTATTTCTTCTTGTTTGTTTGTGTAAATTCTTTTTATGAAAATGATGGTCTTTTTAAAATTTCCGGCGCTTTTTTTTGAAAATGGCAGGTGGTTTTCCCTTTTTTTCTAAAGTTAATCACAAATTATAACAAATTTGTCGAAAAAAAGGGAAAAATGGACAAACTGCGATAATGGCCAAAAATGATCCGTATCGAACTAAAAATCAGCTAGCATGAAGCGACCATGGATGGCATGGCCCCTATGAAGGGAAAAGTTTGCTATGAAATCACGGTGTTTGACCTAACGCCAAGATTGTAAGCAGAAAAATCAACCTGTTTCCGATGAAAGGGAAAAATATCGACTAAACTGAATAGTAACCTCAAACTTTTTAACTAGACTGCCAAAGACCCCCCAGTCTCAAAACAAAAGAATAAGCGCTTAAGATGAGCTACCGTTTTCTATTATGGCTTATGAAACGCTAAAAAGAAAAAATGGAAAAAATTACACAAATGTAAGTCTAAAGCCCCTAAAAGGGATGATGCTGAAAAAGCGTGATACCCCTTGGGCCGTCCCACCTTAAACTAAATAAATAGTAAGACAAATCAAAATCTTTCCAATAGCGCAAATTTGGGGGTGAAAATTCATGAAATTAAATATAATTATTGAAAACAATCTCCTCAAAAAAAAAATGAAAGAAAAATTTTTTTAAGTTTTATAGAAAACCCTTTGGGAACTTGGTATTTACTATTTAATGCAATGGATTGTTTCTTGCAATAAAGTTCACTTGTTCGTTTGAGATCCCGGGTCTAAGGCTTGTTCGGGGAAGTTGGAATGGTAGACATGTAAATATATAGAAATTTTCGTGAATATTTTAAAATCAGGTCCGGTTTTGTATACATCAGATTGCCATGAATATTTTTTAAATTTTTATCGATACACAATTTGGTACCTATATTCCCCTTTACATTAATCCCCTTTTTTCATTATTGAAACTTACTTTTTTTGCAATTGTTTAATTATATTTTTTAAAAAATTTTAAACAACGAAATGAAAACCCCTCTGAAGATCGAAGATATTAAAAACGAAGATATTCAATAGGTTGTTTAGGCAAATTCCAGTGCAACGTGCTTAGAGATTGCAGAAAAATTCAATGTGAGCGGTGAAACCATTCGTTTGCGCCTTCATCGGCTAGGAAAGACGTGGAAGTTAAACAAATGGGTCCCACATGAATTGTCAGATGATAATAAATTCAGCCGTCTTACCATTTGTTCGGCAAACATTTCATGCGACGATTATGAACCTTTTCTTGATTGATTGTTAACTTGCGACGAAGAATGGATATTGCACTCAAATTCTAAGCATTCGTGTCGCCAACTGATCCAAAACCATACACTCCCAAGGTTTCGTTGCATCCAGATGTTTTTGTTTGTTTGGTAAACAGCAGCCGGTATTGTCCATTATAAGCTTTTGAACGGTGAAACCATCACTGCTAACTTGTATTGTGAACAGCTTCAGCAAGTACAAGCAGCACTCATTCAGAAACAGCCTTCTTTGATCAATCGATAGACAGCGTATTTACAGGACAACGCCAAACCTCATACTGCAAGTGTGACTCGGGAAGACATTTCTGAACTTGGCTGGGAAACATTACTACACCTATGAGGCATAGGCAGTTTCACACTCGAGTTGATGGTTGATGTAATGGATGCAGTCTGTCAATTTTTTGATTCAAAATCCGTGAGTTCTATAATACCGACATTCAAAAATTGGTATCATGTTGGCAAAAGGTCATTCACTTCGATGAAAAATAGCGTATTATTGTTTCTTAATAAATATTTATTTTACCATGAAAAACCATACAAACTTATTTGGTTAACTGATCCATCATTACAGCATATTTAAATTACTAAAGAATGACGGGTTTTAGGTATAGAGGAACGTTATAAAAAAATTCTAGAACAGTATAAACTAAAAAAATATACAGGATGTTCCATTTAGAAAAATTGAAAGAGCATGAATCGAAGATGGCAACGATTTCGATGGCCATCTTGTAGTTTCGATTATGCCGAAAACTTAAAGAAACACTCAATCGAATAAAATTTAAGTTATCGCTTTTGCGTGTAAGACGTTAGAGATATCGACCCTTAAAGAAACAGCAGCATTTGCAAAAATTTCAAATTATCTCGATTACCTCAAAAACTAAGACTGATGAAAGTTGATGTGAATTGAAGAAAAGCATCCAAAACCGTAATGACATACAGGCGTTCCATTTGAAACACCACAATAACAAAACTTGTATTCTGCATGAAAGTGGTGAATGTAATCCATTTAATTTATTAAAGGGTTGTCATAAAAATAATAAAAACTGTTGATATTTTTTGTTCCTTCACCACAACAGCTGCTAAAGTTTTAAAGGACGTGTTGTTCGGAAGTTAAAACCGTAGATAAAGATGAATTGCTGCGAAGGTCAATAACACCACTGTAGCGTCATTCCAGATGTTTGACGCATAAATAGTTGTATCTCTTTAGTGGGCAGCTCCCAAAACAAGGTAAAAATTTTTTTTTTAATTTGTTCTTCTTCCATTTGGTATTAATTTACTAGACCCTTATTTGACATACTTTCATATATTAAGCGTTTTGGTGTTGCGAAAGCCCTGTATATAAAAATAAAATGAAGGATGTTTGCATCCTCACGGCTAGAAAAAAACGCTCAAATTTATAACACTTTAGTCCGTATTCTAAAAAATATAACATTATAATCAACAAATCGGTTCCAAAATTGCTTTGAAGACGTAAATTTCACGTACAACAAGATACAAAACGCTCCTAAATAATTTATATTATATTCGTACCAGAAGGAGAAGTTTATTATACTACTTTCTCTTTACTCCTCTGGTAAATATACTTTTGTGTTTATTTCCATCTAGACCGCATTCTTCCCTCATCTGTTACGAGCGCAAAAAAAAACATTTTTATTTTGTCCCGAGTACCTTATTCACATCAGTTATTGCATTAGGTCGCTTTTATCCTGGCGACTACCGCCAACGCTTTGCTGTGCTCGGACGCGTTAGTGGAAATGAATGCGTCTGAAGAGGTCGTGCTGCAGGCGAATTAATTGGTGGCACCTCCGTTGCCGTCAAAAATTAAAATTAATTCGTTCTTATCTTTCCAAACATAGGCCCCATTACGAGGGAAGGTCGTACCTTTTTTTGTAATATTGCGCAGATATGGAGGATTAATACGATAAAGATAGATTTATTTTTTCTGTTTCCTACTCTTTGGTTCTAATAATCGAAAGAGAATATTTACTGCGTCAGCTTCTGCATACCACGTATTCCAGATCTTCTATTAGGAGTAATATCTTTGTTGTTTTAGGAATTAAATTCAGAATCATTCTGAACAGCAGCGTTAAAAATAATACCCGGAGATTGTAGCTCTAACTTTTGAATTTCAAATTCTATTTCAACAAAGAAAACTCATAATTTAATATACTTGATATTCATTCCACTATGCTAGACATTGTGATTTATTACACTCCTGGGAGTCCGGGTTGCCGGTGTTCCCTTGTAAGATCAACTAACACAAGCGACTGTTAAACAACAACTGAGCATCCAACATGGCCGGAATTTTCCTCCATAAAAATAATTTAACACATAAAAAATAAAATATTTTCCTCTCAAGTTACGTTCAAATTAGAAATAAACCCTTGGAAGTGGGGTTTCTACGATTAGATTATCCCGGCATCTTAAATAACATTTGAAAAACGATTGCATTCAAGTCCTCCAAATAAGAGAAAACCCCAAAACTTTTATTGCTCACTCAAAAAGAAAACTAGGATGAAATGAAATACTAATTTTCATCGTAAAACGCGACAAATAATATTGAAACCATTCGGCCTCCTTTAATAACCTCCATCGTGTAATAAAACGTCACATAATGTCCTTCGCTACCATAATTCTGTTTTCGGTAGCCGTGTTCCATTTTGTAAAAGAAAAATGAAAGACTCGGCCGTACTTCATCGTGTACCTACCAACTTCTTGTCATCTCTCTCTTACTTAATTAAGTCATAAAGCCTCCTCAAAATAAGAGAGACATTTTTAGCGAAGAACTCGTAAAGGTTAAAGTCGTTAAACAAGTTCACGTTTCACGCTAGGAAACGTGACCATTTTCATACCGCGAGCTTTTTAAGTCCTCTCCCTGCCTCTCGCTGATCGCGGTTCTCGCGATCCGAATATCCTTGTCGCGTTGTAAAAGAGTGCAAGATGGAAGGGCCTATGTGTGGACTATCGAGTCTCGTCCGAAACGCGGGCGCCATCTTGTTCCACGCGGTGATAAATTTTAATGTGTTAGGCAAAGTACGTAAGAATCCGTTTCCGCATGTGAAATTGGAAATCTGTTCCACTGACTCGGCAAACTTTATAGATTTATGACCGCCCAGTTAAACTATGTTTTACGATCTATACGAGAGCAGGTACCTCATGGCAGCTCATATGAGAAAGATTTATGAATGGGGATCTGGAAAAATAGGTTTATTTAATACTTCTTGGTCGTTGCGGTTTTTATGATTTCGCAATTACATACGCCATTTTTAATGCTCCTAGGTTTCCGTTATATTACAATCACAGCTTCTACTCACAATCAGTATATAGTGATGTTTGTCCACTGCATATCGTTTAATATTGACAACAGGCTCTTTAGGAATAATCCAAAAATCTCATCATTTTCTTTGCCAGAGGTTCTTTTGCCCGCGGCGGAGTTTCCGAGTTGCTGCATACTTAGGCGAAAACTTTCATGCATACAAAGCGTTTATTACCGCACAAAATACATCTTTAGACGTCGAAATAGACTCAACTTTCAAATTTGCCGAAATTAATATGACCAAAGAATTCTTGAAGAAGTTTCCATTGGGAAAAGTACCATTATTGGGATTCTGGGGATATCTGGGATTTATTCGGTCATTCGGTTGATAATGAGGTTGCCAGGAGCCCTCGAAACAGCTGTTCCGCATTAATTTAATTAATATTTTGTGTGGTGAGAGTGCGCCGATACTTCGTGTTGTTTGCCACTACCCCCACAGTCCTTGATATCATTAATGTTCAAGAACACGTTTATGTGAATTATGAAAGATGATCGAAAATGTCCATAAGTTCATATAATCAAAACTTCAATGCATCAGATATTTAAAATGAAACAGCCTGTATAATATTAGCAAATTTGACTTATGTGATCCATCTCCGTTAAAGATTCACCATTCCCTAAACCTTTCCTAAATCGTTTGAGTTGTTTGTTTTTTTCTGAAATTTATGCATACTTTCGAATTTGGCTTTAAAATATATTTCAGCATTTCGCTTAAGTTTTCGATAGTTAACTAAAAAATGGATTCAAATAAGAAAAATAAATTAAAAAACATAATTTTTTACTCAATTAAAAATTTTTCTGAAATTTTTTGAATATCTCCTACGTAGGTACTGAATCTTGTATATACTAACGGATAAAACTTGACTTTACCCTTTCGAACCAGAATGAACATTTTAGAACTCAGAAGAAAAAAACCGCATACATCCTCTTGCTATATGCTGAATCAAAAAAATTTCCCCAACGAGGAATAAACAAATTGCTGAAACATTTCCAAACCCCCAATTTTCTGTGGTTGAACGTAGATGTACATAAAACGAAATTTTCATTATAGTGACGAAGATCGTTGGAAAAAAAAAAACCCCCCCCGAAAATCTGGGCATTTCCCAGGAGTAAGAACCCGGGATCAAGTAAAACTACTCAAGTCATTTGGGGTTGTCCAGCCTCCGTTTTTCTAAAAAAACTGACAGACCGTGATCGCTTGGGTTAGTACGGGTTTGGTATTCAAATTTTCCATTGGTAAATATAGGATTGGCATGCATTTAAAATCATAAATTTAAATAGATTCAATAGATATGTAAGAAAAAAATAGAACTTTTTGATGGAGGCGCTAGTTTATGTAGAAAATACAGCTTTTTAAACCACGATTTTCTTAAAAAAAAACGTATCGGGGGGAACTAAATGCACGTCATCGCAAAATTTTTTTAAATTTCGAAAGCTGTTATTATACATATTGTTGGTCTCTGCAGAGAGTATCAAAGATTAACATCAACATTCCCCCCACGTGAAAATACCACGAAATTTACTCACAAAAACATGCGACAACTACATATATGTAAAATCCAAGAATGTTTTTTAAATGGAGGTACTAGTTCGTTAGAATGAATCTTTCTAATGTTGCTCATTAGATACAGAATATTTCAGCATCAAACTTTGTTTTGCTGTTATATAGTCTATTGATTGTTCTAATTTTTTTTTTTATATTTATTTGGAAAAGGTTGCGGCAGGAGCACTCATGTGTATTCTCTAAGAGAACGTAATTACTGCTAAATTTGAAAGGCAAAATTTTTGGTTACATTTTTTTTGGTCACCAATCAAATAATTGATTTTTTAAAAAAGGAAAGGGGGGAAAAGGACGTGACCCCCTTTATACAGCCTTTAAAATATACTGTAAACGGGTTGCTATTAAGACAAATTACAATGCAACAAAATATTGATTTTTCTAAATAAACCAATGTGAAACCATTTTCATCAATATCTTTTGAACTTACCCTGTAGAGTGTCTACACACAAAAAATATAAGAAAAAGGTATAACGTTTCCTCCTTTGCCGTGGTATTCCATATAGTTTCGTTGTTTTTTTTAATAAATATTGCGCTTTTAGTCACAAATTATACAGTGTGTCACGAGGAACTGCCTGATCAATATAGGAAAGAGTATACATTGGAAAATTCTGAAAACTTGGCGTGTGCAAAAGCCTACATGTACCATTCAACTAAAATATATTCAATAAATAAAATTTTCCCCTTATACCAGAAACCCCAACATTTTTTAATTCTCTGTTAAATTTTAAGGTTTGCTTGATAAAACAACTACATTGATATTTGTAACCTATTGGAAATATTTAGATTATTTGAAAATTTTTGACAGAAGGAGGGGGCATTTGAACCTGTATAACTTGAAGGTGTTTAACTTGAAAAATTGAAAGTTTGCAGAACTGTTGACCGAACGTGGGCAGAAACCGATGAATTTTCCAAAAAAATTATACAGCCTGTTCGAAAATTACGGTTAAACGATGAAAAAAGTGTCGGGACAATTTTTTGTAAATATAACTACCATTTTTTCTCTGTCATATTCCTTATCCCTAAAATGAATACTTTTCAAGATATTTAGGAAAATTACAATACACATTTTCCTACACAATTTTCTTCCAAAAAAGAGTATCCAAAAATGAGAAAATATTTATGCATTTTTTTCAAATGTGATCCAACTTTGAACATTCAAGTTAGGCATGACCATTACGAAACAACCCAGCATTGATGAAACGTTGTTGGTAGCTCCCTGGAAGTTTTGTTTTATGGAAAACAATAAACCCCCATATTGCCTGAAAAAAAAGTAAATAGTCTCGCTATATGTTACGTCACATTGTAATTATTGTAGAATTTCTCAAATGGGGGTGCTTGGGTGCAGGTAACTTTCCGCCTGTGGCAACCTACGTGAATATAACTAAAATTGTATACAGCCATTGGAAACTTATAATTGACAATTTATTTATAAGTTAACAATCGGTATTTCGTTGTCTTATTCTGGAACTGATTATTAGCTCGGCGTTGTTGGCGATGCCCACCCTCCTTTTCGCGCGTTGCCCTTTTTTTTGTAAAATAAATCTTTTTCCCATTACTGCGCAAATTTTTTAAAGAAAATTTCATCTCTTCCTCCAGATATAAGTAAAAAACTCCAAACAATAACAACGAGATTTTTAAAAAACCGTCAAAGGAAAAATGTTTCTTGTTGCAATGCAACGTTTGTAAAGTATAGATCAATTAAAATTGAGCTGGTCTTGATGAGATGAACTCTTTCACGAATGAATGACATTTGCTTTGAAACCAGAAAAGGTGAGTTGTAACAAGATTAGAAAAGAAAGTTTTAAAGAAAGCACAAGTAAAGCACTTAAATTTAATGATCGACCAGATCCCAAAAGAACAATTTTAGAGGGTTGGCTCGTGAAAAATTTACTTGATCTTTCACGAATGTTACGTTTACTATTGTGAAAGAATGTTCTATCTTTTTTAAAAAATCGTAATACGCAATTTAACATGTTTTTAATATATAAAATCCATGTCCAATACCCTCCGACATTTTGAAAACCCGAAAATGTAAGTTCTTCAAAAAAGTACACTCTCCACAAGATAAAAAAAATCCCTTACGTTAGCCTTAATACTCAAAGTTTCACCTAAACAGTTACCTTTTTTCCTCTTAATAGCAGACAAATTTAGCAATTTATATTCAATTTATATTCATGTTCTCCAAAGCTATTTAAGTCAAGTTTAATAGTTCCTATCTTACTCAAACAAAGCCAATTACGTAATTTCTACCCATCTGAATCTTTACTATCGAAGTGTCCCTTTATCTTCCACTATCTCATTTCATTCATTGTACAACAAAGGATAAAAAAAGTAACCCGTTAGAGATAAAGGATATCCCGACGGGTTATAACAGACGTTTATCTCGATCAATCTAACAGACCTCCAGTTAAAAAGATCCAACGAAACTACTTAGATAAATAACGAACGAACAACGAACCCTAGCAGCGTCACAAACCTATGTACCGAATGTCTAGACACCGGTAAAAAAAAAAAAAAGTCATTTGAAGGTATGTATACTGACCATCATGAAGGGGTCGAGGGGAATCATGTTTTAGGAGGCCCCAAATTTGGCCCGGTATGATGGGGCCCCCGGGGGAAAGGGAATTGGGGGGTTTGGGACGTGGGGGACGTCACGCTACCTCCGGGCTGGGGCCCACGCTCGTCTCGCTAGAGGGCGCCACCGTACCATGCTGGAAAGCAAAAAAAAATCAAACGCCAGAAACGTATAATAATATAATATCAAGTCGAAACCTTCATCACATATCATATATTAGGTTCCCCCAACCGCTGCCTTATTCAAACGGAAATATACATACAAATTTTTACGGGAAATTTACGTAATTCAAAGTGAACATTCAATAAAAAGCAAAAAACGTATCCCAATGCTAATATGGATTTGGTTCGAATATTTCAACGTCGTCAAGTGGGCGTTTTAATATAGGGTCTAAACCACAAAATCATCATTTACCTAATTCAATACGTAAATGAAAGGACAATTCTGTTTCATAAAACTGTATAGAATCGTAGTTTTTAGAGGCTGACCGCGTGGGTTTCTATTTATACTAGTAGGGGGAAATTTCTTTTCCCGTTTACAGTGTTTTTTAAATAAAAATGTATTGTCATGTTGCAAAAAAGAAAAGACAAATTGATTTTTCTAAATTCATTAATTGATTGTACGTTCTGTGGATCAGTGTCCCCAAACCCCTTTTCGACAGTTTAACCCTGCGTACTGTTTAAATTTACTCTACACGGGATCGTTGGGCCGACCCGAACCCTTATTTTAATAAAAAAAAAGTGTACTGTTTTAAAAGAAATATTTTATTTATAAAAAAAAGAAATCTACATGTTCTAATAAAAATACTTAAATTAAATATAAAAAAGTACTTTTTTTAAAAAAGATTATGGAGCACAATTTGGGCAAAAGAATTGTACATGCTTCTTACAGAGATTTTATTGTTTTACACATGAAAAATTTGTTTTGTTGTCATTAGTTGAGGGCAAAATTTGCATCGTGCACGTTTTTTAACGTTCGCTGCTGTTGAGGGGTTTATTTGATGTTGTGGCTATATGTTGATTTTTCGCTTTTTTAGCTTTTACCCCTATGTTGCGAGCTTCTTCTCCCCCGGGTAGGTACGCTCTTGACTCCATATGTAATTTTATGAGCGATTTTCCTAATTCTTCTAGAAATAGTCTTTTTTGTTAGTTTATTGTTGTTCCAATTTGGATTCGCAGCAGTCCACAATACATACGCATTGTAAGCCGAAATGTCTAGCATGTTATAAAAAATTATCATAGGCCAGCGATTGGATTTTCTTTTACAAGTATATGTGCCCACTAATTGATCGAGAGTGTCAACGGCCTTTAGTTGCATTGTAGTCTAGTATTATATGAGGTTTCCGATCAGTTCTTTCACTAACTTTGTTGTCGTGATGCAATGTGCTCATAAGGATCACGGTCTTACCCTTTTGGTACATAATTTACGACAGTTGTATCATTTGTGAAAAAAGAACTGCTATGTACGTCTTTGTTAGCTATTGGCTGAGGAAGTTCCGGCTTATTTTTTCTAACAGTTCCTACCATCGTAATTTTTCTTTTCAGCAGTAACTGTCCTAGGTTGTATGATGTGAAAAAATTGTCACACGTCACATTACGTCCTCTTAGTTCGCTGGTGAGATCGCAAACCACCCGCATGCCCTGATTTTTTCTGGTGGAGCACCTTCTTCCTTTCCTGTGTAAACTTGTACTTTCAATGCTAAGATGTTTCACTGTCACAGAGAGTCCAAATCTTGATACCATACTTCGCTGGTTTAGTAGGTATATATTGCTTGAAAGGGCAGCGACCTCTAAATGCAACTAACTGTTCATCCACCGTTACATTTTCTCCAGGATTATATAACTTGGGAAGATTTTCTACCCACATTTCCCAAATGTCTCTTATGGCCGCTAATTTATCAGTACGTCTTCTTTCCTGGCGTGTAGTCTTGTCATCAAAGCGAATCACACGGGATATCATGCTGAATTGTTCAAGAGACATGGTTGCTCGAAAAATACTTCGACCAGTATCATTGTCCCACAAACTTTTTGTAGCTTCTCCGTGCGATCGGTAGACGCCGGCAAGTAACAAAAGACCAATGTAAGCTTGAAAAGTGGTACTATCCAAAACTTTCCACTTTGTATCGTTAACTCGTAATCCTTCAATATTTGTCATCTTTATCACTTCCTTTTCGATCGCAGGTAAAAATACAATTTCAAATGCACTTTTATGTCTGTAATTCTCGCGCATGCATATTTTGTAATTCCTGCAGGAGTGCGAATCACATTGGCGGCACAAAAACGGCCACGTTGCTGAGGTGGAAGTAAATTCCATTCAATTTTACGATCTTTAGAAAAAACTGTCTGAACATTCTGAGGCATTTGACGATTTTCTTGGTCTTGTTCACTATCTGAACTATCACTTTCCGACACATCACTTATATGATCTTCAAATTCAGAAACAGATTCACCACTATCAGAAGATTGTGCAAGAGCTAGCAGTTCTGCATCACTCAGTGGTCTTCGACTTGCCATGTTGAAATCGAGAGTAAAACTAACAAGCAAATTCAGTGCAACGTTTTATAACTAAGATATGACGCATGCGTGCAACGTCCGAGACGTACCGCGCAAAAGTATGCAAAAGTTGTCATACTACATTTATACAGAATGATATAAACGAGTATAAACAAGTTTTTGCCTGTTGTAACACGTTTGAGCTTGAATATACGTAAACAAGAACATGTAAGAAAGTAATATGTGACAGTCAAGAAAACAAAAAGATAAAACAAATAAATCATTTTTATTAGTTTCTATCATATTACGCGCAGAGATGGACCGTTATTATATGCACAATTGTGTTATATATAATAATAAATAATACAAATGCGAAAAACATATCCTAGATATATGTATATAAGGTTAATGACTGTCGGGTCATATTGACCCGAACGTAATAAATGTAAGACATGGAAATAAATATTTAAAACAAAAATAAAAAAGAAATGTTTATGGAATATTAACGTTAACAAAGTAACAAATAAAGTCAGTGAACGCCAGGAACATTTTTTAATAAATATTCATATTACAGCGAAACAAAATTCTGTTCGGGTCAAATAGACCCGAACAGTGCAGCAGGGTTAAATACGAATTAACCCCGACTAATTTCGTTTTAAAAGAATTAAATTTTAAAAAAGAAAACTAACTTCAATTTGTGACGAGGAATCTGAAGTCGAAATTTCAAAATTCGAAAATGTTTCGCAACGTACCGACATGTACCCATTCTTAAAATGTGTTAATATTATTTTCTCAGAAAGCAGAACTTTTTATAAAGAGACCTTTTTCCCTAAAATTAATAATAAAAAAAGTTTTCCATATGCAGCTAATTTAAGTAGACACGCTGTATATTACGTTTCATTTCGCTCTGTATCTATCGGATGGCCAGATAAGAATGGCTGCCGATCATATCTCAGAAACTAGTAGTCACAGAGTTTTTGGGTAAATCTTCTTTAATAAATGTGGCCAAAAGAAAATATTGGAAATGATTTTGATGTTTGTAAGATGATCAGTAGATCACGTAATAATCACGACTAAGTATAAAATTAAAGTTTTCATCGTGTTTTGTCTAATTAAGAGTTATCGAAAATATATGCATTTTGTTCTCAACTCAATTCTTTTGCGTTAAACACATTTTGCCGTATCTTCTAAAGTAAAGTGGTGGAGAGACGTTAACTGCTTTTTTAAATAAATATTGGTTACTCCTGTTGGGCTTAACCGATTCTAAAGATCATGATCTCGTTTAAAAGAGCATTATTTGATCTATCAAATGGAGTTTTGATCTAGTTCTTATGAATTGTACTATTACCACTAGAGGGAGTTATCTGACTTTATAACAAATAAAGCGGCTTTTCTCAAAAATTTTAAATAGAACATTATGGTTCTTTTCATGCGGAAAAGTAGAGAATTAAATCTTTTCTCTAACCAAAGATATTAACGAAAAAATTTAAAAAATTATTGCACCTGGACGACCCGGTTTTACTGACTGTCTGCTGTTTTATTTATACTTCTAAACATAACTGGCAAAAATATAAAATATATCCTATTTCAAAGATAATTATTTATTTTAGAATGAATCTCATTTTTTTAGAGATTTTGACTTGAAATAGACAATAAAAATTTCTTTAGCCTAGTAAGCGAATTCTAAAAAAAGGGTAGGCTTTGAATAACAAAAGATGCAGAATAAAAAAAAATTACGCGTTACATGACAACGCGGAAAGGGCTCATGTGTTCGTTTAAGCCGTTTTGTTTATGCTTTTAATTTCCTTTTTTTTCGCCATATTTAATTATCAAAATATGAGTCTTACAAACGAACAAGCATTCGACATGATAGGGGCTTATTTTGAATGCATGAAAAATGCAAAAAAATGACACCAGAGTGTGAAAGTCTTTCTATAGCTGGAGCATCGACTCCGAACAACAGGAACTGTTCAGCTTCCTGTGCATAGAAGACGCGGTACAGGTCGCAGTGAAGAAAACGTTATTAACGTTTTGGCCTAAAGTACACAACAAGGCCAAATCGAAACGCCAGAGTATCGAATGAAAACACCCAGGATCCCCTAGTACGAAAAAATTCAAGATCTCGCCATCGGCTGGGAAGATGATACTAACCGTGTTTTGGGACGAAAAAGACCCAATACTGGACGACTACTTGGACAGGGAGACTACCATAAATAGTGCGAGGTACAATGATTTGTTGGCGAATAAGCTGAAACCAGCAATTCGAAACAAACGCCGTGGTCTACTCTCAAAGAAAGTTTTGTTGTTGCAAGGCAACGCTTGTCAACGGCTTTGAGACCCTGGAACACCCTCCCTACAGCCCTGATCTCGCTCCCTCAGACTATCATCTCTTTGGACCGCTCAAGGAAGCTTTGAGAGGTCGTCGATTTGCCTCAGACACAGACGTTGGGGATGAGGTGCAAAAGTGGCTTCACGACCAACCGAAAACCTCCTACCAGGAAGGCATACGGAAGCTTGTGGCTCGCTGGACCAAGTGCATTGCTAAAGGTGGAGACTATATCGAAAAATAATGTATCATCTGTTGTACACCTATCTTTGTTTAATACAGTTGTAGAACTGAAAGTGTAAGTAATTTTTTACTTACCCTCGTAATTTAAAATATATTGTATTAAAACAGAACGTTTATTACACACATTTAAAAACATCTTTTCGTGTTCAAAAATAATTTTGTTAAATATAACGTAAGAATATAAAACCATTTGAACAACATCTTCATATTTTATGTTAAATACAACGGACAGTTAAGGAATTGAGTTGGAATAGCATCTTTTTTAAGCCTATGATATTTTAAACTTACAGTTATAGTTTCACCGGTCCTTGAATCTGTTGCTGTTGAAAAATAAATAATATCTTCTTTTATTTGCAAAGTGTAACTTACAAAAAAAGCATACAAAACAACCCACGCCATTTTAGATTAGGTCACCTCGTTTTTATCGTTTCAGAAAAGGTGTTATCGCGTATACAACACTAGAAACACATTGCAGGTATCACCAACAAAGTACGGAAATATCACTACACAGTATTTTTTTAAAATAAAACCAATATAATTTGGATAAACCAATTCAAAACGCAGAGACGGTCTAAATGTGTAAACACGTTTATGGCCTACGTCAAAATACGTCACAGCCTGTTGACGTTAAAGCTGGTTAGCCTTGTATTAGCGGTAGTCGTTTGGAGGTTTTCAAAATACATAATTTTAAAGTAATCCTTTCACCAAGAAATTATGAAATTGAATGAAGAACATTATCGAGCTGTGATTTTTTACAATTTCAAGCATGGCTTGTGCCGTAGAGTGTTTGATGTCAACCCGTGTTCCTTAGCTACCGTAAAGCGGCGGCGCATTGAATTTCAACGTATTCGACTTTCCTTAAATGACAACTTTCGAGATTCTAAGCCAAAAACGGCAGTTATCGAAAAGGATATCAGTCTTGACGGACACGTGATTAAAAAGGATGCCGGTTATTGCCAGGAGTATTCAAACAGTTTTAAAAACTGATGTGAAAGCAATTGATATCACTTTACACAAACATTTGATAGTACGTAAGCTTTGTACGGTAAACATTTGATAGTACGTAAGCTTTATAGCGATAGTACGTAAGCTTTATGCCCGTTGGCTTCCCCACAATTTGACTCTACTTAATGGATAGGTAGATAGCATAAAAATCTCCTCTCGTGGCTCAGTGTGCGTAACAGGTCTGCGCGTAAACGTTGGTTCGTAACAGAACACCGTCGTCATGTTTTGCAGGACCTTAAACGATACAAACGAAACCTAGCCGAGGTCTACCGGGTCGAACCTATTAATCTTCGACGGGATACCAGATGAAATACGACCGAAAAGAGAAATTCTCGACGTAGAAAATATGAAGGCGTTTTATTAAAACTGACAGCCTTAAGGAAAGAAAAATAAATACCTGGGAACCGGAACAAATTCGATAGTTGCACTGCTAACGATGTATCTATGCTAATTTATTGTAAATTACTCTCTCTAAGGACACATCATTTCATTTTTAATGTAATAATAAATAAATAATAATAAATTTCTTTATTTCATAATACACTTAGAGACATGTGGTTACATGGAAGAAGAGAAAAAAACAATTAGCTATTATGAAATCTTAAGGAGAGATTCAGCTGAATAACTTAAGTTATCCTCAGTTTTTAAGCCCAATTCTTAAAGGAAAAAAATATTATAAAACTGAAAGACATGGCCACATAACTAAAACCTTAAACTGAATATTCTGTAATTCTCAATCTAACAAACAAAATAACAATAAAAAAAACAATACCGTAGGTTAAAAAAAAATAAAACTAAATCAAAATTATTCATAAACTACTGTTTATGACGTAGATATTGCTTTATCGCTATCCAACATTGAAATTACTTCGGCAGTACACTGTTGTATTCGTTTGGAGACTAGTAGAATTGAAGGTGCCGATTGATGAGGTTCCAATTTGCGTGCCATTACATTAAGAACAGAATGTTTCTTCCGATCTGTTGTTTCGTCGACACATAACCACAATTTTTGATCTTTCAATCCGATTTTATTTTTTGCTCAATATGTTCGCGCGCAGATGGCACAATTCTTCGTAAAGATGTTCGACTTGGCAATTTGCACTCCGAATAGTTATTCCAAAAGCAGATAAATGGTTCCTTGTCTAGTAAATTAAACGGTATATTACATGCGATAAACGTAACGCGTAAATTGAATATAAATTTTTCATTGTCTCGTGCGCAATTTCTTTTTGAGACATGCTTTTCACTATTTACGTGTCGTAGACAATGTTGTCTGGACCAACACATTAACGGCATTTTGCAGATTACACATTTAATTTTAGCACCTTCATATATTAAGTCTGGAATTTCTGCAATAAATTTTCGAAGTTTGTCCGACCGCGGCCGTTTAGCTGACGAAATCATAATTTTTCTAGGACAGATAAACAATTGTGCAAATGACCGGCAGCGAAAATGTCCGTACTGCTCCGCAGACGAAGTAATATTACCGTTCCTCTCGTTCCGAACTGATTCTACGCCGATGCACGGTACCACTCGTGGCCAGCGTTAGTAATGACTCTCCGCAAAATTATTTATGGTCCGCAGATCGCTATTCACCTTAGCTATCGTTTCAATGACGTTATCAGCATTAAATGAAGTGCATAGCTGGGTATCATCCACATACATCTGCAGTTCAGTATATTTGACACTTTTGTGTAAAAAAGACGTATAAATGGAGAATAGTTGCAGACCCAATATCGGATCCGGTGCAACGCCGTTGGTAAGAGGTAATAAGTAAGATACACTCTCTGAAAGACGAACATACTGACTGCTTCCAACAAGAAATGATTCTAACAAAGAAAGCGCATCCCTTGAGAAACCTATGTAGTATAGGATATAGCCAAGTTATTATTATAAATATTATTTCACTTTCCCCGGAATTTTTCAAACAATTCCAAGCGAAGGGGACTCGAAACGAGGGCACGCTCGCCAGGCCGTAATGGGGTTTTATTCACGAATGAATGCGACCAATTTATATTGGTCAGGTAACGGGATTGTCTACGGGTGGTCCGAGCCACCGACGGTTCCATCTAGCACCTATTGAATTTTCACATCAAACCGGCCGCCTTTCAGACGTTATTGTCAGAAACAATGATGCCATTGAATCGTACACAGGATATTAGTAACCTCGTAGGACAGACACCGGCACAATAGGGCCTACTTTACATTAGAACAGCGTCGCATTGTTCTCCACCATCGACGGTATGTAGGTTCGGTTGGTAGTCGGCTAGGTAACGGGAACTGCAGGTACACACTAAATGTATGTGCAGGCACTGAAGCCAGCTCCACCTATGCGACGCCTCCCTTGCCGGAAGGTAAATATCCCTTCTCCTTTACAAGTCTAGTTACATTTTCGCGTTTGAAAGGACGTGTAATATTTCCGTTTCGCAAGAAATACAGGTTGTAATCATAAATCTTTCTCCGTCCGGTTTATTTTAAGCACGACGCAATAGTACAATATACGGTAAATAGATTGGAAATGCTGTTAAAATAAGAAGACACAAGACGTGTCGGAAACCTTTAAAGGGTGTTAAACGCTTATACGCTTATAATGTTCTCAGTTTAGGTCAAATGTATACGTATTTATCTAAGTGATCTTTTGTGATTAAATCCAACGATAATTAAATAAATATAAACAACGTCACAAATTCAGGTTATTTTTTTTCTTTTCAAATTTAATTTTTTAGAAAACGTAATTAATCGAGATTAATTCGTATTTAAACTGCCGAAAGAGTGTCGCGGGGACACTCCCGCATCTACAGACCGTACAATAAATGAACTAATTTCGATAAATTAATTTTTCTCCTCGTTTATAGCATTACAGTATATACACTCACTACACATTCCGTTATTTTAATGCTATCGACTGCACAATTTACTGCAAAAAGAATATTACAAAAATGTGTAAAAAATTGTAAGAATGCGATTATAATATTTGACGAAATTTTAGCACAATATACGAGGCGTGTTTTTAAAGTAAGTACCTGCTACCGTGAACGCTGCGGCGGCTTTCTACGCTTGCGCGCTGTGTACCTACATTTGTTGACAAGCCACAGACGCCATTACAGAAAGATTCGACCGTGCTTGCGTTTGTTTGTCACTATTTAAAATGTCTCCGCCGATCGAGAATCCCGCCGACTGTGAAATACGCGCTGTGATTCGTTTTCTTAGTGTTGAAGGCATCAAATCGGCCGACATTCATCGTCAGATCTGTGAAGTGTATGGAGAAAACATTATGAGTGATGGAGTGGTACGGATATGGGTGAGAGCATTTAAAGATGGCCGCACGAATGTCCATGAGGAGGAACGAAGTGGGCGACCTTCTGTCATTACTGAAGATTTTGTTCAGAAAGTTGACAAAAAAGTGAAAGAGAACAAACGATTTACGATCTCATCGTTATCTGATGAGTTTCCTCAAGTTTCCAGAAGTGCTCTCTACGCAGTTGTGACCAGTGGTTGTTAAATCAAGCGGCAGACTTCTATGACGATGGGATTATAAAGCTGATTGTATGTTACGATAAATGCCTCAATATTGATGGAAATTATGTAGAAAAGTGGAATAAGGTACAGGCTTTCATGCAAAAATAAAATTGTTAAGAAATGTTTACTTGTTTTTGTTTTATTTGAAAACGGTTTAATTCTTTTCTCGACATGCACACGAGCAGACGGCACAACTCTCTGTAATGTTCTCTCACTTGGTAACTTAAAGTCCGAATATTCATTCCAAAACGAGACGTATGCTTTCTTCCTTAGTAAATGAGATGGTAAATTACATGCAATAAAAGTAACACATAAATTAAATTTAAATATGTCATAATCTCGTGTGGAATTTTTTTTTGAAACATGCCCTGCACTATTTACGTGCCGTAAACAATCACTTTTCGACCAACACATTAAATCTATTTATTTTGTGTAAACTTTTATGCGTCAGCCACTGGCTTTCGGCGCAGTTTGCGTTGCTCTAATTATTATATATCCATAACTAAATACTACTGCATAAGTGTTTGTCATTTCCACAAAGCAAATTTAACTGAAATATAAAACTTATAATGTTCATTTGAATACATTAGGAAGATTCCAATTTATATACTTGCATATTTTACTTCGATGTGAAATTTAAGCGGAGGCTTAATATTAAGTACTTTATAGACAGTATCTATAACATTTCTTGGCAACTACCAAGCGAAGTAATCCTGAATGCATCTTAATACTACGGTATCTTACGACCAGGATCAGCAACTATACATTTACGCCAAAATCCATCGTGTATTTCAACTTCAGACGCATAAAAGGTACATCCCATTTAACTCCGATCTAAAAAGATCTAAAAACTTTCACGCTTCAACGTCTTCCATCCATTTTAAAAACGTAGCTCTCCGTTACATACATACAATATCCAGAAAATAGCTCGTTCGGCTACGAAACGCTGCCAAAGGCACGCTACTCAGTAGGTAGTGCATGGATTTCTTCTGCATCCGATTCGCTAAGCCTGCCACTGCAACGTCTGCCCTGCAGGTAAAACTTATACGTGTCAGAAATCGACCTAGATACCAGCGCAATGCTATCCGATATTAAAATTTGAACAACTTCCAAGCATACAGATTCCGAGTCGGATTACAAGTAAGCACTACGAGATCACGCTCCATCGGTAAACGTAAACGTAGTCGATTGAACGTACTTGAGCACTATGAATACATACATAGAATTCTACTAGATCTGATGCGTAAAATACGAGAGGTTGGAAATGGAATCCGCGCATAAATTATGCGGATTAGGTGTTGAAAGCGGTAGTTTGATGTTGGTAACGTTATCCGAATTCTTTAAGGGAGTTTGCTAACGGAATATACCACCAAGCTCTCGTAGGTACACAAGATATCTCGCATCTCCTTTCACAACTATTTATTCGAAAAAATCCAATGAAACATAAAGGACGCCGTATATTTTCTTAGAATTTGGCTTAGGTAGGAAGACGATATTTTCGCGGTTTTTGACACTAAGAAAAGTACTATTCGGGATTTCCTCGCGACTCTTAATTTAAAATTCGAAACTATTAAATTTACAATAGAAGAAGAAGTGAACAATCAACTCCCGTGCCTGGATAGTTTAGTAATTAGAGACAACAAAAAACTGGAAATATACATTATAGAAAGGAAACAAACTCTAATAGATACATTATGACCGATTCTAGGAATTGTGGACAACACAAAATGGCCATGATTAGTTCCTTAATTAATAGACTGGTGAAATTCCCTTTGAATAAAAGTAGATACAATAAAGAGCTTAAATTCATAAAAAATTCAGCTATTTACAATGGTTACTCTTCTATAGATGTCGACTGCATTCTTAAGAAAGTCCAACATAGGCATTATGTAAGAAATTCTACGACCTTGATACCGGTAGAAATCCGCGACAAGAAATATATGAAACTTCTCTTCCACGGAATGTCGAAAGGTATTAGTAAAGTTTCTAGGGGACAACATATGAACGTATATTTTCAGTTCACGTAATGCATTCAAAAACCTTCGTGGCAATCCGAAAGATAAACCGGACATGAAAGAAAGGTCGGGAATTTCTAAAATGTAATGACTGTGATAAAGTCGATATTGGTCACACAACAAGCGATAGGTACTAGATTCAATGAACATATCAGGCGCTACAGGTACGGCAAGACAGAAGCGTCAAGTATAGCACAACACATAAACGATACAGGGCATAATATTAAATCTGAAAACCTGAAATTGATTAAGAACAACAACAGTAAACTAAACACATTTGAAGTTATCTGTATAAAAAAGGAACGAAATCTGTTAAACAGAGACCACCCACCACTTTATTACTCTTGTCTTTTTGATTTACTAGTGTAATACGATCATATGATTTAAGTAACGTACTACATTGACAAAAGACTCTTTCGTCGTGTCCTGTACATCTCGCATGGTTTAGATTTAAAAATGTATAGACGGAAGAAAAACACATTTGACGAGAGGGGACGTATCGTTGTCTTGGTTTATTTTGTGAGGGCGCAACGGATACGTGTCAGACCTCCTCGTTCCGTATATAGCTCGCATGTTTTCAGTGTTATGCGGCAAAAAGTAGGTACCTGTCAATACATGTTTTCCCCGAGAGTAGGAATAAACAAACAAGATAGAATTAGATTTATTTTTTTTTTGCTTTTCGCTCAGAGTTATTCGGTAATTCGGTTAACAATGAGGACGCCCAGGATACTTTGTGTTGTTTGCCATGCTACCCCACAGTCCGTGCTATCATTATTCCAAAAAAACAGAAACATTTTTAGTGTTACTCATTGATGTTGATGATATCCAAAACCATCTATTCTATTTCGAAAAATAAAGGAATCTATACTTCCCGATTTGGTACTTTATTTTTTTAAATAATGTGTTGAAAATTGTTTATAAATCCAAAACATTAACCTGAACAACTTGGTGTGTTAGTTGCCCCCACAGGAAAGATCTACAAGTTCCAAATCTAATGAATCTACGGGTCGCTTAATTGGCCCTATATTTCCAATGCAACATCGTTGAAATTGTATATGTACATGCTAGGGAGTAATACACTAATTGTGGAACGGAAGACCCTTATATTGACACCACATTGTGCATTTTTCTAAGGAACTTTCTTCTGTAGCAGTACCTTGAATAAGTTGCACCAAACATTAAAAGCCCGTATAGTAAAAATGTGTCTGTCGTACCGTGTGAGGATTTCCAACAGTCCTATAGTGAGTATTGTAACAGTTGTTCACGACATTGTTATGTGTCTTTCTCAAGCTACGATAAAATTTGTCCTATAAACAAAACCACCAACGCCGAAGTGTATATCCTTCGGGGTCCCTCTTCCATCATTTTACAAAGGATTCTAAACGTTGTACTTTATTTTAAATATTTTCATAAATATTGAAAAACAAAAATGAGAAATACGCGAACAATGTCATATATCAAGGAACAAATACTTAAAAGAAGATGTATCGATTATCGTAGATGATGAAAAACGTTTTACATTTGTGAGCTGTCGAACGGTAAATAAAAATGACATTCCCAAAAACAATAACTCAGAAGAAAATTCAAATTTGAAGAGAGTCGTAGCTTCGTATGCAACACCAGCAGAAGACGCCTCCCCTTTCTTAGCGAAGACACGAAAGGTAGAAGGAGTTAATGCCGATTAGGAAGTGCTTACACAAAATGCTACACTCCATCAAAAGACGCATAATATATAAAGAAGCATAAAAACGACATAATACTATTTTGGCCCGATCTAACTTCTTGCCAATATGCAGAGGCTGTTGAAGAATTCAGCAAACATTCCTCAAGCTACTCTAGTCAAACATCTCTGTACTATATTGTTTCAAGTCGTGTAAGAAAACGGGGCTACAAGTGATTCAACGCCTGATTGAACGTATCAAGCAAAAAATACGCCATATTGGCGAAGACCATGGTCCAGCTCCTCTTTAATTTGTTTGTAATACTATTATGTAATGTAACTTTAGTTACGAAAAACGCATTTCAATTTTGTATATACTGTTATGCTCAACGTTGTATCTTCAACAACAACTCACAGTTGTCACTTCGGTACTGACTAAATGTCAGTCTGGTCACTCGTTGGTAACTATATATCCCTCTTGCGGGGAAAATTCGAAATTTCTTCGTTACCATCCCCCCTCAGCCAACCGTTTTTGGAGCGAGGACATTATATATAAAATATAAGTCCAAATAATGACGAGTGTGGGGTAGCATGGAAAAATCTACTCGTTAGTTAATTTTTCTATTCACTTATTTAGTCCAAATTAACGTCTGAAATAAGCAACAGCATAAATTGCAAAGTACAACAAATAATATTTCATCAATTAAATCTTTATCTAAAAGGTTTATGTAAATTAGCAGTGGATTTTCTCGTTTAAAGCTTGTTGGTGACAGTTTGGATCACAGAATCATCAACATACAACCTCCTGGTTAAGTTACTGCATTCGTTCTCGTATGCTAATATCATTTGATCGAAAGTCATCGAGTTAAGTTATCAAAATTGGCTGTGAAATAAAACAATCGCCGGTCTTTCGCGATTTAAAATAAAAAAAAAGATGAACGACGCCATAATTTTTCATCAATCTTTATTCGGCCTTGGTTGAATCAAAGTGTGTCTTAAATCCAATCCCAATATAAGTGTTCGATTGTGTATTCAAAGTCTTTATTAGAAGAGAAAAGGGTTAAATAACCAGAGCAGGCAGTTTCCTGTAGTGGGTATATAAACAGAGGGTTTATATACATTGGCATCGTTCAAAAGTTTCAAGCTTAGTTAATTTTCAAATCTTAAAATTCGTTAATTTCATTTTACTGAGTTGGAAATTCATTCAAAGATCGCCGTAAGAGTATCTAGGGTTACCCCCGAACCTACAAGAATCGTTTATTCAAATTAAATTAGAAAATTTAACAAAATTTGAGAAAAACCCCCGAGAAAGATATTTCAATACTTTGTTTATACTGTAAGAATGGCGTTTAAATTCTGTTCTGTGATTTCTGATGCACGCATAGAGTGTGGTATGTCACCATAAAATGAAGGAAGTTTTTTCTAAAACTGTCATTAAAAATTACCTCGTCAATGATATTTGTAAAATGGTACCGCAGTATCAAAAATAACTATAACACAAAATGTAAAACAATGAAAAAATTGAGAGGACTGTGAGGTCTTCTAAGAAAACAATTTAGATTCCTATTTTTTTTTATTGAAGAGGGGTATCTAAAATCGTAATAATATACAGGGTGTTCCGTCTAAAAAGCCAAACATGTATCATGCGCAGCAGAAACTAAACACTCTATATACTTGAGTATAATTTTATGTTGTGCAGCAGTGTGTTTCCGAATATTTTTTATTTGAAAACATTTGCTCTAAATTGCTCGGGAAATAAATTATCTTCCGTCCACGCACTAGGTGGACACGTCGTATATTTCATCATAAATTATAAACGGAAATATTAGTACCTACTTAGAGAAATATACTAATTCCTGTAAAATGTCTTTCCAAGTTATCCATAATGACTACATTCAAACCCCTTTGTTTATGTGTGCTTGAATTGAAGACCCGCATACCTATCTAATCTATATTTAGAAGTACTAACAACCGAATATCGTGATCGCGCCGTATACTTCATCTGTACAGCGACGTTCATATTCTTTATTTAATAGTAGACGATGACATTTAAATACAGATAACAGAACGCGAAATGCTACCGCTGCAATAAATCTGATCGAAAACAGTTCTCGGCGATCTCGACAGTCCGCTGTACAAATGCATCAACCATCTAGCCATCCTCTCTTTCTGTCGTTGCGTTGTCTCCGTCTGCACGTTAAGTCCTTTTCATCCCGTCGAAATTCCACAACATGTAGCACGTGACGACGAATAAATCAATCGCATTCTAAAACGTCGGTAGCACTATTCAAAAGATTATAATGGAAAATGAAGATGGCGCTTATGATAATAGGAAAAATAAGGACTTGTTATCAGAGCGGCGGCATCTCCTTTTGTTCCCAATATGCGGTGGTGGCATTATGCATCCGGATAAAATTGCGGCCATCTTTTTAATATCTATTGATAGTAGCTAAGTGAGAAGAGTTGTTTTGTTTTAATTAAGATTCTGCGGACTAGCAGCCAAGCCATTAGCAACCTAGCATGTAGAGAAAGAAAAAGGAAGCTAAACTCAACTTTCGGCGGTTGGCAACCACTGTGCTTTCGGAAGTAAGTTGGCATAAGAGCAAATTTCTCAACTCGTAGTGATATAGAAAAGTATTTAAGTTAGGTACGTTAAGGTTTTGAAATATTTCAACTTTCGCCAAAATTAACCATATAATTTTTCTGAGATGTATACACAGAAAAAAAAGTTCTTGATTCAAACAAATGTGCATTCAATCAATCAAACTGTAATTTTAAATGGAGGCAAACATATGATCTCTTGAAACAAATAACCTCAAGTTTAATTTGAAAATATGTCGGTTTGATTTAATATATCTACGTAATATGTTTGATTCAACGATAGTTTTCTTTCTTTTAAAGAACTTCGTCAGTTTGGAACAAATATATGTCTCTTTACCATTTATTTGACTTCACATTTTAATGGCGAACATTCCCAAAATGGGAACATATTAAAAAATCTCATTTTTACTGAATTAATCGTATTATTTGCATAAAATGTTTATGTTTTAAAATAGACATAGACATAAACTTTGCTGATCGTTAATTACAAATATTTTATGCAAATAATATGATTAATTTTATAAAAATTAGATTTTTTAGTATGTTGCCATTTCGGGAACATTCGCCATTAAAAGGTTAAATGAATATATATTTGCTTAACAACATATTTCTGTGGTTTACAGTATGCTGTTACTTTGGCAAATATATTATTCTGTTGGTATTATTACTCCACTGAAATGGTTAATATGATAGATGCTTTCTTCTTTTTAGAGAAGAAAACATTCATTTTTGAGCACATAGGGTGACAATGTGTTAAAAATACACAATCTTTTGAAAAACTTTATTAACATTGTAGATAACAGAAGTACAAAAAGTAGTGTAACGCCGAAAAATAATCTCCATTTTGTAGTGACGTGTGCTTTTATTTAAAAAAAATAAAACAGCTCCCTAAAATACCATTAACATCCTCCATTACGTCAAGGTGATATCAAGGCCTTGCTGAAGATCTACGTAGTCGCAAACAGAAACGGTGAACCTTAGGCCTTACAGATTTCCTTCAAGCATATTCCAGATTACCCACATTTCCCAGGGACCTGCAAAGTGAATCTGGTTAGCTTAGGTTAGGTCTCGATGTCGAACTTATAACCTGATTTTAACAAGCAGACTGTAGTATGTCCAAATTGTTATAATATATAACTACTAAAAATACGTCGACAAAAGAAATGTCACTTTTAAGTCGCTATATATAAAAAAAAAATCCATATATACGTAATTTTGTAATTGTATACGTACAAAATTATTTCTATGAAGATGACATAACCACAAAATAACTTATGCGTTGTGTATACAGATGCATAAAGATTAAAGTGATACTTGTGTACTACTTTTGTTTGCAAAGAATGTTACAAAACTTACTACCTCGGTAATCTCGTAGAAACCCTGAGAATCACGAACGAGTGGCAGGGATAACTATATGGTTAGGTGTTAGAAAGGTGCTAGATATTATAACAAAAAGGGAAGGAGATTGAAGAGCAGATACCTCAACGGACTTATGCATACAAGCATGTCTTATCGCTTACCTTTGCTAAACTACCTGTTATATCAAAAAAGGAAGAAATATATTAACAATTAATTGCTAAATATGTCCCTAATACAAACAGGAACGTGGTAACTATTTTGTTATTTTTTTATACATAAATCTCAACGTTAGTTATTCAATGATAAAAATATATAAATTAATTATCCTACTTACCTATTATTTTCTTCATTTACATCTCAGCGCTTACGAACCATCATCTCGCATAACTTAAACAAGGACTACGATTGCGATTGCCTGCGTTCACGCAACGGAAATTGCCGACGACGAGCGAAGCGCACGATTCTAACATATATGTGTTTGACTTAACAAAATTATGTCAAATAAAAGCGTTTGTACATTCAAAGAAATTCAATCTGTTGTTCTTAAAAAATGTGCTTTCGCTCAAATAAACCTTTGTTGAATTACATAAATAATTTCAAAGATACGTATTTGTTTGATTCCAAGAACTTTTTTTCTTTGTGTATCTATGTAATATAAAATTTGCTCAGGATAAAATTTACTCATCTTTTTCTGTGTAATGCATCTAAGTTAAGTTTAATTTATTACTTAGCTTCTTAATTCCAGAAGTGTTTGAACCACCGCATTCTTTGTTAAAATTTCTGGAATCTCAGATGCACCCAAAGCTTTCTACCGTTCCTTGTAATTAATTCCGCAGTCAAATTGATATGCAATTGCAGTACAATTAGCTGTCAATCCGTGACATTTGTTTTGCCCCGCTAATAAATTGAGGGATTAATTGGCATTGGCATAGCTGTCATTACAGTTGACGTGCCATTAACCGATCAATAATTGATTTTTCAATTAATCCCGTGAAAAAGAAGATTGCCAATCTCTGTTTACAGCTTTCATGCATGTATATATTTTTGCCTGTTAAGCAAACATACTTGTCTGACAAGATAGTTAATAAACGGATACTCTAAAACTGTGGCACTGGAACACTGAAACAGTTCACTAAAACCCTTACCACAACACTTAATTCGTACTGGACGCACGTTTCGATAGCCAAGCTATCATCATCAGCAGCAAGACTGAACTGTTCAGTCTTGCTGCTGATGATGATAGCTTGGCTATCGAAACGTGCGTCCAGTACGAATTAAGTGTTGTGATAAGGGTTTTAGTGAACTGTTTCAAGATAGTTAATGCTATATCACTCGTGCCACGTTTATTTACTTTCCCCGTATATTATATTTCCTTTTACCGAAATATTGTATATACTTTCGTTTGCAATATTTAATCTTCGTTGCTTTCCGAATTTCCTTATTTTTGTTTATTTAAGAGATTTTTTATTTATTTTATTAAAATGAATACAGTTAAACGTATTGAACATCTTTTATTTCTAATAACCTTAGAAGATCCACACTACCAAGAGCAATCTTATTTACTGTAAGCAACATATCCGTGTACCAAAAAAAAAAGTACCCCATTCCGAAGAAACCACGTGACAAAGTTCGTCGTAGATGTAAGCCTTGTGTACTTTATTCTGTGAAAATGTCTCTGGTTATACTTTTTGGAATTCCTTTTGACGAAGCAAATATTTGCGCTTGAATTATGTTAGTTTGGATAGGAGCCGTAGTTTCTAGCGTTCAAAAGTTAACAGGAGGAGGAGGTGAAGAGAGGAGATTTCAAGACTTAACTGCATATCTAAAGCTTTTAATTTATAATTGTATTTGCGCATGGCCGTTACCTACGCTATAACAAGGCCTCAACACTCTTCGATGACGTCACGCTGGGTTGGTGATCTATCGCCATGCACGATATTTGCTTAAGCGGTAAAGGAATGGTTTTTTGCATTTCTTTTTTAAGTTTTGATGGGATTCCGATTTAAAGAGGATGCCAGTCGTCAACTGGGCCCTTCTTCGCATCCCATTTGATTTTATTCTGGAAAAACGAAGTTTCAAAGCAAAAACCAAACACGTAACCGAGCACCGTTTTCGTGAAAGATGTATTTATGGTGGATATTTAATCGACTAATTATTATAATTTGTAAATAAAATTGTACATGTATTTGGACGAAACTAAGATTGAAATGATACGATAATTGCAATTTTATTTGAAATTTTGTTAAATGTCACGAGAAAATTTACAAACATGCTATTTGACCAGGGTCTTTAATTTCTTATTATGTAGTATTTTACCTAATCTGTCATTACTTTTCCCACAATCATTTTTATTTAGTAGGGTATTTGTAGAACAAGTTATTATAATTGTTGCAATACGCTCACTGCTGTGAATATGACATTTACATATATGAGTATCCAAAATGGCTATGTTCGGTGATATAATTTAAAATATATTGTATTAAAACAAATCGTTTATTACACACATTTAAAAAATCTCTTCGTGTTCAAAAATAATTTTATTAAATATAACGTAAGAATATAAAACTATTTGAACAATAACATCTTCACGTTTTTTGTCAAACACAACAGACAGTTAGGGAATTGAGTTAGAATAGCATTTTTTTAGCTTAGGATTTTTTACTTACAGTTATAGTTTCCCCGGTCCTTGAGTCTGTAGCTGTTGAAAAATAAATAATGTCTTCTTTTACAAAGCGTAACTAACAAACAAAACATACAAAACATTCGACGCCACAGTTTTTAGGTTACCCCGTTATTATCGTTTCAGAAAAAGTTTTATCATCTATACAACACTAGAAAAACATTACAGGTATCACCAACAAAGTACGAAAATATCAGTACACAGTATTTTTTAAAAATAAAACCAATATAATTCGGATAAACTAATTCAAAACGCAAGAAACGATCTGAACGTGTGAATGATCGACGAACTACATCAACATACGTCACAGCCTGCTGGCATCAAAGCGTTCAGGTCTTATGTATATCGTAGGTAACGGTTTTTAAATTTTAAATTGTGATCTAATTCATAGTATTTGCAAACAAAGCTTTAAAACAAACTCTCGCTATTTCAAACGGTAAGATTGGACATTGACCGGCCTACTTATCTTGAAGTCTTGCATTAAATACGTGAATACATTTTCGCAAGATCACCAGCGAAGTTCAACCAATTCTAAAGGCATTCTTTCAATCTACACCACACAATACTCTTTGTACAAGAATGCATTGCTGGGTTTTCTCGATCGATAAAATCGAGTACGTCGTCTCAGATACCTTGCTATTTGTTTAGGGAAGGCGCGAGCTGTGTTTTTAGAGTTCCATAGCTTTTTTGCGCGCTCTTTATCGACGTCTACGCCGACCTGTTTCTTTTTTCCTCTACCATTTAGCTTTTTTCTTCTTTCTCGGTTTCCCCTCTAGCAACGGAAAACGTTGGATGATGGAAAATCGACTAACAAAGATTCCGCTTCGAAGATAATGACGACGATGACGACGGTTGCATGTACTGCGAAAAACCGCCTTCCTCACAGTTAATATACAGTCGATGTCTTCGATATTCCTCTCTTTGACGTTGAGAAATTACCAGCTTCCATTGAAATGGAGTGCCTACCTAATCATGTTTTCGTCGAGATGAAAGAGAAACGTTGTATTTCTTTTTTTACCTGCTGGTTTTCGCTGCTACTAATTCTTTAGACCTTAACTGAATAATTGAATTTCGAGCAAATAAAGTTCTGTTATTCGTAAGATGTAGTTATAAACGAATGTAAATCATCCCATAATACCATTCCTTTTCGAGCTTAGTGAAGTTGTAAATTACGCTCCAGCCCCGCCACGAAATGCGCCCATTTCGTACGATTCTTACTTTTAAATAACACCTTCCTTTTAGTCAAAAACTTCAATCTGAGAGTTGTGGATTTGCTGTCGAAACATATTTTTTTTAGTAAGAAATTGTCATAGTCGGAAATTACATGCCACAAGAATGGCATATCTACAAGCACTTCGTGACACAAAATTATAGCATATACGAAATTTCAAAATCCAGTGGTGGCGGGGCTAAGGACCTGCCATGCTCAAAATCCTAAACGTTGTAACTCCCTTAATATTGAAGCACAAAATTTTCTTTTTGCGGCACAAAACGGCACAAGATGATAGGGTATAGGAAATTTCAAAATCCGGGGGGTCGGAGCTGGGGACATGCACCGGGATACGGAGCGGACGCGGCAAGTTCAAGCGAATCGACCATCCGCAATATTTGCCCTTTTATTTTTGTTTGTTCAAATTTTCGGCGGCGGCGTTTCGTATTTTACTTTTTAATTAACGGAACGGCGAAAGGGATCGGGCGAATTTCGGTGAGAAAAGTCGTCTGGCCGAAGAGGACCGTGAACATAATCCGGCTGGCGCTTCTACACAGGCGGACTTAGTCACGTATTTCAATATCCGAATGGTCCCAACGGACCCGGTCGGATATTGATATTAAATTTACATTCGAAAACGTTCAACCGACATAACGCCATCTGCGTCTGACTGAATGACTGATGTAAATGTCGAGATGCGTACCGAAAAAAAACCGGCACTTATTGACAAATGGCTAAACAAATTTTATGCGCGTTTCGTTTTACGGAGAAATATTGATGGAAATGGTTTCGCTGGGAAGATGATAAGTGAAAGATAATATTGGCATTTTATATCCAATTTATATCCAAGTTTGTGAATAGAAAAAATGTTAGAATGAAACGTTGGCTGTATAAATGACAACCATAGCAATGAGAAAGAATCTTTACTGATTGAGGGCACTGCACAAACAGGTTTTCTTGTACTGTTCTAATACAATGCTTGCTCGTTTCGTAATTTCTTTTGCTCAAATATACATTAGTAGAGTAATCAACAATGATAGCAAGGATTTAGGAGAATATAGCAAACATAAGGAACATATGTTTCGGGAACTCGTGGAACCCACTATCAAGTAAAAGAACTGAAAAGGTTTTCAGGGAACAAGATACGTTTCACTTGACGAAATACACTCAGAAAAAGGCAATCCGAATGATAAATGGGATACGAAAGATCGGAAATTTATGAAACTGGATGCGGAGACTGCGACAAAATCTATATTAGACAAACGAGACGAGCAATAGACACCAGGTTCAAGGAATAACAGGCTGTCCCAGATCGAGTGAAATTGCATGGGTAACTTTCTTGTCATTAAAGATAGAGATTTCGTTAAATGGGTAATGTTTTGCAGTTTTATGTGCTGATTTAAAATCTGTTTGAAAAAGTTCAAAATGTCTAAGCCGTCAGAAGTTATTTCAAAAAAACTAAAAACTGTCATTTTCTTGTATGTCAAATATCCTCGTGAGTATAACAGCTACAAAAACGTGTTTTATACGAAAGTCACTGTTTTGGATGATGGACGCCATATTGGATCTTTAGGTTACTGAATAGAATTTCTTATTCTCTTTTCAATGATGTAAGACAACGTATGATTGAATAAAAAATACCAGTAAAATTAATTGGTATTACATTTTAATCAAGAATGCTACCGAATCCAAGCCAAGGAGAGATACTGTGACTGCTGTGAAATGAAGGGAGGGTACATTGAACATCTTATTTGAGTTTTTTCTTTTGTTATTTGTTCTTAATTTAGATTGTTTATTTGTACATAATAAAAAGGTTGTGTAGACGTAAAAGGTTTTGTATCTGCGAAACTGTTCATTTGCGGGCCCATATTTTGGGGCCTACAACCCCCTTCTAAGCTCGCGACACTTTTTTAATACCCTGTATACAAGCCTCGTTCCCTAAGATTTCTATTTTGCCGTCTAGAAAAACATCAACGCGTTTAACGAAATAACAGCTTTTTAACTCGTTTTTCCGTTTTGTACTCGCCCTCTATATCTTGCTAACAACATCCATAGTATCATCTAAGACCTAAATTACACATAAAAGACAAAAAGCATTTAACAATCAATTCTACTATCTTTTGGTGAACCTAAAATACCCATATTCCCTATTTTTTGCTCTAACAAATACTCCCTTCTATCCTCATTTCTTGCGATACCTTCACATTCACCCCCTGACCCAACAGCGCACCGTTGGTCGTACGGATTTAAGGTGTCGTAATTCATTCGTTATAATTCACGAGTTCTGGATTCTCACGTCGATCTTCGCCCGTTAGAATGCGGATGACTGGCGGGTTTTCCCTCGACGCTCAGTGCCGATACATTCCGGGAACGCGCTCGAACATCGACGCGCCTTTCGTACTCATTAATAATTGTCGCCGGAGCCGACGGTAGTCGGCGTGCCGTTCACGTTTTGAGCCGGATACCGGTGTCGCCGTTGATGGGCGGAAAATTGATCGCGGGATGCCTCGAATGCTGTCGAAGATACATCTACGCTGACGTCGAAATACGAAGCCAACGCGATGAGAGATAAATTTTGACGCTGGCCCGATACGAACTAGAAAAATTTGTTGTTTAACTGAAGTGGATCAGGATACCATTTCTATTTGAAGATTTAAGATCATTCTCAATAACTCAAATGTTACAGTAAGATACTTATTGCGAAACTTATTGCGAAAATAGTGCACAAAATCATCTTATAACACCAATATCAAAATTAAACTTTTTGAATGTTACATTAACTAAAGAAGGTGGCACCTGCAGAATTTTTGCTGCTAATTCCGAATCTGCTTCCAAAATTATCCCAGCACGTAAGGTTTTTAAGTAAAATGCGTTCGAAATTACAAACATTTTAGTTTTTTAAGGAATAATATAGCTACATAATATAACGTAACTTATTTAAAAAACACATTTCTATTCGACTTTCACCTGTGTTTAATTGCTGGCTTGTCATTCTTAAGGGTCCAGCAGTAGTCCGCAAACATGCTTTCGTTCCATTTTCCATTGTAGCGCAATTCTATTTGGTTCATATCTTGGTGAAATCTCGCACCGTGTTCAGCGCTCACAACACCAAGATTGTCTGGAAAATAATCCAGATGTAAATGGAGGAATGGCATCTTCGGGAACATATTTGCTCCCAAATCCTTCTAATTTTGCCGCAGTTCATCAACCAGCTGTTTATAGTTTTCAGCCTTTTCATTTCCGAAGAAGTTTGTTACCACAGTTTTGAAGGAGTGCCTCTCTTTCATTTAAAATACCGTTTAAGGTAACATCCTTTATTAAATTCCTGATTTGAAGCCCCACAAATATTCCGCCTTTTATTTTAGCTTCGTTTATTCTGAGAAATTGGTTTTAAATAAAGAAACCCTTCACCATCTTTCTTCATCGCCTTTACGAAGTTTTTCATCGATCCCAAGTTGATGTGAGGTGGCTGCGGATTCTTTTTTTCTGAATTAACGAGAGACTCACAAGTGACATTAAGACCAGGAATAAGGTTAGTTCTTTCTGGCCATTACTTTTAAATCCACACAAATTTTCCAATGAAATGTCTGGTACTCCGTTTTATTGAATAGTAGCTCCATGCTTTCACGGGACTCCTTCATGTTGACAGCATAAGCAATGGAAATAGAAGGATTTTCATTTCCATTATGAAGAAGAATGGCTTTAGGACTCGTTTTCTATACAGAGTCTATACAGAGTCTCCACTCTTCTGGATTGTAATGCTGGCCCATGGCCTCCAATAAAGGGTTGACATCATTACAGAGTACCAGGTCATCTTGTTTTGAAAATAAATTCCGCAGTTCTTGCTGTCTACTACGGAATATGCATATTCTTGTCCCTTTGAATAAATTCCATCCTTTGAGCCTTGAAGCTAAGTATTCTGCCTGATTCATTGACAAATTCAGATTTATGCGGCTCCTCAGGCTTGTCAACAAAATCGGGGTCGGTTTCCCTGTCTTCTTTGCCCTCGAAGTCATCTAATGGACCCTTCTTAGGATCCAGACTCCAGATGAATTTGATGATATAAGAAGGTCCCTAGTATTGTACAACCCAAGTCTTATAGTTAAAGGCTGGTTTGGATATATTACTTTAGTTCTTGACTTACTTGATATGTCAGCGATTTTAGCTTCAGCAAAGACCGATCCCTATGGAACACCAAAGTTAACACATGCAAATTTAGAAATATCATTGTAAAACCTAATACATTATGGGCTATACCCCTTGTGAGTGTTTTCTCAAAGTTTCAATACTCTATAAACTATTTCCCCCATTTGCTATTTTTCTGACTAATTTGCCTGGATTATGTAGTTTCATACAACTTAGAAAAGTCCAACTAAATACTAATGGGACGATAACTGCAAGCCTCATATCAATACGATATTTGTCATAAAAACACTTCCCGCCTGGACAAAAATTAACGAACAACTCCCAGGTGTACTCTGTGACTTGATACTTTCTGTAAGCAAAAACAAAACGAAAAATGTATCATCAATAAATCAAATTTGGAAACGAGATACGTCAAACCTGACATTTGCTTGCATAAATTGCTTATAAATCACGCCTTGAATATACATTTATATTAATCTCCTGAGGAAAATCGCACACAAAAAACAACATCATGCCAGCAGGACAAGCTGAATGGCAAACGCCAGTTGCCTATATGAAAAACCGACAGGAGATATTTGCCAAATTGGATAAAACGGATGTAAGTTATTAATCGTAAATTTATTTCGTCCTACCGAAATGCGATCAATGTTTTGTAATTGCTCAGATAATACGACCGGTGAATTTGGAAAAGGAAATCTCATACTTCAACAACGAAAGAGCGAAAGGTCATACTGCCGCCTTCGACTTATTCTTCGCCTATACGAAAACGTTTCCCTTATTCGATCCTAGAAAGCTCAGAGACGATAGGAAATACTTGCCGGATATATGGGAGAATATACATGACCAGGTATGATGCATTAATTTTAAATGTTTTTGAGATTTGTTGAAAGGTCATCAATTTTTTTCTGGATTCTAATATCTTTGAAGCGTATCATGAATACCTTTAAGCAGCATTTTTGCAGATCTTCTCGTTTATTTAGTTACTATACCTTCCCGGCGATATGTTGCTTTTACTAGTTGCTAAAGCTAAACACTGAGATAAGAACATATCTATAAAGTTGAACAGTGTAGATCACCTTTCTAAAATTTGGAAAAGTATATAAGTAAGTAAGTAAGTATATAAGTAGCTGTAGAAATCATTTAAGACGAGCAATGACACAAAAATTGGGTATTTTTATTTACTAATAGTAAAAGCACATGTACGGCTCTTTTAATTGGCAAATGATTACAGAAGGCGGTTCATGTGAAACAGAGACATTACATTTTCAGAAATACTACAAGGTACTTGGGCACATTTTTCCAAAAATTCTATTTTAATTTGAATAGAGACCTCAACACAATTTTCCGATACACCCAAAGATTTACGACCTTTTTTAATCCCGTTATATCTACATCTTCAGTTGTCCGGAAAGAGGTCGAAATACAGGGATGGATGGCCATCGTAACTACCTGAGTCTTGTAGTTTTAAACATTTTCAAACCTCATTATGAAAATGGCGTTACTTGTCAAAAATATTCTGATAACATAATTGGGTGGCATACTGAGGATCATTACTAGAGTAAGATAATCGTTCGTCGCGCCATAGGCGTGCCATTTCTTCAATATTTATAATACCGAAAAAGAAGTAATAAAGCGAATAATAATAATAAAAACTGATCAAGAATTATAACATATATAAGGCTGTGAAACATTCACACTCTTAAGCAGCGTAATCAAGTAGGCTGGCGGATTACATTGGAATTACTGAACATGAGAAGTAGAAGCACCATCATCAGTATTATAACCCAGTGGATAAGAATGGTAAAAAATTGATAGCATTAGATATATATATATATATTTCAATAGTTGTCTCGCAGTGGTGAAAAAATGTGTTTATATTTGGAGAAAGATCGTTCGATATCCACCGATGTAATACATGTATGATTAAAATAACCTTTGAACTCAATTAATGGATTAGTCGAAGTACCCTTGTAAATTTGTTGTAATGTGATAAAATTGGAATCTTTCTCGCACTCTCCAACTTTTTTAAAACGCGAATATTTTTTGCGTCACCTATAGTGCGTAGCAGGATATATACTTCGTCCACTATTTGCAGTGACTTCACTAACGACAACGCTCTATTTTGTAATTGTTCCAGTGCGTCATGTAAGCATTTATAGTAACTAAGAATACTTTGTAAATCTATTTCAACAGAAGTATCTTGAAATTTTGACTGGCTCTCCTTAATAGCTGCAGCTTCGACAGGATTGAATTGTAGAATAACAGCTTTTACTTTTTTGAAATGTTCAGCATAATAAAAAGCTGCCTGCAACCAGGTTCCCCAACGTGTAGGAATCGGCTGTGGTGGTTCACGAATACCGGGACATTGTGCGTGAAATGTTCGAAGACGTTTTGGAGATTTGAGAAACCCTTTTTTTGTACTTGATGTTAATGCATATACCTCGGGGTAACATCGTCTAATAGTTTGTGCCACAAGATGTAAAGTATGCACTTTACAAGCTACATGTAAACAGTCGCAAGCGTATTCAAGAAGAGAACGGCCTACCGCACGCATTGTCACTGTACCATCGGTCATAAACATCAACACTTGACGTGTTGAGACTTGAAAGTTTTTTAACTTAGTAAGTGTCACAGTCGTAATTGCTGCACCAGTACGCCCTTGTAATCTTTTGCTAGCTAGTAACAGTGGAAATGTCGGTTTATGTTGATCCAGTACACGAACTATAACATGTATAATAGATTTTTTTTTACAATCTGTTGTCTCGTCAACAAACAACCAAAGCAACTGATTTTTTAATGTAGATATGATTTTATTTTCCACCTCTTTGCGTACAAATAAAACATGCTTACGTACTGTTGCCGTGGTTGGCAACTTCAACTCCGGGTTGTATTTGTTCCAAAAGTTCTTAAACGATTTTTTATCCAGTATATTAGGTGACAAATTACATGTTATCATCGTGACAAGTAAATCGAAAATAAAGTCATTTCTATTTGACGCGCTGTTTTTTCTATTTCTGTGTTTTGCACTATTTGCATGCTTCCTACAGTCGTTCTTTTGCCAGCACATCAAAGTTTTCTCGCATACTTTACAAACTATTTTAGCACCGTCGTACAACAAATCTGGAAACTCACAGATAAAGTTTTTTACTTTACCAGCAAAGAGTCGTTGTTTAGCCTTGCGCATACTGGACATTTTAATTAAAAACTTTCTTGAATAACTAGTATTCCGCTCGCCTGATTTAATTCACACGCACGCGCCGCGCTAGTGATGATGAATGTGTACGAATTTGAACTGCTTTGCCATCTAGCAGATGTTTACGCATCGCATCAGACAGGCGCGCGCCGAGTTCCGTTGGCTGCTCCGGCTATTACGGCTATGCTGGGACGATTATCTTACCTTAATCATTACTTGACAAGTTAAAGGTAGAAATGTCAAATTTTATTTCTTCCAATTCCTTGGTCTGTAACGCCAACTTTTTCGTCTAAGATAAGAAATTAACAAAAACTTTTTAGAGATATCAATTGTGTCGTACGGCAAAATTGTAGCTTTTAACATTGTATATTCAGCCCATAAACTGCCTATCTTCTTTAAGTCTATATTTCTTCGAATAAAATAAGCCAATAGAAATCTGTCACTGATCCACTAGGCTTTCTATTACACCATTTCTAAAATATTCGATAAGCATTTTCATAGCGTTGCCTGGATTTGTCAGAGATTAAGGATGAAATGATAGCATCAGCATATGATATTTATCCCTCTAAGTCGTATCGGAATGAAAGTATCCACACTACTCATAAATTAGTTATCGATATTTGTAGTAAAGAATCCGCAAATATCAATCTTCTCTAAAAGCCTATATACGTATTAGCTTGCTTTTCTATTGTTACAGTTGAGTGTAGGTTTTCACAACCGTTGTCTACCGTATAATATATTCCAAGTGAAAGATTTCTTTTTACAGACTATTCCTTTAATAATAATAATAATAATAATAATAATAATAATAATAATAATAATACATCTTTATTGTCCAACAGTCAAAAACCAATTACAGGACAAATATAATAGATACATTGAATTTTCAAAAGTACAGAGCTACTATTTGAATATATATATACATGAATAACAAGAAAGTGTGAATAGATAAAAGGAAAAGGAAAGAGTGAGTGAAGAAAAAACTGGAAGAAAGTATTAGTGGAAAGGATCAAGATAGTATTTATGAAGGTTACGTGTCATGTGCGTTAGAGGAGCCTTAAGAAGTGCGTTCGTTCTATAACTAGGAATACGTAGAAGATTAGTTAAGCGGGTGTTCTGCTCAGGTACTGTTATTGCTATAAGCGCCAATAGATGCGATGAATCCATTTGGTTATTTAATAGATTATAAAGAAATCGTGCACTATAACGTTCTCTACGACTAGAAAGCGATGTGAAGTGATGCCTTTGTAATAGCTGGTTGTAATCTGAGTTTCGCGCAGGGTAAGTGCCATCTAATTTATACGACAGATATTTCAGAAAACGTTTCTGTATCTTTTCTAATATTAGGTTTAAGTAAGTGAAAATCGGATACCACACGACCGATGCATATTCCAGTTTACTTCTTATTAATGCATTGAACAATGTTTTTAGCGGAGCTGTGGTAGTAAACGAACGACAAGATCTCAACAAAAACCCTAGGGTTTTAGACGCTGCGTTGCATACTGCGAAAATGTATCCCGAAAAGAACACAGATATTACTCCTAGGTCCTTCATTGTTAATTTGCGTGAAACCAGATTGTTGCCTATGTAGTAAATTTTGTGTATAGGATTCCGTACCTTAGAGTATTATACAACAGCACATTTGTTTACGTTTAGTAATAGATCATTGTTCATACACCGCTTATGTATGCTTTCTTGTAAACTATCTGCATCAGCAATATTCGTTATTTGTCTATAGATTTTCAAGTCATCCGCATACGCCAACACACTACAGTCTAACGAGGATAACAGATCGTTGACGAAGATGTTAAATGAGAGTGGTCCCAAGTTTGAACCTTGAGGGACACCGGCGTGAATTTGAAATAGTTTGGGCGAGAATCCGTTGAAGTAGACATAGCTAGACCTATCGTTGAGGTACGAAGACAGAAGCTGAATCAAGCCATTTGAAAATCCAAAGCGTCCAAGTTTTTTAATTAGCAATGTACGATCTATAATATCAAAAGCTTTGGTGAAGTCTGTATATATTACGTCGACTTGCTGTCTCTTATCCAATGCTTCACTTAAAAATTGCGTAATCGTCACTAAGTTAGTAATAGTGAATCTACCCGAAAGAAATCCATGTTGAAATGGTGATAAAAAGGGCTTGACATATCTGGAGACTTCAGTGTATATCAAGTGCTCAAAAATCTTTGCAAAGTTCGATAAAATACTAATCGGTCAGTAATTTTCCACCTGAGTTGCTACCAAGCATTGCAATCTAAACCCGAAGTTTTAAGTTTATTGATATGAATATATTATAACGACAATTTGCGCTATTTCTTATTATCGATCCACTTCTTTTCGTTGCGAATTAAGGTCGGCGTTGTCAAGTTTCATGACTCGGTCAGTATCGCGTCGATCTACGATCGAAGCGAGGCGAAAGAAATCCAACTAAAATGCAAATTTAGATGTAGGCGATAGTTTTATCAGATGCGTACGATTGCGCCACCGTTCGGCGAAACGGTTAACTTAAAAGCGTTTCGATTAGAACGGGTTAAAATAAACGGACAAGCTTCGGATCGAGAGATCCAGACAGGAATCTAGGAAGTAGCACGTGTAAAATTTTAATCAAGTTCCCTCGAACCGTAAGAACATTTAATTAAATCCTTTTGCGCCGGCCGAGTTACTTACTATCTCCGTCTTGAGTTCCTTTTTTCTCCTTTTAGGAATTTCGAAATAGGATTTGTTGTGCAAAGAAATCTAAGTTCGATACACTCGCTGCTCAATATGCAAATTATGTATAAAAGTAGAAACATAATGGAAACTTGTGAAATTGAAATGATTTTCTTGTTTGCCTGCGAGTGCTTCAAAGGGTATTGTAATTTAAGTTTGTAAATACACTAGAAAATTATATTATGGTTAAACTATTCATTTTGAAAGAAACGGTTTCTATTGAAATTAGGGCCAGTCTTTCCATTTCATTTCAAAGTCCCTTTTAACTAATACAAACCCAAATTTAATAGATTTATCTGACTATTAATAAAATACGTTTCTCCAAAGCAATTTAATCTCTCTTTAGTGAGAGAGGAATACCAAGCTACGAGGGTAAGTCAAATATTATCTACGCTTTCGTCATAACAAGCTTTGAAGGTTATCGTAGTGGCGGCCGCTTACGCATGCGTTGAGTTGGCGCCTCTGCGGTCATGTGTGTGGAATTTAATCACGATCGCGTCATTTGTCTGCTAGCTACAACAGCATAAGCATATCAGCTGCGCTATTAGCTTGCGCCAAAGAGGAACTACGAGCAGTGATCCGATTTTTGTGGTCAGAGGGTGTGAAAGGTGCTGAAATTCACCGGAAACTTTTGTCACAATGCGGGGACAGTGCTTTATCTCGTAAAAGCGTTTTTTTGTAGATCGAAATGGCCGCACGAGCGTAACACAAAAAGAGGGACCTAGACGGACGTCAACCTCGACCACCGACGACAACATTCGGCATGCTCGAGAGATGGTTACAGCAAATAGGCGAGTTACCATGAGGTTGCATCTTCTTTAAACATCAGTCACGGTTCTGCCTATCAAATTATCCACGTTGAACTCAAATTTCGTAAAGTGTGTACGCGATGGGTACCACGAATGCTCGCCGCAGAAAACAAAACCAAACGTTTGGACATCTGCCAACGCTTACTGGATCGCTTCAACGCGGAAGGCGACGCATTTTTAAGTAGAATAGTGACCGTTGATAAAACGTGAGTTCATTACTACGAGCCGGAATCCAAACGCCAGAGTATGGAATGGAAACACCCAGGATCCCCTAGCACGAAAAAATTCAAGACCTCGCCATCGGCTGGGAAGGTGATGCTAACCGTGTTTTGGGACGAGAAAGGCCCTATACCGGACGACTACTTGGACAGGGGGACTACCATAAATAGTGCGGGGTACAGTGATTTGTTAGCGAATAAGCTGCAACCAGCAATTCGAAACAAACGCCGTAGTCTACTCTCAAAGAAGGTTTTGTTGTTGCAAGACAACGCCCGGCCGCACAAGGCCCATAACACCAGAGGAACTATCAACAGGTTGGGCTTTGAGACACTGGAACATCCTCCCTACAGCCCTGATCTCGCTCCCTCAGACTTTCATCTCTTTGGACCGCTCAAGGAAGCTTTGAGAGGTCGTCGATTTGCCTCAGACACAGACGTTCGGCATGCGGTGCGAAAGTGGCTTCACGACCAACCGAAAACCTTCTACCAGGAAGGCATACGGAAGCTTGTGGCTCGCTGGACCAAGTGCATTGCTAAAGGTGGAGACTATATCGAAGAATAATGTATCTGTTGTACACCTATCATTGTTTAATACAGTTGTAGAACTAAAAGTGTAAGTAATTTTTGACCTACTCTCGTAAGTCATTACCTCCTAGTAAGAAAAAAAATTATTTCTGGATGCGATGACGTGTCATTCTCTAGTCATTGATACTCACCTGGTGACGTACAATCGACAGTCTCAAGTATTTGTAGAAACCAAGCTACGATGATGGCAGTCTGAAGAGTTTCAAGCCTCAATATGAAGATGGCACTGCTGGTCAAAAATATTCTGGTAATATTATTGCGCATGCATTGAAAGATACTTTGAAAATTTCATCCATGTTGAACGTCGAGTTATTGTTTAACAGTCGTTTGCGACTGTTTCGCGAGTGTTTCTGTAAAAATGAAAAAGATCGAATATCGAGCCGTCATTAAGTTCTTGCATTTGAAAAGCAATACGACTTCTTTTGTAGGAAAAAAAACGGTAACTATTTTTTGGGACTGTTGTTAGATATTGTTTAAACATTTCAAAAATGGCTGATAGAACGACCATCAACCGATATTACACCGGGAGACGTCGTTGCTGTTAGGAATGGAATTTTAAATGATGATAGGGGATTTTGTTGGAAGATTTGTACGTGAAAGGGGTACCCTAGCAGACTTATTAGGGAACTACATACTGAACTGAAGCCGGTCTTCTCATCTTGTCATCCCCAAATCTATCTTATTTACTGTTTAGGAGGAACAAGGGTGATCCTGTGTATGCCCCAAGTCTGTACACTAAACTTTGCGCAAATATCTACAAGAGCCCTTCTAGTTTTTGACAAAATTTATCTATAAATCTGCTATTACTTACTTCTTAATCCTGGGAATCTTCCTGACTCTCAGCGAAAGATTGTATGTAATTGAGTTCACCTCTTCTTCTATATTTTTCTCGATTCTTGCCTGTTTTCTTTCGAATGTTTCCCATTTAACACCTTTTTTTCCTGCTGCTTTTCTCGCTTCTTCGTTCCATATCTTTCTTGGTCTTCCTCTCTTTGTTTTTCCTCTTGCTCTTGCCTCATAAACTTTTTTAACCAATCTGTTTTCATTCATTCTTAGAATGTATCTCAATCCTCTGAGTTGTCCTTGTTGTATTGTGTTTGATGTCTCGATTATTTTCAGTTGTTCTCGATATACCCCATCTCTTATTTCATCTCCCCCGGTTTTATTTTCTATTTTTCGAGAACCTCATTTCCGTAGCGTTTGTTTTTTCTTGTCTTCTAGTAATGGTCCATGTCTCGCATCGGAAGGTTAAAATTTGTTTAATTCTCTTCTTTACAATTTCTATCTTAGCTCTTTCTGGGAACTCTTTCTTTCCGAGAATGTTTGTTTTTAGGACATTCTTCTTCCAGTTTAGGATATTCGTTGCTTTATTTCGTCTTCCATACTTCCTTTTTTTTATTTATTGTTCTCAAATATATGAATTTTTCTACTTGTACAAATTTTTCTCCTCGGATCCTTACATCAGCTTCGCATTTTTTTGGCGCTACCATGTCCTTTTTTTATTTAACATTTATTTGATCCAAGGCGATTCTGTGTGAGTGATTCATATTGAAGAAAAGGTGGCAATAATGGTCTTAATCCCACAAAAACTCTTTAATAATAATTAATGTTTTATCAAATTTGACAAATTCTATCTGAACAATATAACTCTTGTCTGAAGATGAGCTAAATTTTACTCGAAAACAGTAATTATTATTAAAGAGTTTTTGTGAGATTAGGACCACTATCTTCTTATTTATATTAGTCTCCATATATAGCCATATCTTGGCGGTGTATCCCTTTACCTTTACGAAATCTTGCTTATGTTTCTTCTAAAGCATTTTCGATTTTTAGGCATAGTCTTTGTTTCAAAATTCTGGCAATAATTTTTCTACCGTGCTTGTTAAGGTAATACTTCTGAAGTTGCTACATATTTTGCTGTCGCCCTTCTTGTATATGGGTGTTATTAATCCCATTCTCCAGTTCTGTGGTATCTCTTTTTTCCGCTATTAAGTTTAGTAGAGGCAGTAACCTTTTCTCCTGGCCTTTCCTATTTTAATTTTTTGTATTGCATCGTTCAGCTCTGATACACATGCTTCATTTTTTGTGAATTCTCCTTGATGTGTAGTGTTTGAGCTTCTTCTTTGGGGTGTTTGCTTATTTAATCTTCTGCTAGTAACTCTTCGCAATATTTTTCCAGCGGCTCATTATTTTCTCATCCCCTTTAATCTGCTATTACGCTACAAATATTTGTATAAACGATAATCACTAAGATGGCTATTATGCGTTCACAATCTTGACATATTTCCCCGCGAAGCTATCTTTCTAGGACTTAACATCCTGATGGTGTCCGTTAATGACGCTGAAAACTTAAAATCCGCTCTTTAAAGTACCTCTTCATCGCGGAAATTCCGTTTTACATAATTTCCGTACGACGGTGACAAGCGCCTCGTAACGGTTGAGGTTTTTCGTAGTAGCACGTCGTGTCAGACGCGCTTCGTAGGGTCCAAAATGCGACCTTATCCGGCAGCATGTTAGCCCGTAAGACAAGCAGAAGCGATCGGTTTATTGCATGCAGCCCGGTAATAACAGTAAATTTCCAACCGCACGTTTGTTATTACACAAGAGGAGCGGTACGCTGACCTAAAATTTAAGCTCGGAGCTTGCTTTATGTGTACTCTGCGGGACAATCGAAATATCCGGTCAAAGTTGCAGTTGAAACGCTGCATTGGAGCTTACACATACTGATTATATATGATAGATAGTTGACTATATGGTTGTTTCGCTCAGTAATTCAGTATTAATTATACCTATTTCTATAGAAGAGAAAATAAATCACGCAAGAAGAATATTTATCTATGCATTTGATCAGGAAAACCCACAGGATATAATCCTAATTACGGGTTAACAGGAAAAGCATCTACAACAGAGAATTATAATATGGCACGCTAAACAAACCACACATACGAGGTGCACAGCTCATAAATTAGATATGTTATAATTAGAGCGGGCCAAGAGCGCCACGCGCCAGGTTCGCAATCAGGCTGCCGGGCGCATATATGTATGTAAACATAGGTAATTTAAATATGTAATTATTAGGACGAGGACCAAAACCACTGTCTATTACGTCGTGAAGACGCGCAAATATACACCTGCAGTTTGGGTGTTCGTTGATAAATAGGGCGTTGTTCACAGTGGGCCACTACAAAAAAAGTTCATTCATCGACGGCTACGAACTAACAGCGCGCTTATTCATTTACGGATGACGCGCTCTATTCATCAACAAATGACGAGTCTGCAGATGTTACGTTTGCACCACTTCGTGGCATACTAGAAACAAGCGTCGGTGTGCTCGCTTTAGTGATTATGTCTAACGTAACTATTAAAAATAAACGGCCATTACCTACGAAAGTTAATAAATTTCTTAGTGAATTTGTGGATTTACACTACAATGGGAGTACAATTTTCTGTAAAGTTTGGAAAAAGAAACTACTGTGCTGGAGCAAACGTGATTGTGAAAGACATATAAATAGCGCACACCACAGAAATAAAAGAAATGGTGTGTCACAACAACGTCAATTTTAATTAGAATTGCTTTTAACGTTTATGGTATGTGGTCTACCACTTCGTATACTTGATAAAAAAGCATTTCGAAAATTCTGGGTACATACAATACCGAGTGGATACTACCATCTCGGACAGCGTTACGGAGAGATATTCCACGAATACGTGAGGACATTGAAAATCGAATTAAAGCCGAATTAAAAGATAAACAGCTGTGGCTATGTCTTGATGAGACGACAGATTGCAAAAAAAATTCTATTTTGAATATAATAGTGCGCGTATTAGATCCTATTAAACCAAATTTTGCAATTCTATTAGCCAGCAGAAGATTAAAACAGTGTACTAGTAAAGCAATTACGGCCGTAGTTCTCGAAACGTTACAAAAATTGCAAGTGTCAACCAGTCAACTGTTGTTGTTCATGAGCGATGGTGCAGCAACAATGTGTAGTGTAGGCCGTTCCCTTAAAGAAAAGTGTGAAGGACTTTTACATGTTACGTGTAAAGTCCATGCTTTACATCTTGTGGCACAAACTATTCGAGAGTGTTACCCGGAGGTGGATGCATTAATAGCAAACACAAAAAAAATGTTTCTCAAAAGTCCTAAGAGGACTAGGGCATTCCACAGGTTATGCCCTGGTATTCGAGAACCACCACAGCCCATTCTTACGCGTTGGGAAAGGTGGTTAAAAGCCGCTTTTTATTATAATGAACATTTTCAAGAAGTCAAATCCGTTATTTTGCAATTCGTCCCTGCCGAAGCTAGAGCTATTAGGATGAGCCAGAAGGGATTTCTCGATATTTCTGTTGAAACACATCTAAAGAATATTAGCAACAATTACAAAGGGTTAGTAGACGCGATAGAAAATTTGCAAAATTCTGGATTGTCGTTGGTAGAATCAGTGCAAGTCGTGGACGAAGTTAGTACATTGTTACACAGTATAAACGATGCAACAAGTGGACGAGTTTTAGCTAAGTTCGATAGTGTTTTAAAAAAGAATCCGGACTACACGAGATTAAGACAAATGTGCGATGGGGCATCTGCAGATTCCTTGACTAAGTCTAAAGATTATTTTAATTACGCTTGTCTTACTTCGGTAGACGTGGAACGGTCGTTTTCGAAATATAAGAACATTTTTTCGTCTCGGCGAACATCCTTCACCGAGGCAAATGTGGAAACTTATCTGATGGTGCAACTTTTTAAACAAGCCTATCCGCATTATTAAGAAGGATAGAATTTATTTATTATATCTTTATTTACAGTTACATTATTAAGTACAACAGAATAAAAAAAGCGTTCAGTTTCTCAGTTATTTCCTTATTACATCCCATTTACAACGCATACCGTTTTCAATCAAATAAAAAATCATAATGAAAATAAAAACACCTCAGCGTGTACATATATATATATATATCCGCTCTAATTACTAAACATTATTATTGCGTCAGCTTTTATTTTTTTACTCTTGTGTATTAATTTCGAAATATCACATATCTGCTGTGACTCACATATACGCTATTTACAATAAGCGGCCGTTGCGCCTGATTCCGATTCTGTTGGATGGCGCAATTTGGCCCGCTCTAGTTATAATATGACGCAATGGAACAAAGCTAATGAATACAATAAAGTTATTGTACCACAAGTGACAAATTAAATCATGGAATGTTCATTTAAACATATCTATCCCATTTGACAGCATATACAGCTTTCTATATATTCGACACATTCCTCGTATAGGGTTATTTAATCGTAAATTGCTAGAGACGTTATTTAAATAAAGCAAGAGGTTTGATCTGGGGTATAATTGAAGGTCTAGAATGTTTATTTTTTTATCAGATCTTTGCAATCATATATGCAGCAATCAGATGCATCCCTGCGTGCATATAAGGAACTCACTTTAAATAAACTTGACCTCGTCCTTAATATATGTTGGCTTGAATTATGAAAATTTGTAATTTCCTTGGAATCTCCGACGTAATAAATCTCCCTGGCAAGGAATCGAACCTGAAATTTTCCGCTTGCCGGGTGGACTTGCTCAACAATACACCATGGGGACCTCATGTCAGGAATCATTAATACCTAGTTGTTATTTTATCTGCAAATATATCATAATATTTAGACAGACAATTTTTAACTTTTTCAATGATCTAATTACGTTAGAAATTCCAGGGAAATTACAGGTTTTCATAATTCACCAACGGAAGCCAATTAATCAGAGTACTTGGCATGTAAAAATTGTCTGTTGAAATATCATGATATATTTCTAGATGAAATAATAACTGGATAATAAGGAGTGAACGTCCCTGGCATGAACTCCCCGTGGTGTGGTGCTTAGCACGCCCATCCGACAAACAGGAGATGTGAGATTCGATTCCTTACCGAAGAGATTTTTTCATCATATAGTTCATCATTTAGTTACGTCGGAAATTCCAAGGAAATACAGATTTTGATCTCCTGTTATATGAATTTTAGTAGTATTACTGTAAAAAGGGCTCTGTATACATACTAGAAGCAAATTCCATGTGAGATCTTACACCAGCAAAATATAATTTTTTAAAGGTAGTTCTTACAATGTCTAAAAATGAAATCGAAATCATATTTGGATATTGAAATACTATCCGGACTTAATATACATAATTAATATGGTGTTTAAATTTCGAGCAGATCTTAATAAATAAAAAAATAAATAAATATTCAAATGGACTCGACGAGATAAAATATATTCTTCATCTTAACAAAAGTTTAAAGAAAAATTTGTAAAACCAAATTACTATAGATTCATTCAGTTAAAGCAATCGCGGTGTTCCAAGTTTGTTCTTTCTTGTTTCGTGAGCGGAAACTAAAAATTTGAGACATATTTTATTCGTAGATACTGATTCAGAAAGCACAGAAGAGCAACGTTTCCTGATGCTTTGGTGGAAATTCTGAAACACCCTGATTTTTTGCTAAATTTATATAGTACTCTTTCGTTATTTTATGGACATTTTCAGTATTAATGCAGATAGCAAATATTCGGTTTAATTATAGATAAGTCTCGACAAAGTGGCGAAAGCAGTTACGATTGTAAAATTGCCAAACGCTTCTGCGCGAATGAACATTTCCAAAGCTCTGTTGAAGCAGTTTAAGCGAAATAAGTCCGAGTTTTGGACTCGATAAATAACTGCGGATGAATCCTGGATACACCAGTACACTCTTGAACCCAAGACAGCCGAAACAGCGGACCTCGAAGGGTGAATCTGCTCCGAAAAAGGACTTCTTTTTGCATATTCATGGAGTTGATCGACCATCTTGAAAAAAGGAAAACCAGTTGAAGGCAGAAATTGCGGAAAAACGGCCGCATTAGTTCCATCAAGGCAACGCACCGTTTCACACGCCAGTAGTCGGCAAAAACTCACGAATTAGGTTTCGAATTGATAGACCGCTCACCCTATTTACCAGATCTGATCTGGAGCGACTATTTCAGTTTAATAGGCTCACAGTTTCGTTCGGAGAACAGAGATTTTCATCGAATGAAGAGGCCATCACATTTGTAAACGCTGTAGCGCGTACCGAATCGATCGGATTCCACTCAATCCCCCCCTCGCTCTCTCGCCGTACATATATTGATATAGCTAATTTCACATTTTCCCAATGTGTATATATACCAAATTGTAAAGAATTACTTCAATAAGTGAAACAGTTAGGGATTTCTCAGACGATATTGGTCAATCAGCGCCATAGTGAAGTCGGGTTGCTGGGGTATTTGTAGAATGTTTTCGGTACTCCGCAGTATTAAACCAAGCGACCAAGTTAACAGTTTATATTTCAATTAAAGTAAAAATTGTAGTACAGAATAACTAGGAGGCAATGAAAAAAAGTCTAACGGTCGAGTATATTCTAATGCTAACATTTAGTTTATAATTTAGACCGGTCATTTCGACTGTTCCTTATAGTACACGTATTGCGGTAGTAGCGTATATCCCGCTACTAGATGAACAGTAGGAGGCGTAGAAATGGGATAATTTTCTTATCTGGAAAATTAAGAAAGGATATAGCGTCGGGCGGGTTGCCAACCTACTCGAAACCACTAACCAATACTAGCTCAGCATGAGCTCCAGTATGGGGAACGAAACGAAAAACGAAGAGGGAAAGCCCGCGGGAGTGTTTCGGAACGCGGATATCCGATGCAGAAGAGCTCGATACTCTCTCCTGACGGTTCGCTTGGTGTTCGCCCGCTGCCCGGCATGCCGCCTGTATTGCGGTACACACGAACTTATTAAGTGGATTCCGGAAATTACTCGAATTGTTCGAACTCGAACAACGGATCGCGTTGCCATTTCGGGCGTAAAGGAGCGCGAATTCTTTCAGTTTCGTTTGTTTTTTCTTTCAATGTTCGACCGGTTCCCAGCTCAATTCGCTGAGAAAGAAAAATATAACCTAGGAATTCGTTTCCCATCATTTTTTAGTCGCGATGGTAGGAATATAGAGTTTGAAAAGGTGGGGATAGGTGTTGTTAGATTTTTGTTTTAAATGTTAACGTTTTTCAATTGCTTCCATAAAACGTCAGAGCATATATTTTTTTTTAGTGTGATGAGAAAAGTTCAGGTCAATAAGCGTTCATAATTAATATTCTCCATCTACGAGGAACGCACCGTATATTTGTGAATATAGCAACACTGACAGTAATTTTCAAAAAATTTGAAGTTAGTTTAATGTAGCAAGTGTTTGTGAATAAGTTGCAGTTTATTTGAATTCGATATCTTTTTTCAAAAAGCTTACAGAATTTTTTGAAAAGTTAAACGGTCAGTGTGAAATGGAAGTGACCCGAGAACATTTTCGTGCAATGATTTCGTGTGATTTTCGTTCAGGTTTAACCTTTAATAAATCATTTGCTCGTTTGCAAAATGCGTTTCCTGGAGAAGCCCCAAGTCGGACGACCGTGTTTAATTGGTTAAAAGAATACCAACGGGAAAGATCATCTCTTGAGGATAAAAATCGTGAAGGCCATCCTGTTTCAGCATTGATGCCGTTCGTCGCATGATTGAAGAAGATCGTTGGGTGACCTACAGTGAAATTCGGGCAACCCTTGGCATTGGAATGACTGCAATTCAGACAATTCTTCACATACATTTAAATGTGAAAAAGGTGTATTGTCATTGGATACCACATTGGTTAACAGCTGATCAAAAAAAAGCAAAGGTCGACTGGAGCCTAGAAAACCTTGAACGTTATCATGAAGGTACGTCTAAGGCCGTTACATGTGATGAAACATGGATCTACTGCTATGATCCATTAAGAAAGCAGCAATCTACCCAATGGATGTTTCAAAATGAAATGCGACCCACAAAAATAAAACAATCACGATGTTGTGCTAAACAAATGATTGCCTCTTTCTTCGGCCGTACTGGTTACATTTGCTCTGTTCTTCTAGAGAATAGGAAAACAGTTAATGCAGAATGGTATACCACCATTTGCTTGCCAACATTGTTGTCAAGAGTTCAGAAAAAACAAATTGTGTTACACCATGACAACGCTCCTGCACACTCTGCCAAGTTGACAACGGACTTTCTTCGCTCTGCTGGGTTAAAATGAATGTCACATCCATCTTATAGCTCGGATTTAGCTCCATGTGATTTCTTCCTCTTTCCAACTATTAAGAAGAAATTACATGGAATCCATTTTTTAACACCATAGGAAGCTGTTAATGCATTTGAAGAGCATGTTAGTGCAGTGTCCGAGGAAACTGGGCTACCTGTTTTACAGAATGGTTTGAGAGGATGTCGGAGTGCGTTAAATGAAAAGGGGAGTACTTTGAAAAAGAATAAATATTGTTCGTTTTTATATTTTTTGTTCTTATCCTGTATTCAGAATCATATAGTGTGCCCCTCGTATAAATGTAAAATTATTCTCCGGCTGACTCATAACCTTAACCTGGTAAAAAAGTTACTGAATTTGGATGTATGTATGACTCATAAAGTTTGACACATCCTTTGGGCACGTGGCAGCATCGAGCTATCAGTCTCGGGGTACCGGGTTCGAACCCCGGGCTCGTAAATCTCGGAGCAAGATTTTCCGTAGTTTTTCTTATTCCAAATTTGGCGAATGCTGAGGGTGAACATCTTAGGGTGCTCTACGGGCGCAGGCGTAGTAATAACTCGTAGCCGGCCGATACCCCCTGTAATTATTATTATTAATTTTAAGTAAACTATTGACAGTTTAGATTCGATTCTAGTAAAGAAATACTTTCATATTTTGGAATCGATGCTTTGTCTGGTATTGGGTCATTCGACGGTGACGGGTGTGATATTTGCACGTGCAAATTATCTTAAAACTCGACAAAGTTGCTTTTAATTTTGTAGTTGTTAGATAGTCATTTGGTGGTTTTAATCTTTGAATTCGCAGATCTATTCTTAAAATTCAATCATATTATTCAACGAATCAGTGACGGGTGTTATTGGCACAGTTATAAATAATGCGCTTTTTGTACAGATATCTTTAATTTCAGCTCAATCAATTTTTAAATGGTCATTTGGTGATTTTAGTCCTTGAATTTGTGGATCTGTACTTAAAACCCAGTTTGACGTATTAGTAATGAAGCTATTTCAGCGCTATGACTGCATTTCATTTTATATTTATACATTTTTTTTTTAATTTGACAGGCGGGACACGTTACTATGACGAATGTGACAGGTTTACTTTTGTAGAAATTGAGATTTTAGAATAATAAAATGAGTTACTACTAAAAACGAAACTACAGTATTTGACATCTAAAAAGGTTTAAGGGAGGTGTGGGCTGAAAAAAATGGTTTCCTTGAATGTGTGGGACCTGATGAATCTTTTCCCATCTAATTGGAAATTTTACAAGCTTAACCATAACAAAATAAGTTAAAAAAATACATTTTATTACATTGAAAATCTATAATTTTCCTTGAACGTAATTGATTAAAGAAATTAAAATTATGTCACCGGTAAGGAATTGCACCTCACATCTCCCGCTTTCCGGGTGGGCGCGTTAGCCACTACGCCACGGGGACCTACGTGAGGAAGTTCACTATTTATTGCCTAGATGTTATTTATCTGTAAATATATCGTAATATTTCGACAGACAATTTTTAGTTTTTAAATGTCCGTCGGTGAATTACGATCGGAAGACCATCAATTGAAGACCGATATCTCTCAACTTATCCTAAAACATTCTAGCTACGGTGGCAGTTTTTTTGCAAGTAGATTACGTAAATTGAAATAAATATGGGAAATTTGTAATTAATAGGTAATCGGAACGTTTTATTTCCCTTGCTTCAACTTCACGTTATTTGTGTCGTCCATTATTGCGACGAAAGGCGAAAATGGGAAACGATGGATAGGAACAAAAGATTATTTATTAATTATTATTGGTTAGCCGTGTATTTAGACAGCGACCCAAATTTCGTATGTGCATTTTGCGGCGGACGAACGGTAGCGACGCGACCATCTCGAGAAGTTCCCCGGCTTCGAAAAGTAGGTCAGACGCGTCGTAAATATTTCAGGCTAATCAATATATGGATTTTGCATATCGTTAAAAGAAAATATGAATCAAAGCAATCCTGACGAATATAAATATAGTGGCCGCGTTGGAAGGGACGGCACGTATACCTTTTTTTGTTACCGTTCGTGTACAAGCGTAGCTGATACAGATCGTAACTCAAAATCTGGCATGCGGATACGAACTGTACAGCGTAAGAAGGAAGGAATTAGGAAGTAGGCGGAGTTAACCATGCGCATTGGCGCAATTGAATGTGCGTAAATTTACTGAAAGAATGTAACATCCATAAAACCTATAAGTTTAATAACAATAAGAATAGATTCCAAAGTGCAACTCATCAATTTTTTTTCCCCTATCTACCTTTGTTTAATCGCGCTGGCGATTGTTTATTTCCACAGCTGATTTTGATGATTTAAATCCAAATATAAATTCTTATGATGCATTTCGATCAAAGGAAGTTATTTGTAGAAATAGCATAAGAGAATGAATGCAGTGACGCGACCAGCTGACTGAATTTAGACGACTCTATGCTTAAAAGAACTGCTGACAACATAAACATGACGAAATTTACTGACGATTTACTTAATAACGTTCGGACAAAGATTTAATTTGCGAAATTATGTTCGAAATATCTCTGAATATACCCTGTTGTCTGTTTTAGAGGACTTTTACATTAATTTTGACAATCTACGAGATTAGGAAAATAAAAATAAAAGTGGATTTGTCAGTGTTACACTACGATCGTCCTTACCTGGACTTATATTTATTATACAATGTCCACACTCCAAGGCCAGTTGGCGTGGGAAGAAATGATGACGTTGAACATTTTCCTTATTACCTGCTAGAGGGACTCTCATCACAATCAGGTGGCTATCCTGGACGCCCTAATCGTTCCAGATTGATAGTTGTTGTTGTTGTAAATATTGAACATTACAATCTATATATGTGTCGTTCAATACAAGCTGATGTCGCTAAATATAAATGAACCATGTGTATATTTATTTATGGTTACATCCTCCTACAGTAAGCTATACCAGTTACCTAAAATGTGATAATAATAATAGCCTATATTTAATGCTTACAACGTAAGTTAATAAATTGGTCTTGAAATCTGGTGTAACAAGTGATATCACCCGTAGAGAACGAAAAACATCATATTAAAACATTATCACAAAGTACCCATTATACTCTGATGGTTTTTTACAATTAGTAAAGTAAAAGTAATAAAATAACGTGTGCGAGATCGTTTCGTGTAGCATAATGGAGCATATCGCGAGTACAGTGATAGATTATACGAACAAACGTAGGAAAACTAATCGTCCCAAGTTAATTGAAGATTAAAATTGTAAACTTGCGTCCGTCGCGTTATATTAAAGCTGTGCAGGAAATGCGCTAATTTGCTTATTGATTTTCAATCAGTCGCCCCGGAACTACATAAATGAGTAACATAGTACAAATAACGCACGCACGGAACTTCAGGGGCGCAATCGTAAATTTATCAACGTTAAAGAACGGATGCTAATGTAGATTAACACGCACGAGTTACATTGTTCTATTCAAATTTCTTGCCGCTTATGCGGTTAAGGTTTTTGGCTGATGGTGCTGATAATTCGAATGAAGTACGAGGATAAGTCAAAAAATACATACACTTTTAGTTCTACAACTGTATTAAACAATGATAGGTGTACAACAGATGATACATTATTTTTCGATATAGTCTCCACCTTTAGCAATGCACTTGGTCCAGCGAGCCACAAGCTTCCGTATGCCTTCCTGGTAGAAGGTTTTCGGTTGGTCGTGAAGCCACTTTTGCACCACATCCCGAACGTCTGTGTCTGAGGCAAATCGACGACCTCTCAAAGCTTCCTTGAGCGGTCCAAAGAGATGAAAGTCTGAGGGAGCGAGATCAGAGCTGTAGGGAGGGTATTCCAGGGTCTCAAAGCCCAACCTGTTGATAGTTTCTATGGTGTTATGGGCCGTGTGCGGACGGGCGTTTTCTTGCAAAAACAAAAGTTTCTTTGAGAGTAGACCACGGCGTTTGTTTCGAATTGCTGGTTTCAGCTTATTCGCCTACAAATCACTGTACCTCGCACTATTTATGGTAGTCCCCCTGTCCAAGTAGTCGTTCAGTATAGGGCCCTTTTCGTCCCAAAGCACGTTTTCCGCAATTTAGCTTTTCTGTTAGTTGATGGACGTCTTCGGAATGAGCTCAACTTCACTGCTTACCGATAGCATTGACATCTCGCATAGGGTAATTCATTGGTCAAAAGCAAGAACGCACTAAAGCAATTGCAGAAGAAAATCCGTCCAAACGAGATCCTTGCAACTAGAAAGAAGAACCGGCCAACAAAATATTCCTGCAAGAAGTATGGGAAATATACGTGTTTAAAACAATGATGTTCTACTTGATTTTTACTTCAATACAGGTACCTCTTGAAGTACGGACTCTCGCCTCACCTCGTATTGTCGTCTTTACTTACTTTTGACTATGCGCAATGTACTGCACAAATTAATCAAAGATACAATTCTTGTTCATCTCTAGAACAACCCAAGCACATCGGATATATAAAAATTCTCATGTTACATTTCTTCAGACATTTTTTGATACAAGTCACACAAAATTGTGAGCAATGAAACCACAAAAATGTTAACAGTTAACTGTTTTGTTCTACGATAATCAATTTCTTTTAACTTTCAGTATCAAATAGATATAAACTTTATGAAATTTTAAATTATGGTGTTGCTATCGAAAAAAGTATCGCATATTTTTAGAAAACGTAAAACATGATTGATCAAAATATCAAAAAATATACAGGATGTTCCTTTTATAATAACGATGAAAACTACCTAAAAATTGAAATTTTTAGTACACTCCATGACCAGGAGATTCTTTTTTATAGTTAAGGATATTCGCAGCTCTGTGTTTTAAGTAACAGTCAACGCGGAAAGAAGAACCATAATTACGAGGGATGATCGTAAAATAAGGTTCCCAAAGCCCTACAGCAGCAATAAGACATGTTAGGTGAAATTCGACAACATTAGTATGCGCAGCAGTTCCCCCACTCTATATACGTACCGCCCCTGTCTCGCTTCGCCGCTCAGTGTTGGCTAAGCAGCCGTCCGAGATGGAATTGTCGATCGCCGCTACCGCCAGGTGCGAAATTCGAGCTGTGATACGTTTTTTAAACGCGAAAGGGGTTTCACCTATAGACATTCATCGTCAATTAACCGAAGTTTATAGAGAAAAGTGTATAGCTATTCAACACGTCCGCAATTGGTGTAGGGAATTCATTGGAGGTCGGACGGAAATTCACGATGAAGAGCGGAGCGGAAGACCATCAGTTTCAGAGGAAATCGTTGAAAAGGGCGAGAGCATACTGCTTAAAGATCGGAGGGTCACCATTTGTCAACTCGCTCTTCGGATTCACCACAATTGAAACGATTTTGACTGGCGGCAGAATTTTACGACGTAGGGATACAGAAGCAAAAATGCTTAGATAGAAATGGCGATTATGTCGAAAAATAGCTTAAGTTTTTACCTTTAAAACGACGTGTAATGTTAAGGAAATAAAGAATGTCTATTTTTTTAAAATATGGAAACCTTATTTTACGATCGTTCCTCGTATTTCAACAAAACACAAGCGAAAAACCATTTTAAACATAGGTAGAGTATGTAACCTTTTTTGGCCCGTAGTATGTATTTCAAAATAATATTAGGCTATATAACTCGTGAGTGCTTACGATAAAGGCATTATTGAAGAATTTCGCCCTTTTACCCCTCTCTGTAGATATGCCCATGTATTGAATGAAATTTTCTCGCCGTTGCAAAGGAGCGGAAAAAATAATGAATGTCTGTTGACATTTAGCACTAACTTGATATTTCTCGCAGACCTTTACAAAAAGACTTCTAGTTATTATTCCGTCGCAGCATAATTCCTGTTTTCGTAAAACTTTTTTAATTAAAAAGGTCATTAGTAAAAAAGAAAATGTAGTTTTTATACCCTTCGAATCGTGTATTTCCAGAATTTAAAATCCACGTCCGAATCCAAATAGAAGCAATATTTAAAACAACTTCGTTATTTAGTTTCGACAATACTACTTTATGAAAACAAGGATAACGAACAATATTATTGTGTATGCCACGCAACGTAAATTTGAAATTCTGAAAGGTTTTAAAATTAATGATTCCCTAACAAACATTTGACAACAATGATTTTATCTTGTTAGTGATGTCTTAATATACACGTGCCTGGTTGCAATAACATATAGATATATCTTTAATAAATTGAGGAATCCAGTATCCTAGAAGTGGAAAGTACGTGACAATGAACTATTATGAAGGGTTTTATTAAATGAACCATTTATCTTCGCAGAAAATTGCTTGGACTAGTAGCAGCATACCACGTCGTTAATTATACTATTTTACAACATAACCATTAATCTCTTTCTTCAACCAATATTCTAGCGCTTACGATGAGAAATATGACGTTCATAATAAGCTACAAGTGCCTAAAGAGAAGAAGCCGATAGATGGAAAAAAACCTACACTTACAATCAGTCTGGGCAAACAGCGGTAACAGTCAGTGTAGTAGATATGTGGTGCGGAGTCGGCGATTATTTATTTCACGCGTTCACAGCGTCAGCACTAAATCGATGCTGTATGCGAGTAGTTCTGTGTATTTGTAGGCTGTCGTAACTTATTTCGTAATTGCACGCTTATGTTTGCTTTAAAAATGTCGCAGTTAGGTACGTCGCGAAAACGACCAATGGCAGACACAGTTAAAAACTTTATAGTGGACATGCCGGACTTAATTTTTGATGGCGCTAAAATTCAATGCCTAGTTTGTAAAATCCCTTTAATGTGTTGGTCCAGAAGCCATTGTCAACGTCACGTCGAAAGCAAACAGCATTCTTCTGCAAAAAGTGGCATACGAGACCAAGAAAAACTTACATTTGATTTATGTGTTACTCTTATTTTATGTAATCTACCGTTTCGTTTACTAGACAAAGAAGCATTTGTCTCCTTCTGGAATAAATATCCGGACTGTAAATTACCTAGTCGGACATAGATACGAACTGTAGTGCCCTTTGCTCGTAAACATATAGAAAAAAGAATAAAAACGGAATTGAAAGATAAAAAACTGTAGTTGTGTACGGACGAAACAACAGATCGTCAAAAACATTCTGTGGTTAATGTAATGATACATACAATGGAACCACGTCGACCGTCATCCTCCTTCTTACTTGCTTCCGAAAGAGTTATAAAATATACTGCCGATGCGATTTTAAAGGTGGTGTTGAACTCATTGAACAAATTTGAAGTTTCAACTAAGCAACTTTTAATGTTTATGAGTGATGGTGCTGCAAACATGCGTTCTTTGGGCCGATCTCTTAAAGAACACAGTGGTAACTTCTTACACGTAACGTGTAAAATCCATACTCTAAATCTTGCGGCACAAATGTTTCCTACATGTTTTCCGCTAGTAAATACATTGATTCCTAGTACAAAGGCAGTATTTCTCCGAAAGGTATCCGATTATTTCACAAACTGTGCCCTGATTTACCTGAACCACCACAGCCGATTGTTACACGTTGGGGAATATGGTTGCAGGCTGCGTTTTACTACAACAAATATTTTGATCAAATAAAGAAGGTAGCTTTTAAATTCAATCCGACAGAAGCTGCAGCAATCGAGAAAAGCCAGGAAATATTTCAAGATAGTCAGGTTAAAAGAGATTTACAAACTATTCACAACAATTACTTCGGACTAGCGGAGGGAATAGAAAAATTACAAAATGTTTCGATGTCGTTAGTGGATTCTGTTCAAATTGTGAATGATGTTCACACACAGTTATGCGCTGTAGAAGGCGAAACAAATTGGAGTGTGAAAAATTTGAAAGTGTTTCAGAGATTTTCTTATATTAAGACAAATTTGTGAAGGTGCGTGTGAAGACGCATTAAGTTGTTTCAAAGATTATTTTAAATATGCAAATATAACATCGCTAGATGTCGAACGGTCGTTTTCGGCATTAAAAAACATTTATTCCGCACGTCGTACTCACTTGACTGAAACAGCTGTGGAAACATATCTAGTGATTCAAATATTTAACGGATGTTACCCAGTTTGTGATTTCACGGTAGACTTTTAAAACGGTAAGTGTTTCACGTTTTATAATTTATTTCTTACCTTCTATTTTATATGTAAACTTTTATGCGCTCGCCACGCCTCTGACTGTTACCGCATATTTGCCCAGGTTACTTATAATATAAGAAGGCAACATATCGTTTCGAGATGGTTTTGTTTACTGTTCTACAAACTTGCAAATTTGCATGACTACAACGGAATAATAGCAGTATTCCAACAATAATTGTTTTGCTTTTTAACCAAGTTTTCAAACACTATGGTACTAGAACACTGAAACACTTCACTATCACTCTTACCGCAATACCGGACAAACTTTTGTTGGACATCCAAATAGATGATAAACAAATTGTAAACTTACTAGAGAACATCCCGATCCTGGAAATTCAACAAAAACTTGAAACTATGTGAGCAAGTAGTCCACACCCAAGGATGTTCGAAAGTATTTTCCTTATCGGCCCAATCTCGTTTTGAGAGGGCGAAACTACCCCTGAAAGTTTTGTAGATTTTCGGTTTTCTTAAAATACCTAGGCAATGGCTGGAAGAAATACAACAGATGGAAGAAATACAACAGATCTGGTTGAGACTCGTTATACTGAGGGTTGTATCGAACCTCTGCCACTGCCTAATTTTCATCTCAGGTCTCCTTAACATGACTAGTTTAGAAAATTGAAATACAAAGTTAGTCCGACTAAATCTATCATCAAAAGGTCATACTTTCTAATTGATGTTACGCCACTTCTAATTGCAGGAAGAAGGCAAACCAGTTCCAGCACTGACGTCAATGCAGTACGGCAGACGACCAATCTACGACCCCCCGACTGGTCTTCATAACCGTCAAAGCCATAATTCCAACATATATAGGAAGAGACAAGTCTTCTCGGGAACTGAACCGCAACGCTTTACCGAAGATGTCATCTTCAACATCTAATAACCTCGATCAGCATTACCGTCTGTACGAGAAATAAATCTTGTTCGAAAGGACTGATTTTATTATATAGCGAACATGTATCTCTTCCTCGGAAATAATATTTACTATCCTCGACAAAGTAGGTCAACGAATTACCATCCTTAGTGTGGATGTAGGGCAGGAAAGGTCTGCAGCGAATAGCTAAGCCAACGTTCAACGCTAGGCAATGAATCTTACGGCTTAATTTTATAAATGCGAATGGGAGAATACGAAACGTTTCGTAATTTCTGTCTGCCTTAAGAGGAGATTAAATTTCCGCCCAAAATGCTTTATTATACACGTAAACGATAACTAACCGCATCTAGCGTTTGGCAATCTAACAATAAAATGAATTACATATAATAATTTTTATAATTTTTCACAGAACACGACGAGGAATATATTGCAAAATTATATGAAATTACATGAATATATTTAACATAAATAAACAAATATATTAATCTTAAACATTGAATACCTATATAAATTATTTATATAGAATATTGTGATGTGATAATAGCATTCTTTCCAATTAAAACTTACAATACAGTATACTAGTTATAAATATAATTTTTATTTAAGCCACGAATGCCATATATTTATTTGTAGTTAATACAATGTTTTTTGGTATTAAATAAAAATAGGTTTACAATAGACCACCGTAGCTACGAGCATTAAAAACAACGTTTGGTCACAAGACGCCGATGTTTCGAAGTTCTTTGGCTGTCATCAGTGTACGGCACTGCAGATCAGCCAACCAAATACTGCTCTGGTGAACCTACGTTGCTCTCGTTACCCCAACAGATGCCAATAAGCATCAAAGTATGTAAGTAAATGGATACTCTAAAACTGTGGCACTGGAACACTGAAACAGTTCACTAAAACCCTTACCACAACACTTAATTCGCACTGGACGCACGTTTCGATAGCCAAGCTATCATCATCAGCAGCAAAACTGAACTAACAAGCTAAGAGAAAAACTAACCTTATAAGGAAAATAAATTATGCAATATGTAAATTTTAAAATCGTAAAAATTTAATGAACCGCTTCATTGCACAGGACTATAAATAGCCTAAAGGTAAATGAGCCGTGAGTTAATAAATCCTGGATTACAATGAAGCGGTTCATTGCACATGGTTAAAATTACAGCTATAAAAGATTAAACATGATGTAACAAAGGATAAAGGCTGGAATTTAGTGGTCCTAAATCTGAATTCATTAAGTGAGTTTTGTTTTTGTAAATTTCCATGCCTTCATAACAATTTAATTGAGAAGTACTCTTACGTTTTTAATTAACTTTATATTATCAACATTATGGTTATTTTCAAGCATATGTAGGGCAACGCTAGATTTATCAAACCTTCTGAATTTGAGATGAGCCAAATGTTCTTTGTACCTAATTTTGATTGATCTTTTTGTCTGCCCAATATACACTTGATCACAATCTTTACATGAAATTTTGTAAATTCCTGATTTATCCATGTTATCCACTGGGTCTTTGGAATTTCCTAAAAGATTTTTAAGGTTATTGCTCGAAGAGAAAACAATCTTGCGGTCAATCTTAGAAAAGATTTTTTGAAGACCCTTGGTGTAACATGGATAAAAGGGTAATTTAACATATTTCTTATTATTACGGCCGTCAATGCGTTCTAATGTGCTTACATTTCTAATTCTTAATCTATTCTTATGTTTCCTAATAGTATTATAGACGACATCTTCAGAGAATCCGTTAAAGTTAGAAATATTGATGATTTCTTTTAGTTCATTTTGATATCTATCTTTCGTTAAAGGAAAATTGAGTAACCGGTGCACCAAAAAGTTAATAGCCGAAAGTTTGTGTTCATATGAGTGATTGGAATCCTGTAAGATGAATCTATTATTACTAGTAGGTTTCCTATAAACGTCTATTTCTAACTTATTTTTATTTCTTATTACTAACATGTCGAGGAAAGGAATCCTGTTGTCTTTTTCTTCTTCGTGGGTAAATTTGATAGAGGGAAATTTTGAGTTAAGTTGTTCTATGAAATCCGTTATTGAACATTTACTGATGTCAAAGATGCAAAAAATGTCATCGACGTATCTGATCCAAAGCCGAGGGAAATAAGCGAAAGTATTCTTCAGGTCAGTTTCAAATTTACCCATAAAGAGGTTAGCCATAAACGGAGATAAGCTGTTACCCATTGCTGTTCCTTCCTAAAATTTACATATTGCATAATTTATTTTCCTTATAAGGTTAGTTTTTCTCTTAGCTTGTTAGTTCAGTTTTGCTGCTGATGATGATAGCTTGGCTATCGAAACGTGCGTCCAGTGCGAATTAAGTGTTGTGGTAAGGGTTTTAGTGAACTGTTTCAAAGTATGTAAGGATTAACTTCATATTATATTTCACTGAAACATAATTTTTTATAGAAAAATATTGCCAAAAATAACCGGACTACTATTGGCAAACAGCCAGCACGCCACGGCAGGTTTGAACATGTCCGTGCTTGAAGATGCTTCCCCCACCCTGAACTCGATGGGCACGGTTGTACGTCGCTCACTCTCGCTGTAGCAATCGTCCGTTCAAGTCCTTACGCTAGCGTCGCGTCGGAAAGATGCAGAGTGTTCAGATCGAGCAACGAATTAACCTCAAGTTTCTTGTGAAACACGAGGTTCTAACTACCCTTCGTGAACGAGTGTGAAGACGAAGACCCTATTTGGGGAAGAGCAAATCCGGCATCACCATGTTGGACCTTTAAAGAACGAAAGGGGAACGCAGTGGGAGGGGGGTAGCGGTGGGGGAGGACGAAGAAGGGGAAACACGAGGGAGGAGAGGGAAAAACGGGAAAAACCGGAAAGAAAGGGAGGAACGATGAGGCGGGGGGGGAGGAATCCCGACGATAAGCACGTCCACCCCCACTGCCTCATGCGCGGGTCTGCTTCATGGACGCTACCGCACCCGTGCGGAGCGGAGGGAAGGAGAGAAGAGCGAGGAAAGGGGTTAGGGAGAGAGATCCTGAAAGCAGCAGAAAGAGGGGGAGGCCGAAAAGGGGAAAAACGAGGGAGAAGAGGGAAAAAAACCGGAAAAGAAAGGGAGGAACGAGGGAGGCGAGAGTGGGAGAAAGCCCGACGGTAAGTACGCCCACCCCAACTGCCTCATGCGTGGGACTGCTTCATAGACGCTACCCCACCCGTCCGGAGCGGAGGGAAGGAGAGGGGAGCGAGGAAAGGGGTTAGGGAGAGAGATCCAGAACGCAGCGAGAAGGGCGAGGGCGAAAAAGAGGAAAAACGAGGGAAAAATGGGAAAAAAACCGGGAAAGAAAGGGAGGAACGAGGGGCGAGAGGGAGGAAGCCCGACGGTAGGACCCACTGTAGTCGCCCGACCAGGCCCCCTGTGACTTTTTTTTATTTCCTAAGGTAAAATCGGAGCTTAAGGGGACAAGATTTGACATTGTAGAAGCGGTGAAAGCGAAACGGAGGTTCTCAACAAGCTGACAGAAACGGACTTACAGCACTGCTTTCGACAGTGGAAAATTCGTATGGGACGTTGTAGGGATAGGCAAGGAGAGCACATTAAAGGGAATAAACTTTGTAACGTAATTGGTGATCAATAAAATGTTTTATAGTACCAGTCCGGTTATTTAATTGCCACACCTCGTATATCACAAAACAATATGTAATATAATTAAATGGCTTAATAAATTATTATATTTATTTTAAATAAATCGTGTATAAGGATTAGCAGAAACCCTTATTAGAAAATATTGCAGGTTTGTTTTCCCCGAGAACTTGTACGCAAAACGTAAATTTTCCTGTACGCTTAGGATGATTCTGTTGACCTTTTCTCTTCGAATCAAAACTCAATTACGACCTATTTTCACAAACTCCCCCATACGCGCAGTACCTAGCAGGCTTGAAAGCAGTTCAAACTCGTTGAAAATTTAATTACACCTCACACGATTAAATACCGGTATTTGCCCGGGAAATTCCCTTGTGTAGAGTTACGGCCGGTGCCGTATTACGCTTAATGTGAGAGATCGATTTTTTGGGAAATTTAGCAAGTTTCAATGTACATCTGTTGTAACCGATAATTACGCAGATTACGCGACATTGTCGCAAAAAGCGAAAAAATACAAATTCAATACAAATTAAAAAATATAATGCTGGTACAAATGCTCTCCGTTTCAAAAATGGCAAAAGTAACAATATTTTTTCATTTTCCTCGTATAGACGCTATTGAATCAATTCATTTTAAGAGTGCAGTAGATAGCGCTACAATCGGAGCCCGTACTAAAAGATGAAAATCAAACATAACGAAGCAAAAGCAGAAAATTCAAAACGGCTTGTTTCACAATGATTTAAAATTATATTTCTTAAAAATTTTCGCAGATTAAAAGCTTTACAGCAACGTTCAACTAAAAGAAAAGGAAAAACATGCAGCCCCTGGCCGTCGAATTAGGACCACTCAAAAATGATTTTGGGGTAAAATTAAAAAAAAACAGTTGGTAGTGTTGGTAATATTATTATTTAATTACATATAACATGCAAGTAAGTATTATTTGAACATACATTTACTAATATTTCCTCCTCTGTGTTTTATTATTTCCTCAATCATTTTTGGCATACTGCCAATGCAGCTTTTTATTGAAATGCCATTCGTACGTACAATAATTATGTTTAGTTGGATTGTCTCGTTCATTAGTTCGTTAGTATCACCGCAAATATAAATGAAAGCTATGTTTACCGACTTTCCAAAGAACTTGTATTTCAAAGAGTTTTAATTTTATTTGTGTGCGTCTATTTTCGCGGTCAATTATTATCATAATGGGAAAGAAGAAGGATATAACCACAGAGAAAAAAGCACGAATTTCTGCTGATCTTGAGACGGGAGAGTCTGCATAAAGAGAATGCGTATCATATCAAACTGTTCTGAGAATCGCGAAATTAATTAAGGGGAACAAGTAGCAGCAGAGCATTCTGTGCGGGCAAACGCAAAATAACTGTAAGAGGTGATCGTCGTATAGTAAAAGTAACTACAGAACATCGTCTTTTACCCACTAAAGATGTTCATAAAATTCTTAGTGGAGAAGGTCTACAAATATCAGCCCGAACAGTACGTAGACGTCTTCATGAAGCAGACTTGAAATGCAAACGTCCGACAAAGAAGCCAAGACTAACTAATCTAAAATGAAAGTGACACGTTTTCAATGGGCTAAAGAATATAAAAAATATACAGTTGAAAATTAGGGAAGGCTAAGTTTCATTTATCATCTGTATTTTTGATCAAATTCATCCTCATAGTTCGCTTAATGGTTCTCTATATTTTTTTACTCTTTCCTAAATTATTTATAGCGACGAATCATGGCTAGAAGCGCTGACGGAGAGAAGCCAATTTGTTCATCGACGTCCTTCACAGCGTTAGAAAGAAGCATGTACGATGAAATCCACCCCCCATCTCTAATGGTTTGGTCGTGTATTACGACAGAAGGACCGGGACCACTATATTTCGTTAACGGAACAATGGAACAAAAACAATTTAGAGAACTATTTAATACCTTATATTGGTTCATTGGATCCGCCTCAAGGACCATATACTTTCATGCAAGACAATGTACCGTGTCGTAAGGCAAAAAGTGTAATGCGATACCCTAAATCTAAAAAATTTGCGTGCACTACCTTGACCAGGCAATTCACCAGACATAAACCCAATTGAAAATGTCTGGAATGTCTTGAAAAACATCGTTTGAAAATGAGAATTATTTGTTGAAGCTACAGTCACAAGTGACAAAAAATAAAGTGAAGTTTTTAAAGTATATTCTGTTTTATTTATTGTCATAGATCTTCATCAAGTAACGAACAACCTGGAGAAAGATTTACTACATAGACTCTTAAACCTGATTGCGGGACCTAACCTGTTCAAGTAAAACAAAACCGAAGCAGGAATAATACAATAGGCTATTAAGCTTCAGCGTTAGGGATGTAAAGACCAGCTCTGTCTGTTGTATTCTCATTCAAAATAAATCCCTCCGTAATATCTTCCAGTGTATTATCTACCTCTTACATATTATTATCTTCTGGGACAGTATGTATCATGTAATTTTGACATGCTTTAGCATATATACGATCGAGTCCAACAACGAAATGCGATTTAACTCTGCCGTATCTGTGCCATATGTACGGGTAACAAATTTGGTAATTTTTCTGAAAACTACCCTATATACTTTTCTAAAATTCCATAACCAATATGAAGATGCTTTGAAATTTGTTAACCCTATTTCTTCATTGGCTTCCAACCCCCATTTACGGAGATCTAGGTCGTGAATTATGGCGCCCGCTTCGCTGTTAATAACAAATTTATTAAAAACGTATTCAGAAATTTTTTACAATTGCTCTCTTCTTGTTCCTCCTTTTTGTAATGATGCTTCCCATCCGAAAAGGAAAAAAAATGTATGAAAACGAAAATGTATGGAAACTGGCCTACGATTTTTTACCTGTATAATTGATGCGAAGACTTTACTCTCTTAAATCTATGTTTTACAGCTTCATATGAGCGTCGTTTTTCCCATTTTTCCAGAAGGCAACGGCTTTTTCCTTATATTCCAAAGAGGCAATATCTTCTCCCACAGGTACACATTCTTCTTCTTCAAATTGTAAAACTTCTAATATTTCTTCTCGTAAAGGTGGACATCTGTCATCGACAAATTCTGCAGAATGTGGTCTAAATCCTTGCAACAATTCTAGTGTTACGTCATTATCTACCAGAAATGTTGTGTCGTCTCGAGATCTAATTAATATATCCCTTAATAGGTCGTGAATTTCACTTACAAGTTACGCGATTCCAACCCAGAAACCAAGAGTATAGTGTTATTAACGACCACGGAAGTCTACGTACCAAACTAGTTGTAGTATTTGTACACATCTCTAAGATGAAAAAAAAATGTTTTTATAAAAGGAAGACGCCTCAGACCAACTATACGGGCCGACTGTACTGATGGACGTTCAAGTTTAAGTTAACTGATCGACGAATCAAGGGTGAACTCAGTTTAATAAGAAGCGCGTTATATGAACGAAATTCAGTACCGAATAGAATGCCTAATAACAGGAGTTGGTAACACTGTTGCCTCCCTTCATATTTTGTTTATTTATTTATTTATTTATCAGGTAGTTATCATACCACCCTCGTACGTTTGTTAAATAAAAAAGAAAAAATTATAACAAAAATGGGGGGTACGGGGTACACGTTATATATTTTTTCCGAAATGTATTATTATCCTCGAGACTATGTAATGTACTTCAAATTATGTTCTAAAAAAATTCCGTTATAATTCCGAAAATTTACAAAAATTGAAAAATCGTGCAAAATTTTATAGGGTGCTACCCTACCCTCAAATACTCTGAAGTCGGGCAATTCAGCCGCAAAAAAAAATTGTGTTGTTCTTATACCAAAGCACTCTTTCAGTGTCTAGAGTTTCATAAAAATCTGAATTTTCGGTGTTTCCTTGTGAATGTACGATAGCAATCCAATCGGTAATAAATATAAACCTATACAGAAATGTGGATTTATGTTTATTATCATTGCATTAGAGGCAGAAGCCGTTACATTTGGGAGTTGAACGTCGCCACCTAACGGAAAACAGCAAACCGACGTTGCGAGGTACTGAAAATTTAATTCCGTCACTCATCCCCGGCGATTCCCATGAAGTTTTAAGGAAGAGCGAACGGCGAAAACTTGTCAGCATCCGCCAGTTACGGCTTCTCGAGTGAGTTTCTTTCCCTAATGGAGGTTACATCGTTGGCGTCCAATTTTCGAGGAGAACGCAGAAAATGGGAAGACGTACGACGTGCGAGGGATGGAACCGTTAAATATGTTTGCGTACCTTAAAATAGCACCATTGTAATTGCACGCTGGCTAGCTGTTGCCGGGAAATCAATTTTAGAATGGCGTTTTCTACGGTAATAGTAAATGCGCGTTGTCGCGATGACGTCCACCTATATATAGATATATAAATTGAACCGTAAATAAATTATAGGAAGAGATAAAATAAGCAACGTCGAATGATATTTAGTTCGCGGGATCATAAGAATAGTATCAAATGAAGCGGTAATATTGAAACCTTAATAATAATAATAATAATAATAATAATAGTAATATTTATTTGTGCCCAACAGTAAAACACCAACATAGACACATATACATACAAATTATCTTAAGTGTAGCAAAAGTACAAAATGAAAAAAATTAAACTTCTTAGAGATACACATAAGACTATAACGATGAATACATACATACATACGTTGCATAATATACACGTAACACTAAACAAGTTGACCCAGAAAAATGTCTTTATATAACATATCAGCGCAACGACAGATGCGGTTTATTGGCGCTAGGTGCATTACATTAGTTCTTACAGGTTTCAAGTAAAATGAAGACACATTTCGCGATTCCCTAGCGGGAACATGAAAAGGTACCCCACACAGTAACTCTGGACAATCAATTTTACTATTAATGAGCCTGTAGAGAAACACCGCACTAGTGCGTTCATAACGTTCATGGAGTGATGAAACACTGTGCGACAAAAGAAGCTGGCCATGATCGTAGTTCCTTTGCGGATAGTTACCAGTCTCCTTGAATGAAGAGAAAATAGAAGATAATTCGATGACGACTAGCGCAATAGAAAAGGATACTAGAAAGGAAGCAAAACGAATAGAAAAAAACAATGGTATATCAAATAAAAAAGACGAAAACGTCTCATGCAATGAAGAAAGACATGAGAAAGGAAATAGAATTTACGGTCCCGAATACGAAAAACAATGCAAAAGCAAAAGCAAAGAAGATAATAATTAAAATAGAAACATGGAACATGAAAAGCACCAATGGAAAAGAAATAGAATTTTAGAATAGGAATTTTGCAATACTAGATATAACGGAGACAAAAAAGAAGGGGCGGAAATGCAACAGATGGATGGAGTATATACTCTATGGACCTTACGCTGAAAGGCAGGAAGGTTCGCAGGATTAAGCAAGTATAAGGAAGGTTCGCAAATCACAGTTCCTGAGGCGCTGTGCGTTCGAGTTCTATCAGCGTTGGTAGCAAAATTTTCTGATGAGTCCGGTAGAATCCCAAGTAGCGGTATGCATGTTGGAAAACAATTAATAGCACTTCACCCCTTATAGCAAGGAAGTAATAGTAACAAAGTAATGGAATACTTTAAACACACGCACCATCCCTGAGGTCTTCACGAGCTTTGAAAGTTATATACCCCGTTGGGCTACCATCAACCATAAAAGACCAATTATAGAAACATAAACTCACAGCAAACCTGCAAATTCCTGCTTACAGAATTATAACGCACAGAATAGTGTCAGAGTGTCACAATGGATTCTGAATAGGAAACAGTACTTGTAATCCCATTTTTATAATAAAATAATGTAGCAAAATCGAAACGAAATGTTTGGAAGTAATAATAAAAGAACCGGAAAATCTATTCTAGTATCAACGAACTTGAATTATACTAAATATTTCTTTCAATTGCAATTATCTTCAATGTATCCTCCATATTCAACATATTCATGTTTCCAAGAACGAGTAGATTAAGAAAAAATATATTTAATTAACAACTGTGGTTGTGTGTGGACGAAACAACAGATCGTCAAAAACATTCTGTGATTAATGTAATGGTACGTACAATGGAACCACATCGACCGTCATCCTCCTTCTTACTTGCTTCCAAAAGAGTTATAAATTGTACTGCCGATGAGATTTTAAAGGTGGTGTTGAACTCATTGAACAAATTTGAAGTTTCAACTAAGCAACTTTTAATGTTTATGAGTGATGGTGCCGCAAACATGCGTTATTTGGGCCGATCTCTGAAAGAGCACAGAGCTTACATGTAACGTGTAAAATCCATACTCTAAATCTTACGGCACAAACGATTCCTACATGTTTTCCACTAGTAAATGCATTGATTGCTAGTACAAAGGCAGTGTTTCTAAAGTCACCGAAACGTACCCGACTATTTCACAAACTGTGTCCTGATTTACCTGAACCACCACAGCCGATTGTTACACGTTGGGGAATATGGTTGCAGGCTGCAACAAATATTTTGATCAAATAAAGAAGGTAGTTTTAAAATTCAATCCGACAGAAGCTGCAGCAATCAAGAAAAGCCAGGAAATATTTCAAGATAGTCAGGTTAAAAGAGATTTACAAACTATTCGCAACAATTACTTCGAACTAGCGGAGGAAATAAAAAAATTACAAAATGTTTCGGTGTCGCCAGTGGATTCTGTTCAGATTGTGAACGATGTTCACGCACAGTTATGCGCTGTAGAAGGCGAAACAAATTGGTGTGTAATACGAAAATTTGAAAGTGTTTTAGAGAAAGACTCCGATTTTCTTATATTAAGACAAAGGTGCGTGTGAAGATGCATTAAGTTGTTTCAAAGATTATTTTCAATATGCAAATATAACATCGCTAGATGTCGAACGGTCGTTTTCGGCATTAAAAGACATTTATTCCGCACGTCGTACTCACTTGACTGAAACAGCTGTGGAAACATAGCTAATGATTCAAATATTTAACAGATGTTACCCAGTTTGTGATTTCACGGAAGACTTTTAAAACGGTAAGTGTTCCAGCACGTTTTATAATTTATTTCTTACCTTCTATTTTATGTGTAAGCTTTTATGCGCTCGCCACGCCTCTGGCTGTTACCGCATATTTGCCCGGGTTAATCATAACTATCTTTTGTATAAATTGGATAGAATGGGTATTCGCGGAACAGTCAAGCAATGGTTCATAAATTACTTGAACAAGAGGCAACAGAGAGTTCATTGTGACAATATATTTTCTAATGTAGCTGTCACAAATATTGGAGTACCTCAGGACTCAATACTTAGATCAACTCTCTTTCTAGTATTTGTAAATGACACAGTACGTGCAGTTGATCACATCGATTATCACCGTATCAATTACGCAGACGATGTTAGCCTGATTGTACAGGACGATACTTTAGAAAAACTCTTTCAGTCTACTCGATTAATCTACGACGCCATTGGTTTTCAGATAACAGACTTGTCATCATCAAGCAAAGACAACGTATGTGTTATTTGCTAATCCTAGATCTGTTGCTTTGGATTTATCACTTTTTTGCAACAAGTTATTGCTTAGTAATAGCGCTACAGTATTGGGTTTGGAAATCGAGAGTAATCTTAAATGAGAAGATCATGTTAATTGTTTATATGGTAAAAAAAGCAGGGATTGTTTTACATTGAGGTCCCTGCGCAAGTCATGTAATCTGAACACCATGAAAACCTTTTATCATGCTAATTTTACATCTGCTGTACGTTATGGTGTAATTCACTGGGGTTGTTCTTCATACGCATACCGTGTTTTTCTCATGCAGAAACGAACTCTTCGTATAATGTTCAATTTAGGATCGTTGGAATCTTGTAAAAGTATTTTTAATGAAAATAACTTCCTAACATTTTATGGAATGTATATATTTGAAGTCTTATGCTTTGTGTATAAATATTATAATTCGGTCAGTAAAAATAACGTTTCTCAGAATTTTACTAGACAAGAACATTATCTTTTTGCGTACAGCAATCTTTCAGAAAAGTCTCGAATACAGAGATTGTCTTCTTTACAATAAACTGTCTACAAGCATAAGATCCATTAATTCATTTTATTTGTTTAAGAAACGCACTAAAAAATACTTACTATAGCGCAATTGTTACACTCTAGACGATTATGTTAACTACTTTGTATCTTGCGTTTTTTGGTTGACCTGTTTCTTCGAATTATGTCCTATGTATGTGCATTGTATGAAATATTACTAAAGCTGACCACGAGTGGTACCTCGCAGTAGCGTAGAGTCGACCAGGCCTCGCGTTCCACTAGAGTTATTCTGCTAATAGAGATGTTTGCTGTCGCAAATAATTTCGCTCATCTTTTAAATAAAAATTAAATAACACGTGCTCAAACACTTACCATTTTAAGAGTCCTCCGTGAAATCACAAAGTGAATAATGTAATCTGTTAAATATCTGCAACATTAGATATGTTTCAACTGTTGTTTCGGCAAAACTAGTACGGCATGAGGAAAAAATGCATTTATATGCAGAGAACGAACGTTCTACATCTAGTGACGTAATATTTGCGTAAGTAAAATAATCTTTCAAATAACTTAACGATTCTGTTGACGCACCTTCACAAATGTGACTTAATGTTCCAATGTCAGAATTTTTCTCAAAAACACTTTCAAATTTTTCTAGAACAGAAACATTTTTTGCGTCTTCAATCGCGCATATCTGTGCGTGAACATGTTGCACTATTTGTACAGATTCTTCTAACGGCACCGCAGGATTTTGTAATTTTTCTATTGCATCTGCTAGCCCGAAGTAATTGTCGTGAATGATTTTTAAATCCATTTTAACCTGACTATCTTGAAATTTCGACTGGCTTTTCTAGATAGCGGCAGCTTTCTTTGTATCGAATTGTAAAACCACGTTCTGTATATTGTCAAAATATTTATGATAACAAAACGCGGCCTGCAACCATGTTCCCCAACGAGTTAGAATAGGTTCTGGTGGCTCTGGTATACGGGGGCACAGTCTGTGAAATTCGCGAATACGTTTCGGTGATTTGACAAATACTGCTTTGGTATGCGCTATTAAAACGTCTACCTCAGGATAACATTTTCTGATACTATCCGCCACAAGATTGAGAGCATGAATTTTACACGTAATGTGTAACAAGTTAACAGAATGCTTTTTAAGAGACCGGCCTACAGAAAGCATGTTTGCAGCACCATCACTCACTAACATCAAGAGTTGGTTTGTTGAAAGTTCAAACTTGTCCAATGTATTTAACACTAGCTTTGAAATTACTTCGGCAGTACACTGTTGTATTCGTTTGGAGACTAATAGAATTGAAGGTGCCGATTGATGAGGTTCCAATTTGCGTGCCATTACATTAAGAACAGAATGTTTCTTCCGATCTGTTGTTTCGTCGACACATAACCACAATTTTTGATCTTTCAACTCCGATTTTATTTTTTGTTCAATATGTTCGCGCGCAGATGGCACAATTCTTCGTAACGATGTTCGACTTGGTAATTTGCACTCCGAATAGTTATTCCAAAAGCAGAGAAATGGTTCCTTGTCTAGTAAATTATACGGTATATTACATGCGATAAACGTAACGCATAAATTAAATATACACTTTTCATTGTCTCGTGCGCAATTTCTTTTTGAGACATGCTTTTCACTATTTACGTGTCGTAGACAATGTTGTCTGCACCAGCACATTAACGGGATTTTACATATTACACATTTAATTTTAGCACCTTCATATATTAAGTCTGGAATTTCTGCAATAAATTTTCGAAGTTTGACCGACCGCGGTCGTTTTGCTGACGAAATCATAATTTTTCTAGGACAGATAAACAATTGCGCAAATGACCGGCAGCGAAAATGTCCGTACTGCTCCGCAGACGAAGTAATACTACCGTTCCTCTCGGTCCGAACTGATTCTACGCCGATGCGCGGTACCGCTCGTGGCCAGCGTTAAATATGACAGAAATAAATGTGCTTACTATTATTATCGTAAAAAGTGTCTTCATTAGAAAAAAAGGGGTTTTTGTTTCCACTCTGGCCAAAACAATTCTAAGTCGCAACGCATAGAAAACTTTATTATAGAAAAATATGTTTTATGCTTTTAAGCTACAAAGAAGAATTATTTGTGTTTATTGGACAATAAACACATACTAGTAGAAGAATCTTACCTTCGAATATGGTAAATGCATAATTTCTTACGGTCAATAAAATGCGATATTTTGGTGGAGGTGCTGATATAAATATTGATTGACCTCTGACATTATCGTATTGTCTCTCTTTTTTTGTTTAAAACTCGCACAAAAACCAATATCTCAAACAATCAAACTCGAATAATGCCCTATCAACTAAAAGCGTCTCTTTAAACAATCGCTGATTCCGTGCCATGTCAAGCATATGATAAATTTTGGCGCTACATACGCGAAATACGTTTTCACAATTCTGCACAGCTTGCGAATAGCGGTTGTAATTAGCTTGCGAGTGTGGAAACTGCTGGAATCACCTGGTTGTTTCCCATATTCATTTGAAAGGCGAATAATTCATCCGACTGACACATTCGAATCCATAGAAATTAATGTTTTGTTTTTACTGGAAGGGGGTTTGCAAATAATGCTGACGTATGATGAATCGGCGTTGCAATAGCCGTCATGTTTTCGTAAATTTAAATAAACGAAAACTGCCATCAGCTAAGCAGATATATGTACGTACGATTTAAAGCTCAAAAGAAAACGTACATTTTTATATGGGTTTCTGCAGGTGTTACGTTCTTTACAGGTAATACAAATGAAATATTGAATTTACAACACGAAACAATACAACAACGAGTTTACAAAATAAAATGGGTAAAGGAAAGAATTTATCAGCATAAAAAATTATACTTAAATGTTAAGAAACCCTAACAGCAGGTAATGAGTAGTGTTGCTCAATTTGCGCCAACAGCCAGTGGCCCGGCGCATAAAAGTTTACACAAAATAAATAGTCAGAAATAAAATATAATACGCGCTCAAACACTTACCGTCTTAAGAGTCTTCCGTGAAATCACAAAGTGAATAATGTCTGTTAAATATCTGCAACATTAGATATGTTTCCACATTCGTTTCGGTAAACCGAGTGCGGCGTGAGGAAAAGTATGTTTATATGCAGAAAACGAACGTTCTACATCTAGTGACGTTATTTTGCGTAATTAAAATAATCTTTGGAACAACTTAACGGTTCTGTTGGCGCTCCTTCACAAATATGTCTTAATGTGCCAAAATCAGAATCCTTCCCTAAAACACTTTCAAACCTTTTTAGAACACAAACATTTTTTGCGTCTTCTACCGCGCATAGCTGTGCGCGAACATGTTGCACTATTTGCACCGAAGGATTTTGTAATTTTTCTATTGCCTCCACTAGTCCAAAGTAATTGTTCTGAATAGTTTTTAAATCCGTTTTAACCTGACTATCTTGAAATTTCGACTGGCTTTCCTTGATAACCGCAGCTTCCTTTGGATCAAATTGTAAAACCACGTTCTTAATATTCTCAAAATATTTATGATAATAAAACGCGGCCTGTAACCATGTTCCCAAACGTGGAAGAATAGGTTCTGGTGGCTCAGGCATACGGGGGCAAACACTGCTTTTGTATGCGCTGTTAAAGCGTCTACCTTAGGATAACATTTTCTAATACTATCTGCTACATGACTCAAAGCATGAATTTTACACGTAATATGTAACAAGTTAGCACAATGTTTTTTAAGAGACCGGCCTACAGGGTGGGAAAACGAATGCAGAAATCAAAGAGAAGTTGGATGCAGTTTATAAGAACCACGCACCTTCGGTGACCACCATCAGACACCGGTCTAATGAATTTAAGCGTGGCTGAACATCCGTCTTTGATGGGGAGCGGCCAGGTTGTCCCATTGAGGTGACTGCAGACGCTACGATGAATAAAGTTCATCACATCGTGTTGGCAGACCGCCGGGTAAAGATTAGAGAGATTGCTAATACGGTAAACATCTCAATTGAAAGCTGTTGGCGAAATGGGTGCACCGCCTGCTGACGATTGATCAAAAATAGAATCGCGTGATAATTTCAAAGCAATAGTTGAAAATGTTTAAGCGTAATACGAGCGAGTTTCTGCGATACATCACTACACGCCAGAAGCCAAACATCGGGCGAACGTGCAGCAAAGAAGGTGAGGACGCTTCCATTAGCCGGAAAAGTTATGACGACGATTTTCTGGGATTCGCAAGGCATTATTTGGAGAAGGGAAGGACCATCACGGGACAGTACTATGCTGATTTATTATCATGATAACGCATCGGCCCAGTCTTCGGCAATTGTGACAGCAAAACTAGTCCAGTTACGGTACGAATTGGTGCCCCATTCACCATATTCGACAGATTTGGCCCCCTATGACTTTCCAAACTTGAAAAAATGGCTTGACGGAAAGCGAGTGGGTCATTGCCGAGGCAGAGGCCTATTTTGCAAAGATCCACAAATGCTATTATTTGGTTGGATTAAAGAAGTTGGAAAGCTGGAAAGTTGGAAGCTGGACTAAGTGTATACAATTAGATTATGTCGAAAAATAAATGTACTGAATGCAAAACAATTGCATTGTCTTCCTTACCACGTGTATTTATCATACCATTCTCGTACATTTAATTTTACATTACGTATTTTCCACTTGCACCTTAGTTGTTAACGTTAAGTTGTCTTAATCAGTCACTGACGGTATCAAAAATATATTTTTAAAACAAGATTCCTCCTTTTCCCATCAATCATTGGTACAAGATGGATGAATTGTCCTAGCAAAAAATCACAAAAATAAAACCGATAGTTTTTAATAAAGAGCTCCCGTTCGATCTTTCTAACGATTTCACTTGAGACCTCTTTTTCTTCCCCCGCCGCAACCATCGCGCTAAATCTCGGTAGATAAGACAGACATCGAGGTCGAGCATTCATAAATAATTGTTTGATGGGCCCGACGACAGAAGTCCGATAGAGCCAAGGCATTTTTCTTTGCACAAAAGAAGAAAGAAACGAGATCAAAGAGCTGTCTACTACAAAAGAATCAATCTATATGAGTTGACCGAAAGAGTATAGATAACTTTTCCTAATTTATTATCGAAATCTTGTAACGGTTTTCTTTCTTATTTACAAAGCGAATTCTACAAACTCCGCAATTTAAGACTTTTATAGATAGGACGAGAAGTTTTTCTCCTAATCTTGTTAGCTGTGCAGAGAAAAGACTTGGGAATTGAGAACATGAAACGTAATATTATTTTTATAGCATGAGTTTCATAATCTCTATCCTTTCAAAGCAGGATTACATACACCAAAACCAAATTCTTGTGATTTAAAAGTCACGTATTTAAACATTTCATTAATTAAGAAAGTAGATAACGACCTTAATAATAACGGTTAATTAGATGTCGGTCATTTTTGGGCATGGACTTATTTCTGTTTTTATTTAGAAAAAATCAACGGTTTACATACTTGCCTTTCAATGACGAAGGTCAAATTCCAGCCGGAAGGCTTGGTTTTTCATTACGGATAGAAATCGAAGTATGCCTTCTTCTCTGATGAGGGAGTCAAACCGTAGACCCCGTGTCAATACTGTGTTTGGCACATTAAAAATCCCCTACCTGCGGTTGGAACGCCTCTGGGTTCGGCAAAATTCTACTAGGAGGTCGGCTAATAAGTTTATTTTATTTTATTTCAAATAAAAATCTCAGGCAAATCATTCACAGATATTGTAAATAATAAATAAAAACCCTACTACCTTGCGGTATACCGGATGTAACTAAAAAAGGTACTGAGTGAATATTTTTGCAAAAAACTGTTTGTCTCCTGTTACATGAATTCGATTCAAAAAAATTTATTAATTTATTGGAAAAGCCAAAGCGTTGTAATTTGAATAAAGAAGTTGATAATTGACTTTATCGAAGGCCTTTGATAAGTCCGTATAAATGACATTTAATTGTGATTTACTTGTATGAAAATATTAATCGATTAGACTCTATTGGCCTTCCACAGAACCCATGCTGACAATCAGTTATTCTATGTCTAATCTGATTATAAATTTTAGAATGCAAAATATGTTCAAAAATGTTCGCAATTGCATCCAGAATGGAAACTGGTCGGTGATTAGTCGTTAATTTAGCATCACCTTTCTATAAAGATTGGTATAACCTTTTCCAATTTCCATTCGTCTGGAATGATACAACATTGCAAAGAAAGATTAAAAATATGTTTCAAATGACAAATGAAGGAGTCAACACAAGTCTTATATATATATATATATATATATATATATATAACTTAGAATGTCATCGATACACAAAGAAGCTTTAGGCTTTAGTTGTCTTATTGCTAAATATATTTCCTCATCACTTACTACATCAACACTAACAGTATCCGTGAAAGTCTGCATGTCACAAGTGGTTTTACAGAAGACGGTTATAATTTTCACTAAAGCAACTAGCAAAACCTTCAGTTGTTAACATAATGTACACCGAAACAGTTCACTAAAACCCTTACCACAACACTTAATTCGTACTGGACGCACGTTTCGATAGCCTGAGCCTAAGACTGAACTTGTTCAGTCTTGCTGCTGATGATGATAGCTTGGCTATCGAAACGTGCGTCCAGTACGAATTAAGTGTTGTGGTAAGGGTTTAAGTGAACTGTTTCAGTGTTCCAGTGCCACAGTTTTAGAGTATCCGTTTAGTATTATAATGTACACCCTTATTCCCACTCTATAACAATAACAATTTATGTAAGCACAATTAATTTTATTTTTTAATTCCGTTCGATAAAGTATATATTTTTTGAGATTAAAAGGATTGTGTTTTCTTTTTCTGTGGTATTTTTTTGTTTCCAATAGATTTCATCCTCATAGTAATCGATTCCTAAAAGTGCGAAGTGGATTCCGTGACGTGACACTTCCCCCAATAATGCAATTACAACAATAAGGATTTTTGGTAAATAAGAATACGGTAACTGCATTATTCGACTGTACAGAATGCAACTAAACAACTTAAAATAAAATAAGACATCGTAGGGGCTTTTCACAGATTTATGTGAAGCCTTTGCCTGGGTATACTATACAGTATTTTATGAAAGAATCTCTTGATTCATTTAGATCCTGTTTAGCAGGTCACCAGTAAACCGTAAAATTATCATCAGTAGCGGGAGAAATTTTTTTGAAAGGTATTTCTGTAACGTGGTTGTGCCTCAAGGAATCATGTTGGGCGTACTCCCATTTATAATTTTGATGATGATGGCAATCAACTTCACAGACGTCAATAATGAGCTAATGTTAAATGCAAACAAAACAAACTATGTCTTATTTAAGTTAAACAATGCGCTCAAAAGATCGAGAACAATGTTATTAAATAGCAAACAAATAGAATTAAATAATACATATAAATTTTTGAAAATATTCATCGATGATAAGCTGACATGGAATAAATATATGTTTGTGGCAAGCTTAGGATCACATGCTATGCCTTAAAGGTCTTTACTGCGACATTAAACTCTAAAGTGGGAAAATACATGTATTATGCACTTGCAGAATGAACAATCCGAGATGGGATCCAATTATGGGGCTTATCCTCGAAGCAAACAAAGTTTTTATCTTACACAAGAGACAATTGCGTAAACTATTAACCCTGAGTACATGTAGCGCGCTGGGAGCTGTGTTTACCGCAGTACTGCCGATTTTTCGGTATATTTTCCAAATTGGACTGATTTTGAAAAATTTCCACCGATCTACCGATTCAACTTTAAAATCTACGTTAGTTTTCCGAAGAAACAAATTTACTACACATTCCTAATACAATTAATAATAATAATAATAATATAATAATATATTTGGTCCTGTTTACATCAAATGTGTAGGATATGTCACATACATAACAGATAAAAAATATAGAATTACATACAGGAATCTGCGCTACCGACATCAAAATATTCCTCAATAGAGTATACGCATTTCTGTAACAGCATAACATAAATGCTTTTATGTTAGGCTTAAATAACTTAACGCTAGAAATAAGTTGAAATCTCTGAGGCAAGGCGTTAAACAGCTTCAGACCCAGAACGCTAGGACAATTTTTAGTCAAATTTATATTATATTTAGGATGATGAAAATCACTATGCCGCGGAAAATTTTGACAGTTTTTGTATACATAACTTAAGAGCTCGTGTACGTCTATTGCCGGCATGGGTAGGATATTCCACATCTTAAAGTAAGGTCTACATGTCTCTCTATTATTGATTCCAGCAATACATCGTACGATACGCTTTTGTGCCAGAAACACGTTTCTACTGGCAGGTGATGATCCCCAAACAAAGAGTTTGGAAAAACTTGGTCCAATTGTCAAAGGACGATAATTAGCGGTATCTGATTTTGAGGATTTTTTATGTAATGGTATAACACGCGACACTTTCAACTTTTCCGGAAATTCCCCCACCTCAAATGATAAATTAATTAAAAATGTTATAGTTTCCGAAGCCTTCTTAATCAACTTGCACGATACCTCATCTGGGCCCGCGGATAATTTGTTTTTCACTCTCTTAAAGAGGCTTCTAACTTCAAATTCGCTAAAAGGCATGGCGCACATACTTTGCGAGATGTTATTGCCATTATTATGAGTTTAATAGTCGTTGCTAGGAATCATTGAAATTACCTTACTATGAACAGACTCAATAAAATATCCGTTGAAAGTTTCAGCAATATCACGAGGATCGTTCACCAGTTTTCCATCATTATTTAGGATTATGTTTTCATAATTTTTTGTCTTGCCTGATAATTCATTCATAATATTCCAAGCTGATTTTATCTGATTTGTTGATGAACTTATTTTGGTTATGAAATGATTACGTTTGGTAGTTTGCAAAAGTTGAATATGTTTGTTTTTTTTGGTTGCAGATACAACTGGATATCGCTTTTGCAAAATATACAAATCTTTGACTTTTTCACTAGAAAGCCTTACCTCAGTTGTAACCCAACCCCGACTACTTTTGTAACTCGTTTGTTGTAATGGAAAGCAAACATCAAAGCACTCCATAAAACTATCATAAAAATACTCAAATGCGTCATTTATGTTGTTACACACATACCAGGATACTTGGTCTAATATTTCTGCAAAGTGTATTACATTGTTGTCATGCATAATTAGGTATTTGTTTAATTAATACTATGGAAATAAATAACATATTATATAGCGTGTTCCCGGATTAACGCATGGATATGTAAGGCAGACAGAAAATTATTGTGTTGAAATTTCATCTTCTGGGGTTCAGCCATGCTTGAATAGTAAGTAATTTGTGCCATAATTTTATTGCCGAAAAATCAAATACATCTTAGAAATTTACAAAAAAGGGACTTTTTCAATTAGTAAAATGCATTTTCTGTGAGAGATTCGATAAAAGCGTTGCTAAAAAACAATGTTCAAGGTAATAAAGTATGCTAGTACTTAGCGTATAAGCATGGCTCAACCCCAAAAAAATGAAAATTCAACTCAATAATTTCCTGTCTGCCTTACCTATACAAGCGTTAATTCAGGGACATATTGTACTACATATATGCCTTTTGTACGTACACACGTACAATACATAATAATAATAATAATAATAATAATAATAATAATAATTTATTTTCTGTCATGACCTATCATAGGCATTAACGTTGTCAATATAAATGTATATATAAAGTGATATATAAATACGTAAATAAATAAAATCTGTGTAGATATAAAAAGTATATAAAAAAGAATAGGACAAAACGCACATGTAAATGTATAACACTTACAGGTAAAGTCAAACACTGTATAAATAAAATAAGTTAAAGTTTATCGTATGGTGTTGAAATACTCGTCGAGTGTGTAAAATTCGCCGTGAAGGAGCAACCTTTTCAATTTCAATTTAAATTGTTTTTCATTTAAAGATTTGTACGTTTCGGGTAGATGATTGTACAACTTCACAGCCAAATAGTTGGTGGAAACTTGCGCCGTCTTTAGCCGATGATATGGTATTACGTAGTTATTCCTGTGACGTGTATTATGCCCATGAAGCATACTGTGCGTTACGTACTTTGATTTATTGGTGTGTACATATAGCGCACACGACATTATGTAACAACACGCCAGAGTAAGTATACCGTTTTTCTTAAACAATGATCTGCAAGATGTTCTGCAGTCTACGTTGCTTAAGATTCTTACTACTTGTTTCTGTTTCAGGAATAGCTTTACGGCCTCAGGTGAATGTCCCCATATTAGAATCCCATACGTAGCTTTACTGTGAAATAAAGCAAAATATGCTGCTCTTGCTGCGTCATATGCTGCTACCGCCATGATCCTTCTAATAGCATATGTTGCAGTGGACAACTTTCTTGAGGTGTCGTCAATATGCACTTTGTAGTCCAGTTTATTAGAAATGTGTAGGCCAAAGAAGCAGATACATTTCTTATCAGGTAATGTTTTAGTAGATAGTAATAGAGTTTGAGTTTTGCTTTTGTTTAAACAGAAACCGTTACTCATGAACCATTCATCTGCTTCCATTAGCGCTAATTCGGACTTTGCTTGCAGATCTCTATGCATATCTCCTCTAGTTAGTAGCGTTGTATCGTCGGCATATAGACATATTTTATCACAATGTATATTGCGTGGGAGATCGTTCGCATATATTAGGAAAAGTATTGGGCCCAAAACAGATCCCTGAGGAACGCCATTACGAACTGGACGCATGTTGGACTCTGTATTTTGCCATACTACTAGCTGTTTCCTTTCCATCAAGTATGACTGAAGTAATTTGAGTGCAGGCCTTCTTATACCGCAGTAATTCAGTTTGGCCAGTAAAATTGGTACATTGACACAATCGAATGCTTTTGAGAGATCGCAACAGGTCAGTATAACATCATCCTTCTCATCAAAAGCTGTTGTTATCGCTTGTATTATTTCATTGACTGCTGTTATCGTTGATCTACCTGATCGATACCCATGCTGTTCTTTACAGTAAACGTTGTTCTTTGTGAAGAAACTTACTACACGATTTTTAATCGCTGTTTCGAATATTTTGGAGAATATAGGTACCAGCGCGATAGGCCGATAGTTGCATAAATCTCTTTCGTCTCCTTTTTTGTATACGGGTACTATCTTTGTCAGTTTTAATTCGTTTGGGTAGATACCTTTTAGCATACACTCGTTGAATGAGTTAGCAAGAGCTTCTGCGATGTCAGTTTTAAGCAGCTTGACTATATTTGATGATAGACCGTAAACATCGAGTGACCTACTTTCTTTAAGGCGAGAGATAATGTCGCTGATCTCCTGTGTGGTTGTCGGATACAGAAAAATTGAGTTCTGCATACGTTTTGAGTTCTGCTCCAAGAGATGAAGTGGGTTCTGGCTAGGACCTGGTAAATTGGCTGACATATCATCACCAACCGAAGCGAAGAAGTCGTTAAAATCATCCGCCCTCAAACCGTGATTCTCTTTGTATTGAGTCTTGGTTTCTAAATTTGTTTCTAGCCTTATTATATCCCAAATAGCTTTATTCTTGTTACTTGAGGACTCTATGATGTTAGTCACTGCTGTGTTTTTCGCTTTTTGAATTTCTCTCCTTTTTTAATTTTTTGTATACTTGTTCTACTTCTTGACTTTTAGTTGCTTTGAATATTGTATATATGGCATCCAGTTTTTGTTTCATGTCGATTACAATACTGGTGGGAGAAAAATTGTGTCTTGGTTTTGCTTTTAGGGTAATTTCTCTTTCAGGAAACACAGTATCCAGCAGCCGTACAAAGAAGTTATGAAACTGGGAATAGGTTTTCTCACCTCCAGTTAATATCAAATCCCATCTGGTCTGATCTAATTTTAACCTTTTATAATTCTTAGCATTCAAGCATCGTGATTTTATTATCTCTACATTTGTTTTATTTTCAGAATATGCAGTGGTGATGGAAATAAACTGTGCTAGGTGATCAGCAATGTGAAGATTTTGTACTGCAGTGATATCCACACATAATGGGTCGTTGGTAAATATATTATCAATACAAATTTTTCATTTGCACCGAACTCCTTTTGCAAAAATTCTTTCATTTTCATTTCAGTGTAATCGTCCTTATACTTGCCCACATATATCCAATGCCTCTGCTGGCTTGCATATGACACATGTTCGTTTTCCTTTGTGCCTACAACTGCTCCCGTGCGATGCTTCGTAAATTTCTTTTTTTGATTACTATTTTCTTCACTGCTTTTCTTACTTTTGGTATATTTTTCGATTTTATGCTCGTTTGGTGGCGTGTCTTCAGACGTTTGATTGATGTTATCTATCGCGTGTATATCTGGTTGTCTACCAGAATTGCTTTGACTCTCCAGTAGTGGCGTTTGCATCGCTGGACTTTTTGAAGTACGATGACGGCTAGCTTCGTACTGTTTATTTGTTTTTATTTGAGTTTCTACTAAATTGTCATTAGTTTGTTTTTTGTAGTGTTAGTGAATAGTGATCGCTTTAGCTCATTAAACCCTGTGTGCATGGTTTTTTCAATTTTATGTAAGTATTCCAGAATCTCCTTGTGATTATTACTATTGGTATCTGTGACTGCTAGTGAATCACAGTCCCTTATTATTTCTTCCTTGTGTATTTGTTGATTTATTTCGAATATTTCTTCTTCAAATTCTTTCATAGATTGATCCATCATTTTAATGTTTAAGTTCAATAATCTCGATCTTAGTTCCGTAATTATTTTGTCCTTTTCGTCACACTTGCATTGTTCATCTTTAGATAGATTCAGCTTCTGTTTTTTATTTTCATCTGTAAGCGCGCGAATCTTCTCCTCATTTTCTCTGATTCTGTTGTTCTTTTCCTGGATATTGAGATTCAATTTCCGTATTTCTGTATCTTTCTCACTTAACGAGGTTATGTTCTTACAACAGTAAACCTTTCCTTCCTCTTCCACATAAGTTCCCTTAACTTTGAGAATACAATTTGGATGGTAATTATACCTACACTTTTCGCAAGTCACGTAGACTTTTATTGAAACTGAACACCTTTTGCACACTAATTTGTCAGAGATATCTTTGCCGGCCATCTTATATCTCTATATGCGTAATTGTACACCGGACATTCAAAACGTTCTAATTTTAGTAAATACATGTTGTACATACAACTATTTGTTTTAATAATAATTTCAATTGTTCGAAATTATTAAATAATGGCACCTAATCTTTGCGGCCAAAGGATAATGATCTGTGATCTGTTGGGGCGGCCAAATTAGATCACACTAATCCCCGGTACCTTTTTTCTTTTAAAATATTGAAATTTTAATGAACACTCTTAGAAAATCATCTATCATTATTCATAAGTAATCATTATACAGTGAGATCCTTAAGTACAGTAGCACAAAAAACGAAGGTATGACAAATGCAGATTATAACAACAATAAACTACAAGAATAATTTACGCTTTTGGAATTGAGATTTGACAGCTTATTATGATTACTTTCTTTAACAACGAGTTAAAGTATAACATATGTGGTATCGTTGGATTCGCCTTTCGATTACTTTTCCAAAAAATGTAAAAATATACAGGCTGTTCTATTTAAAATAAAAAGGGGAATACCGATGGAATATTTAAAATAAGAAAGTTGACGTCACTTTTGGTGAAACCGGAAATGCAATTGAAATGACCTATTTTTTCTAAAAACGCTAATTTCTGTCGTTCAAACGTAAGCATGGAGGGGAAACTTTAGGACGGCACTGTATACAACTTGTAAAACAAATAAAATTTCATGCAACTTCCCCATTATTATCATGCAATTTCAATCTTATTTTACATGTGAAATGAAAGACATATTTTAACACGTATTTTTCGATTGATATGAAAGAATTTTATATACAATAAAAGTAGTATTCCAGAAACACGTTCCATTCAAAAGGAAAAAGAGCTCCTAAGATGCGCCAATCTTACTCTGAAATGAATAGCGAATATTCGAAAAGAGTACACGTCTGGATGTATGAAGATATTTCAAAGAAACCGTTACAAAAAAATTTTTCCCGTTTTGAACCATTGGGGAAAAAAGGGAAGTTTAATTACAAAAAAGGGCTACGCCTTTGGAGAGAAAGGAAAAGCACCCAACAATGCTACCAAATGTACAAAAAGGATACAAATATCAAAAGGAATAATGGGAACAGTATGACAGTAGACTGACGCTGGTAACTGGTAATTATAACAAAAATTTGCGGCCTGTTATATGGTACAGTGATAGTGGGCCAGATAAAAATAGTTTGGAAATGATGCAGTTGTAAAAAAAAAGGGATAAAAAAATATCCGCAGCATACGCTATTATTTTTTTTTCCCGACGTAATAAATTATAATTTTACTTTATCGTATCTACATTCAAAGTACTTTTTATTCATCAGTTCTTTAATAGCTTTGAAAAACTAATCAAAGTAGTTCCATCCCCTATATAGTGTAGCAAAAGAGTGGATAGGACTTCTTGTATGAAAACACTTACAATTTTTGACATGCTTTCAATTCAATCGTTATATATTGGACCGACACATTCCAATAGTTCCAACCAAACAATTACTTTTACAAATACCATTCGACTTTTCATTTGTACAAACTTTTAGATACTTCGTAGATCATCTAAAAAGACGCCATAAATTCTCACCTTTTCAAAACTTATTCAGGTTGGGAGCCCCCGTTGGCTAAAGTTGCACATGTGCGAAGCCTAAAATTAATATAACAGCAAAAAAGGGAAAATATTTTTTAGTAGCCAGCCAGACAACGTAACTAATGCATGAAAATCTCTCGGGTAACGAAAATTGAATACCTCGCGGTCATCAAATTTTTAACAAAAGAAAGGCATACGTCTATTCCACATTAAACAACTTTTAGACAGCGTTTATGGTGATTTATTCCCCAATGTTTTACGCGGGAAAAAAGTGGGCAAAATTTTTAAATTTTGGGAGCAAGAATCCCTAGAAGATGAAGCCCCCCGGTCGGCCAATTAAACTGGGGGGAGTCCCTAAGGGAATTAAAGGGAAATGGTATTCGCTATCAACAGCACATATTACGCGTCCTTGCTGTATAAATTGAGGGACTATATTCGTGCAAAACGTCGAGGAAAATTTACAAAAGGTGTTCGATTATTGAAACAATGATTCTGTTTGATCCTCTACTCAAAAACTAATCGGTGAAATGGCGGTGACCCAATGAACCTCGTCCCAGAAGGAGGCGAAAGTTTTTAAATCAAGGAAAAAGATGATGGCCACAATATTCTGGGATTGTGAGGGTATTTTATTCATTTACTTTAAAGAGCAAACAACTGTCAACAGCACATATTTTCGTCTTTCGCAAAAATTTCATAAAATGCGGGAAAAAGACGAGGAAAAATTTAGGGAAAAAATGATCGATTATTGCAAAGACAATGCACCCGTCCATACCCCGCCGCCATTTCCCGCCCCCATCTACGAATGTGGCTTTCAAGAACTAGATCATCTACCGTATAGTCCGGAAATGACCTCAAGTAATTATTTATTTTCTCATTTAAAGAAACACCTTAGGGGACGCCCTTTTAAGGACGATAATGAGTTGCAAGAAAACTTAGTACAAAAATTTTGAAGGAAAAAATTTAGATTATTTTTACAAGGGTATAGAATTATTAACTGATCGTTGCAATAAATGCATTGAAGTTTGAAGATTATGTTGGAAAATAAAAATTGTTATGTTTTATTAAGTTTATTTTTTCTATATCAGGCCAAGAATTTATGGTGTATATAATGTAATGTTATAAATTGAAATTTAGATTAACAAGATGAAATATTGTTTATGATTTGTATTTTCCGTCGGTTCAGGAGTAGCGACTTAATACTCTTTTGACAGTTCCGTAAATAAATTATGAATAAAAAAAAACTTTCATCTTAATGCTTACCGTGCCACCAACACAAACTGTAAACGTACCTCAAAGCATGTGGATGAACAGCGCTGACCACACGCTAATCATAGCGATTGATTACACTTATCTTTATCAATACATTCTGTCATAATTACCTTGAATCTTTCTGATTTGCTAGACCAATACCTATCACATTTACTATACTAAGTACTATTACGATTTAGGGTTTAGAATAACTTATTTAGTGAAGTACATGATTTCAATAGCCTTACACCCACTGGGTACAAGGGGGTTTTTGATTATGTATATACATGGTTTCAATCGTGTCAAGGAACTGTCTGACTGAGAAAAGCAATTTATCGATTCAATAGCGTTTTGTGCTGATTTGTGACGTAAAAATTAAATTGGTACGGTAGCTGCTAAATAGGAGTCTAACAGCCCTCATAACTAAAGCGTGACAAACGGTTGCACCCGCAGACACGCCTGTACGGGGGGTATGTTTTAGTGGATGCAGAGTTCAGTAATGCGGTAGACATTGAGGAGTTCTGAAGTTCGGTTTTTTTTTATCGGATTCTCATTGTGTGTTTTGGGAAAAAATAGGACGTACGCCTGGTGTACCCTTGCATCGCATGTGAAGAAATATATTTGGCGTTTGCCTGGTTTGGATTTACAGGTTCGCACGTTCGTTGCAAATTTTGCGGTATAGGGTTACTAGGTCGCACGACATTTGAATGTAGAAGTCGTATTAAAAGTAAACGTCATGTATTGAATTTAAGAAACAATATACCGTACTGGAAATTTTTATATGACTTTATTTTCATGTTGAGCATGCGCAACATCCCACTACACCTAGTAGATAATGAAAACTTTCGTCTCTTTTGGGATAAACATGTTCTACCATGGAAGCTACCAACAAAAAGACAATTGCGGTACAATTTACCACATGTGCAAAGTACAGTAAAAGACTGTATAAAAGACGAGTTGAGAAATCAAAAAATCTAGCTCATTGTGGACGAAACTACTGATCCTCAGAAACACAGCGTGATTCATATTGCGACGCGTCCGTTAAAACGTAATGGTCCAGCAGCTTCCTTGTTGTTAGCCAGAAAAAGGATTGAAAGAACTGATGCCGAAGCCGTTGTAAACATAATAAAAAATATGTTAAGAGAATTTTGTATCGTAGGAGCCCAAATCACCATGTTAGTTTCTGATGGAGCCGCAACAATGCTGAAAGCGGGTAGGATGTTAAAACTATGCTTTCCGACTCTTCTTCACAGAACATGCCTCATACACGCATGTCATCTCGTAGCAGAAACAATTCGAAGCAAGTATCCTAGGGTGAATGATTTAATATCATCTACCAAAAAAGTGTTTGTGAAATCTCCCAAACATATCCGCGTATTCAAGCAATTGTATCCGCAAATTCCGCTACAACCTCAACCTGCATTGGCGCGATGGGGAACATGGATCGAGGCAGTATCTTACTATCGCAAATATTATTCCCAAGTGAAAGACGTCATTTTCAAACTTAATTCCTCTAATTCTCAAGCGGTTCGCGAGAGTCAGCAACTTTTTTCCGATTCGAACGTTCAAAAAGAAATAGATGACATTTCCATAAACTATTCTGTAGTGACACAAACTATTTCGCAGTTAGAAAATACTCACTTATCTATACAAGACTCGTTAAATAACATCAACAATTTAGCAGCCGCTTTATAAAGCTTGACGGATCCTATAGGACTAGATATCGCGCAAACATTTCGTGCAGTTTTAAATAAAAATCCGGATTTAGAAAAGATTCGATCTATATCTGGAATTCAAGAGTGCACACGAGAGAAACAGGAGTATTTGAATTTCGCAAATCTTACTTCATTGGATGCTGAACGATCATTTGTAAAGTATACGAGAACGTTCTCAGACCGTTCAGACCGTCGTCGAGGCCTACCCGAATCGACAATGGAAGCATTGCTTATGTTGCGGTACTACGCGGCGTACCATGGCTGTCGCACATTATCGCAGTGGTCATCGATACGTCAATCTATTATTTGTTTATTAATACTGTGTCTAGTTTTGCGCGGTACGCCCCGGACGGTTCCACTAATTTCTCGAACATCATAAATAGTACACGCACACCGATCAACCGATAATAACCGGACATCCACTCGATTCCTTGTATGTACATGGTAAACACAGCTCCTTTCACGGCGCCTCTGCGAGTGCAACCGTTTGTCACGCTTTACTCATAACATCTTTACGGCACAAACAAGTATAGTTTATTTCAAATTATAAGAATATAACTGTAGACTTACAAGGCCTTTAATACTTTTATTGCACCTTCTGTGACGGTAATAACCTGGCAATGCATATTGAATCTAGGGGCCGTATTGACTATAAATTACGGCCCTATAAGATAATTATATGTTTACGTATATATATTTTACAAACAGTATAAATTTACATAGTAAGTAATTCGATGTGACAAGTAATTAAAGAATTTCTCGAACATCTCGAAAATGGAATGAGCACAAAATAACATTTTTACCGCACAAATCAGTACAAAACGTGAGCATTTTTAAATTAAAAAAAAAAAACGCAAATGCAACGAATTCTCTTCATTGAATGTAGAATGGTTTAACAAATGTATATATTTCTCTGCATGTACAAGTTTTATTCGATTAAGTATCTTTCAAAATGTTCATCAATTCATCGAAATATTTCTTATTCCAAAAGATAACGATTTTGTTGGAACGAATTGTTGGAAATTTTCACTCATATTATTTCAAATTTTTTTAATGAGACACCTGTACATTTTTCTAAAATCCCAAAGCTACCACCATTGTGATAAAAAAAAAATGATTTCTATTTGGCAGTCAAAAACGGCGGATAGAGAAGCATTAAATTAGGTAATTTGGAAATTATTAATATTTATTTATTTTAATTTTAACTTGAAGATTATTAATTTTAGAAAAAATATACTTGTGTTTAATTTTGACAGATAATTATCCGATCACAAGAATGGTAAAATTGGAAGCTGTATACTAACAAATAGAAAAAAATTTCAATTATTACTTATTTGCAATAAAGCAGAAAGATATCTAATTGTTTAATTAAGTCTTTTACTGAAATTGTTAATCAAACTTTATATTATACACTCAATAATCTTCAATCAACGATTAAACCAGTAACAATTTGAAATGTTTTGATGCCAACATTGCCTCGCAATATATACTTCCGCGTCAGTGGTTAATACCATTAAACAAGTGAATATTCAATACTTCCTGGGCGACATTTCAAGTGAATATGTGTATATATATATATATATATATATATATATATATGTATGTACTACTCTTATTCATTACATGAGCACCTACCTGAAAACGAATCCCAGAGAACATAAAAGTCAAGCAAATGCAAGCAAATGCGAGGAGGCAAACATCAAACGACGCTCGTTAAAGGGTAAAATCTAAAAGCAATGCATTATTCTAGCACGGCATCACTAAAAGGATAGGCAAAGAAAATGTTGAAATAAAGAAAACAAGAAGCAGAACGAGGGGTAAGAGAGTATAGAACTTTGGATATCGCACTCACCAAAGTTTGTGCAGCCGCTTGGTGCTGTAAACAACGAAGCAACATTTAGTAACATCAAGACAACAGATAACATCAACGTTAGCATACAGAAAGATGCAGATAGGTATAGATTACAGAAAGGAGTGAAAGTTGAGGAAATTGTATTTTGGTGGATGGTACGGTACAAGTAAATCGAATGTCTTCAAAACCTATGTGCTAATAAAGTGCATTTCATATTATTAAACTAAGTGACAAAATCCAAAACACCAAAGTTTAAGAAACATGTCTTGTTTAGAATAATCTGTCTTCATAATTTTTCAATAATCACAAAAAATTCTTACGCTAATTTCAACAAATACTATTAGTACATTAGTAGCAATAGTAATTAGATATAATTAGTAATTTGACAGCAATAAATTATACATTAAACATATAATACGTAATAGTTAGTCATTTCCACGGCTGACAGTGGTGGTGACGTAAATGGGAGGTCAAGGACAAGACATCGATTCTCTCGTGTATTTCCGTTGCATATCGTGCGCATTGTACTTGATAAAAAAATGCACGAGGAAATCGAAGCGTTGTCTTTAGCTTCCCATTTACGGCACCACCAGCTACTGGTCATTTCCCTTGAAATGCTATAATAGTACATACGTACCGTTATAGAATCTTAGAATATTTATACTTTAATCTTCATTACATAGTTTAAACTTTCGATTCATTTTACAGTTTAGCACTTGTTCTTTTGATTAGTGATGACTAGAATCCGGATTTTTTGGCACCACAAATATGAAAAAAAGACACAATACATGTTGAAAAAGGCACATTAAACGATTTGAAAAAGGCAACGTACAAAAAAAAGGCAATCAAAAGAAAAAAAGGTAAATAAGTTTTTGATTTCTTAGATATTACTTTAATATGATATAGTGCAGTGGTTCTCAAAGTGCGGGTCGCGACCCCCCGGGGGGTCGCGTTAAATAACTGAGGGGGTCGCAGAGACGATTTCCAAAATAAAAGAAAACACCTTACTAAGACATTTATTTCCATCTTTCGAAACGTAAACGAAAACATATAAAAAAATAATGCTTCAACACTTAACTAATCTAAGTATTATCGTATATTCAGGAACATAAACTTGACTATTCGTGCACCTTGTGGAACATAAACGAAAACATTAACACTTTTATACATAAAAAGATTACAAAGTAAAAGAATCTTAATGCGACGTATGTGCCCGTTTTTCAAAAACTAGCACCTCAAATCTGGGCTCTGTATTTGATACACACACAATGATATTATTTTCAAGTTCGAGACGATTTCTCACTTTTGTTTTGATGACGAGAAACTCAACTCGCATAAATATGATGTTGCAAATGGAACCAAACACCTTACAGCTTCGTTTGCGGGCTGGGGGCATTCTTGCATTCTTTTGGTCCAAAACTGGTCTGGGTTCTGCGAAAAAAATTCTAGTTTTAACATTCCATCACTTGATACTTCAATAAGTTGTTCCTTCATGTTTGTTGCAATCTCATCGTGCTGAAAAGAATTGTCTAAAAGCGGATTCAGTATCGATCTGTAATTATCATAACTGTTTTGAATTTCTTTAGGGAAATAGGCGCAGAGCTGTTGCTTCAAGTTGTGCAAACTGATTTGCATGTCTGAAAGACATGCTCAGAATTTATCGCACTATACTTAGTTAAATCTTCCATGAGTCCTTGAATGCATTGGAATGAATTAAACTTCTTTTTCCCAATTGAAGTCGACCATAAATCAAGTTCTTTTATAAATCCGTTAATTTTATCCGTGGCTGTTATAATATTAACATCGCAGCCTTGCAAGCTTGCAAGCTATTATTCAAAATATTTAAGTGTTCGAAGATATCAGCAAGGAAAGCCAGTCTAAGAAGCCAAAGATTGGAAAATAGGTTCTCGTATTCCGATGTTCCACCATGCAAGTACATCAAAAGTTCTGATTTTAACTGGAAATTTCTTTTCAATGCGTTACCCCTCGAAAGCCATCTTACTTCTGTGTGATAAAGAAGATTTACATATGAGGAACCAATGTTTTCACAAATTTTCCTAAAAATACGAGTCTTTAATAACACTTTTCATAACACAATCCATTTCAAGAAGTAAAGATTTTGACGCAAGAACTTCTCGATATAAAAGACAGTGTACCCATGTAGCATTTGGCATTACTTCTTATAATTTGACAATAAGACCAGATCGATATCCTGTCATAGCCTTGGCGCCATCGATGCATATAGCAACGCATTTCGACCAATCAATATTGTACTTATCAGTACTTTGCACAAAAATGTCAAATAAACATTTTCCGATCGTATTGGTCTCTAATGGTGTACAAAATAAAATATCTTCTGTAATACCATTTTTCGTATCGTCTCTTACGAATGCTACAAACTGGGCACACTTAGAAATATTTATAGATTCGTCCATCTATACGAGAAGTACGAGCACTTCTTAATATTTTCAACAATTTGTGTTCGAATATCTTCTGCCATGTCACTTATTCTTCTTTGGATAGCGGTATTGTTTTTAACTTTGCAACCACTTTTTCACCAACCATTATTTGCACCATTTCAACAGCTGCTGGTAAGATCAGGTCTTCAGCAATTGTATGTGGCTTACTGGATTTTACAATGCCAAATACAACTCGATAACTTGCTAGTAATGCTTTTTCATTATGAGTGGTTGTTGATGTAAAAGTGGCTTGCTCCTTGTGCAGGGAGTTTAGCTTTCTTTCAAAAAAATTCCACGGGCTTCTCTTTTTTGTCTGAATGTTTGCTATTTAAATGTCGAAGTAGCTTTGATGGCTTCATACTTTCTTTTGACAAGACTACTCCACATACAACAACACTGTGGTTTATTGGAAATAACAATAAAACCATATTTAAGATATTCATCGTTGTACAATCTATTTTTCTTTTTACATTTGTCACTTCCAGACGTCGATGGTTGTAATGATCTTTTTAAAAATTTATCCATATTTAATAAACCAATAAATTTCAAATTAACCGATATTGCACTCAGTAGCTAACAACACAGCACACAAGTTGGAAATGATGCCTCGTCGCGCTTCGCTGCTTACATAAAACCAATCTGAAACTTCCAGAAAGCTCCAGTGCCATTTAGCACTCTCTCAAATATGGTGGAAACTTCCGTAAAACGCGAAGAACAAAGAAGAAATTGTGCTATTTGGTGATAGATGGCGCAGGTAGCAAACAGTCGCTAGAAATATTGGTAAACATTAAATTTAAATCTTTCTTTTTTTACATTGGTTGATCTTTTTAACATTGAGTTTCAAATGTGATTATATATTCAAATATACTGGGTGTCTCCAAAATGTTGGGACATAGCTTAACTACAGACTCCTGGGATTAAAATAAGAAGATTTAACCCAACTTACCTATATCCAAAGTCGCCTCGTTAAGTTGGTACAAGACGTGAAAGTTGTTTGAAAAAAAAAAATAAATTTTGCGTATAAAAATAGGAGGCTTTGATCGATTGTTATAATTTTTGGTATGGAGTGTTTTGTGACTATAAGTCACGTTTCGAAATGGTTTTGGTCTTCATCGGTAGATTGTAAGTGTATTAAATTAAAATGTCGCAATACAAATTTGGTGATAACTTTCTAGTGCTTAGGCTGAGAACTTTCAATTGTTTGTTACAAAAAGATATTTTCTTTAGGAACATTTTTTGTATCTTTGTAATTTTTGATAACTATTACGGTTTCTCCTTATTTTAATCCCAGGAGTCTATAGTTAAGCTATGTCCCAACATTTTGGAGACACCCTGTATGTCAAAACATAAAAACAGAAAGATTTTTATATTTTTAAACTTGGTGCTTTACGACTAGGAGAAAAATGCCAGTAACAGTGGCGTAACTCCTACCAGTCGCCGTTTTATTATGAGGGGGTCTCGAACAAAATTCTTACCCAACTACATACTTCACCCATTCAACACACGTAAGCAATTTGACAACTTCATCTCTACCGGTATTTAATTTTCCCCCAGACCGAATAAACTTTTAACTAACACTAGCACTATTATTGAGGTGGAACGAAAACGTTTATTTTCCACCTGCTGGGGCTAATACGCGTTCGCTAACCGTAAGCGAAATAACCTATTAAGTGAAATCTGCGATTCAGTACATTTTTAATGATCTTCATTATGAACTAACGAGACGGAGCGTTCGGCCAACGGACCAAAACGCTCAGCAGCGGATAGCCCTTTTACGGAATTTCGGTTTAGGCAGACGGTGGTAAGCACTTGGTCATTTCTGCCACGTGGAATGAAGATAAATGCTTATCCAGTCTGAGGTAGGATAAATTCTGCTTGACGTTATAATACTGCAAAATTAATTAGAAGTTGTTTTAGTCCTTTCTGCGAGATCGCATCTGGAAACTTGCTGTATTATATAGTACCGCTTATAAAAGTTTTGACACTTAATCAAAATTTTAACTTTTAGCTCCAGATGAAGATAAAGACCATTAATTGTCGTGGCATTAATTGCTAAATATAATTTGAAAGTTCCACAACACTTCAAAGCAAATTTACGAAGGAAAATCCACGACAACCATTAAACTGGAGCTGTTTATAATTCTATTAGAAAGTTTAGTTGATGTCTGACATATTTCCATAATTTGTTTTATTTTAATAATGCAACAGTTGGTAGTTAGAAGGGTGAGCCAACGTTATTATTAAATGAGGTATTAATCGCACCATTAAACTCAATTATTTAAATTCTAGAATGGATAGAAATAATTCAAATGCTATTGTACGAGGGTAAGACAAATATTATCTACACTTCCGCCATAACAAGCTGCGAAGGTTATTGTAGTGGCGGCCGCTTGCGCATGCGTTAAGTTGGCGCCTCTGTGGTCATGCGTGCGGAATTTAATCACGATCGCGTCATTTGTCTGCTAGCTACAACAGCATAAGCATGTCAGCTCCGCTATTAGTTTGCACCAAAGAGGAACAACGAGCAGTGATCCGATTTTTGTGGTCAGAGGGTGTGAAAGGTGCTGAAATTCACCGGAGACTTTTGTCACGATACGGGGACAGTGCTTTATCTCGTAAAAGCGTTTTTTTGTGGATCGAAATGTTTCAAAGTGGCCGCACGAGGGTAACACAAAAAGAGGAAGCTGGACGGCCGTCAACCTCAACCACCGACGACAACATTCGGCAAGCTCGAGAGATGGTTACAGCAAATAGGTGAGTTACCATAGGCGAGGCTGCATCTTCTTTAAACATCATTCACGGTTCTGCCTATCAAATTATCCACGTTGAACTCAAATTTCGTAAGGTGTGTGGGCGATGGGTACCACGAATGCTTACCGCAGAAAACAAAACCAAACGTTTGGACATCTGCCAACGCTTACTGAATCGCTTCAACGCCGAAGGCGACACATTTTTAAGCAGAATAGCGACCGTTGATGAAACGTGGGTTCATCACTATCAGCCCGAATCGAAACGCCAGAGTATGGAATGGAAACACCCAGGATCCCCTAGCACGAAAAAATTCAAGACCTCGCCATCGGCTGGGAAGGTGATGCTAACCGTGTTTTGGGACGAAAAAAGTCCTATACTGGACGACTACTTGGACAGAGGAACTACCATAAATAGTACAGGGTACAGTGATTTGTTGGCGAATAAGCTGAAACCAGCAATTCGAAACAAACGCCTACTCTCAAAGAAAGTTTTGTTATTGCAAGACAACGCCCGTCCGCCCACGGCCCATAACACCATAGAAACTATCAACAGGTTAGGCTTTGTTACCCTAGAACACCCTCCCTACAGCCCTGATATCGCTCCCTCAGACTTTCATCTCTTTGGACCGCCCAAGGAAGCTTTGAGAGGTCGTCGATTTGCCTCAGACACAGACGTTCGGGATGCGGTGCAAAAGTGGCTTCACGACCAACCGAAAACCTTCTACCGGGAAGGCATACGGAAGCTTGTGGCTCGCTGGACCAAGTGCATTGCTAAAGGTGAAACCTATATCGAAAAATAATGTATCTGTACACCTATCTGCGTTTAATACAGTTGTAGAACTAAAAGTTACCCTCGTATTTTAATTCCCAAGGTTTGTTCTGGAATCAAGATGTCGGAGGAGTCCAAAATTCCAAATTTTCATTTATCAATTACATATATAAGTTCAAACCCTAAGCAATATAAAACTATATAATTTATTTACTCATTCTTTAAGCTTCAATTGAAATTCCCCTCCGCCCCAAAGGCATAAATGATTGTCAGAAATCTATATGCGACTTTGCATGTTCAGTACATTTACCAATAAATTACAGAATCGAGGTGCTTCCTCTCGAATCAATAACTTCTGCGGTCTCGTTCATATTAAGTCGATATGGAAATTTATATTAATAGATGTTACATGAACAAACATCGCGTGTTAGATAACCGGTCGTATTAATAGAAATTATGTATCATTCTTCGTTATAATTTAAACGGTAATCGGAACAAACGATGTTAGTTCTGGTTACATGCGAAACTTCGAAATTAATCTTTGTGAAATGGTCACTTGTACAATTGAAAATTATATACTACATACAGTCACTCACAGTCGTATTCGTACAGCATGCATATAGAACAGAAGTAGAACAAAACATGTCTTATTTGATAACAATATTAAATAATCACTATCTTATAAGTAGAGCCCGGTAACTGAAGAGCAACCGCAACGGCGGTGTGACTGTGCTTAGGTGACCGGGGAGAGCTGGTCGATTATGACACGACACGACAAATCATCATCACTCAGTTCAGTTTAGCATTGGATAGCGGATAGGGCGTGTCGATTTTATTGATGCAGATGTAGTTATTAATTGTAGTAATTTAGTGAACATGTCGAAGGCAAAAAAACGACCCCTTCAAGACAGTATATAAGTTTATTTTTGACTTTCCCGATTTGTTTTACAACGGGAGTAAGATAGTTTGCAAAGTGTGCAAAATACATTTGATGTCAAATAAGAAGTGGAACTGTACAAGACACAGTAAATTCTGCACAGCATAGAAAACGAAAATTGGACATGCCACCGAGAAGTACATTTTTTAATGTAATTCTTATGTTGATAAACTGTAATTTGCCACTAGGCTTACGCGATAAACAACCGTTTAAGGGCTTTTGGGACAAATACAATCCCGAGTTGCGGTTGCCAACGGAGAAAACGGCACGTAAGCATCTTGCATTTGTACGCGATGATGCGGAAAAGAAAATGAAACGCATATTAAAAAAACAGTTTCTTTGGTTATGTGTTGACGAGACAACAGACTGTAAAAAAAATCAATTGTAAATATTATGGAACGCATACTAGACCCTACTAAACCTACATTACCACTGTTACTAGCTAGCCGAAGATTACAAGAGTGTACTGCTGCAGCAATTACGAAGGTTGTACTTAGTACGTTGGAAAAATTTCAAATTTCAAAAGATAAAGTGTTGATGTTTGATGTTTATGAGCGATGGCGCAGCGATAATGCGTTCGGTAAGCCGTTCTCTTCATGAGCATGGTTGCAAGTGTTTACATGTTACGTGTAAAGTGCATGCTCTACATCTTGTGGCAGAAACCATTCGACAATGCTCTCCCGACGTAGATGCATTAATAGCAAGCACAAAAAAAGTTTTTTTGAAATCTCCTAAACGCCTACGATCATTTCACACAGAGTGTTCTGGCTCCGGTGGTTGACGAATCAACCACCGGAGCCAATTTTTACACGTTGGGGAACATGGTTGCAGGCAGCTTTTTATTATGCTGAACATTTCAAAATAGTAAAAGCTGTTGTTGCACAATTCAATCCTGCCGAAGCTGCAGCTATTAAGGAGAGCCAGTCGAAATTTCAAGATATTTCCGTTGAAACAGATTTTTAAAATATTCGTAGCTACTATAAAGGATTAGCTGACGCAATAGACCAATTACAAAATAGATCGTTATCATTATTGGAGTCACTGCAAATTATGGACGGAGTGCATACACAGCTACTGACTATACATGACGCAAAATATAATCGCGTTTTAGAAAAGTTCGAGAGTGTGCTACAGGAAGATCCCGATTTTAGCACACTAAAACAAATTTGTGATGGTGTATCGAATAATCCGCTGACTAAGTACAAAGTTAGTTTTAATCATGCATGTATAACATCGGTAGATGTTGAACGCTTTTTTTCAAAATACAAACTCATTTTCTCACCACGGCGAACATCGCTCACCGAGACAACTGTGGAAACACATCTAATGGTATCAACTTTTTGCCACTCTTATCCATATGATGTTAATACTGATAATGGTGCTTCTAGTTTTACTGTTCCGTAGCCAAGGCTGCTTAAAAGGGTGAGTGTTTCACTACTTTTCACATATTATAATTATGTATTAGTTCTGTTATATTTTTTCTATTTTCTTACTATTGTTTTTGTATACAAGACAGGTACGGCTATGGCACGGCTCCCTGGTACCGGGCTCTAGTTACCCCCCATTGAACATCTGTGGGATCAGCTAGATACGAGAGCGAAACGTCGTCAACCACGAAACGTTACGCAGCTCTACAGGGAGTATTTACAGAATGCTTGGAACGAAATTGAGTCGGGTTATTTGCAAAATTAATTATTAGAATGCCAAAAATTTGTAGAGCAGTAATCAGAGCAAAAGATGGTCACATCGATGAAAAAGTTATAAATATTACAAATTTTAATAAAACTTATTTTGTGTTAAATTTGTCAGTGACTTAACTGTTTTTGTATTAAAAAGCCAAAAAAATTAACAAATACATATAAAATCTTAAATTGTGTAACTGATCCAAACATTGTGAGGGTAGTGTTTAATAAGTTTCTTACAAAAAATGCTCGAAATGTTCATCTGCATTATCGAAAGAGACTTCAACATTTCGTTTGAGGTTTTAAAAACATTTTGTATCATCTCAACATTATTATTTTGTATTTCGTTTTCGATAGCTGCCGGTAGTTCATGATTATTATGAAGTCGTATACGATAAATTCTATTCTTCTAAATAAATAAAAATCTAAATCGGGTGATCTTGATGGCAATTTTCCTCTACTAATTACTCTTTGAGGAAAGTGTTCTCCCCAATATCACATTCATATTCGTACAGTAACAATAATCTGGATTCCGTAGGTGATTCCACCAATGTTTGCGTTATATTCGAAGAAATATTTTCCCATTCTATCTTCAATTTTTGTTTTAATGTTTGCTTACTTGAAATTTGGTGTACTTTTATTTTATTTTTAAGTTCTGCCCACAAGTTCTCTATTGGGTTAATGTTCGGTGATTGGGAAGGAGTATCCAACACTTTAGGGCAATTATATAATAGCCATTCCCGAGTTAAATGCGCTTTATATTTAGGATCATTGTCTTGATAGAAGACAAAAGAATCCTTTAATCCTAGTTTTTCCGCACTGACCTTCAAATGTATTTTCAAAATGTTTATGTACATATTCTTGTCCATTATTCCGTCGATGAAATGAAGATGTCCAACTCCAGCCGCAGAAAAACATCCCCGTACCATGACTTTTATTGTGTCGAATTCAGTGCTAGTAAAACAAAATCCCTATGCAACAATATTTAATGCAAAAAAGACTCATATTACCTATTTTATTCAAAAGCAATGATATTCAAATAAAACTATATGTTGTATTGCTGAGCGCTTGAATATTATGCCACAAGAATGTAGGCTTTTATCGTAAAAAATTATAGCCGCTAATGAAGCCATGAAAAGAAATATTATGCATAAACCTTCTTATCGCAATCGTAAACGATAGCGTAACCTTAAAAAGAAAAGGGATCTCGCATAGGTTAATAATATGAGGTCGTTCGTAACGCAAATGCTATTCAAAAGGTTATGGGAAAAGCGGCTAAAAAGGAAACACTGTGGAATATTGTCGCGCCGGATTAATCCGTACATTCCAGCGACAAAGCAGGCTTTCTGTGTTGATACATTTTTCTTTTGTTACCTGTAATAAATTCCGAAGAGCTATTCGCAAATTTTACACCTGACCTATCGACACCCGACGATATTTTCTATAGTGTCATAAATTTTACCGTCGCGCTCAAGCTGAATTGCTTCCACATATACCTAGTTGCGCTATATAATAAAGTAGAACCGCAAAGAGGTTTTCACGTAGTAGCAATAACGAATAAAGTGATGTTTGTTAGTTCATTTCAGTGGTTGCAGATTTTATGAATAACAGAAATAGAGAGAACCGTCGCACTTTGGAAAAATATTTTCCTAACAATAATAATAGTTTTTATTGCCAGGATACAAATCTGGAGAATAACGGGGTGAAATAGTGGGAAATATTGTAATGAAACTCCTTTTTAATTCGTTAGAGCTTTCGTTGTTTATTTGACAGCTTCTTCAGTAATGTTCACTACAGAAGTGTAAACATAAAATTAAAATTAAACAACCATTATTGAAACAGTATCAAAAACAAAAACAACTTACATTGAAGTTAAGGAAGCCAACGAAACCACAAGAAGCATCTGAAATTTTTAAGATACGATTCCTTAGGGATACGATCACATTTATCTTTTGATGAGTGTGATTGGAATGGTAGTTGATGTAACGGCCTGAAACCGAAGGCTTTCTGTACCAATCGGTATTCTTTGATTATTATTACGAATACATAACGTATCTAAGAATAGAACCGAGTGATTCTTTTCCTTTTCGACAGTGAATTGAAGGGACGTATTCAAAACTGAATCGATGCAATCCTGTGGAAGTGACGTGATTATGTCATCGACATACTTGTATAAAAATGTCAAACAAAACGGTAGACCGGAAACGCAGAATTCCAACAGATCATCCATTATAATTAGGGCAGCTATTGGACTAATTGGACTACCCGTCTCGGTGTTTAAAGAATTTGTTATTAAAAATAAAGGTAGAAGAGTTGAACCAAAATTTAATTAAATCAATAAAGTCCTTCTTACTGACACTAGTAACTTTTGGATACAAGGCCAATGTCTTTCCAGTATATCCACCAAAAGAGCAATGGGTTATACACTAAAAAACTGAGGAGTCTTACACGAAAAAAAAAAATAAGGAAAACGGTTAAAGAAAAAGTCCAATTAGTAAAAAGTAGGGACTGGGAAGAATTTGGAGAAAAGAAAGTAACAGTAAAACTAATCAAAAACTCTTCTATAGGATATTAAAAAACATGAGAAATTACAAAGCGAAAAGCGTCAAGCAAATAAAAGATAAGGACGGAAAAGTACTAAAAGAAACATCAGAAATAGCTAAAAGATGGGGCGAATACTTCAAGGAGGTACTAGAGGCAAGGGAATATGAATAAAATAAGAAAGATACCAGAATAAGACCTAAAATTCCAACTACAAGAAGTGCAGGAAGCAATAAGAACACAAAAGAATGGAAAATCGCCAGATCTAGATAACATTACAGCTGAAATGCTAAAGTACATGGGCACAGAAGGAACTCAATTACTGCATCAAATAATAGAAATAGCGTGGGAAACCCAGGAAATACCGGAGGACTGGAAGACATCAGTAATAATACCCCTATATAAAAAAGGAGATGCAAGAGAGTGCAGTAACTATAGAGGAATATCCCTCCTCTGTAGTGCATGCGAAATACATGAAAAAATATTAGAAAAAAGGTTAAGAATGATTACAGAAGCTAAGCTACATGAAAGTCAAAGTGGATTCCGCCCTGGCTATAGTGTCCAAGATCATATCTTCACTATAAGAAACCTTACAGACAAATTCCTTAAATACAATAAAGAATCATCAGGATCAAACGAAAAAAAGTGGAACAAGTGAACAGTATTAAGTACTTAGGAACTTTAATAGATGAAAAAGGAAATTACGAAACAGAGATTAATAGCAGAATAACTTCGACGAGCGAACTTTACCATAGTATGAAAAACGGTTTTATTGGAAAAAGTATAGTCTATAAAAGAATCTCCCTACTCTGCCTTATGTATGTGAATCATGGGTAACAACAGAAAAAATACAACAAAAAATACAAACAGCAGAAATGAAATATCTAAGAAGAACAGCAAATGTCACGTTACTAAATAAAATAGGAAGTGAAGGAATAAGAAACAATTTGGAAATCGAAAGTGCAAGAAAACATATACAGAAGGCACAGTTGAGATGGTGAGGACACCTAAACAGATTACCCAAAGATAGACAAGTCGGAAAAGTGTGGGAAGCAAAGAAATCTGGTAAGAGACGAAGAGGGAGACAGAGGAAAGAATGGAATGGTGAAATAGTGTATAACGAAACCACATCCGCCGATGTGAGCACAAAATTCGGAGGAAGTGTGATGCCCCGGGTGAAGGAATCCACTATGTTATAAGTTGTCCTGTTGAGGAACGCATTTGAGAGGATACCAACCAGAAACTGCGAAAGATCGTAAGTAGACGAGCCGATGAACGAAACGATAGGTCTAAATGGTACATCCGTTTTATGAATTTTTGGAAGACCATAGAATCTGGGACTATTGCCATGATGACCGGTGAGTTTTCTTTTTTCTACTTCATCAATAGTGCCTTTATTAAAAAAGTCTTTTATTACTTTGTTAATTTTTATTTCAATAGAATTAGTACAATCTTTATCTAGTAAAAGATAAGTAGACGTATCCGCTAATAAAGAATTTATTTTACTATCATAATGAGATTTCACCCCGTTATTCTTCAGATTTGTATCCTAACGTTGTACAGCAGTATTCCCATTAAACGATTTCCCAATTACAAAACAACAATGCAGTGAAGTCCTAAAGTATTTCCTTCCCCAATACATACTTTTAATGTTATCGGCAGTTCAATTGCATTTCCGGTGTCAAGTGATGCCAACATTCTTGTACTAAACGGAATGCACCATATATTTCCACGTTTTTAGAAAGGTAATGGACAGGCGACAGGAGAAAATTTCAAAGACATTTCAAAGATTTTATAACAATTTTACTTCGCTACGTATTTAACTTTAGGTGTACGTAAACTATGTTACAACGGCCAATTACTTATATTAAGAATCGCTCTCTTCAAATTTTCCAACCCAACATAACCCAAAAAATACGAGCCCGGAGAGTGAGCTGGCCGGGGCATGTCTACCAGATGCCTGCAAATAGACACATAAAAAGAAGTTCTAACTGGAGGAGAAGGAGGAAAACTGAGAAGAGGAAGACCTAGAAAGAAACGGTTAGAAGATGTTAAAACCGATATAAGAAAACTAGAGATACCGAACTGGGATCAAAAATGGGCAGAAATTGTGAGGAAAATCGAAGCCATGGACCTTCAGGCCATCTTGTAATTAAATCTTACTTGGTAAAAAGAACTAACTATGTATTTTATAATGGATTTAATTCGTTTGAATTTGTATCTAGCAGCGGTATCTCACAAGGATCCAATCTTGGTCCATTGATGTTCATTCTATACATAAACGACCTCTTAACATCCTTATCTTGCCATGTCCTCGCTTATGCCGACGATGTTAAACTGTTTTGTAATACTGTCTTCAGACGAGCATTAATATACTGACCGAGTGGTCAAAATCCAATACACTGACATTAAATTCTAGTAAATGTAATTTTATGTGCTTCACGAGAAAAACAAATCCATATATCTCCACTTATCAAATCAACGATATTTCCATCGACAAGATTACCAATCTTAAAGATCTAGGTGTCACTTTTGATCCAACTTTATCGTTTAACATACATATTGAACAAATTTGTTCATCTGCCTCTAAAATGATGGGTTTTCTTATGAGAACGTCCAAATACTTCAATGACGCACTAGTGCTAAAATCCCTTTATTTTGCATTTGTACTCTCGAAATTGGAGTATGCCTCTATTGTTTGGTATCCTTTCTATATGTCCCATCAAGCTCCAATTGAACGTGTTCAGCGTCGATTCCTCAAATTCTTGTCGTTCAAAGTTAATGGCGAATATCCGCCTTGGCATACTTCTTACAACACCCTTCTCGAATCGCATCAATTTCGTTCATTGTCATCCCGTCGTGATTACCATAGCGCCCGATTTTTACACAAATTATTAAATGATAGGATCGACTGTATGCAGCTGGTCTCCCACATAGGATTCAACGTACCTCGAATAGCATCTCGTTATGCTCCAACCTTTACTATGCCGACACCGAGGACCAATCTTCGTTTGCGGTCGCCAATCTATCACATGATCAGGAACGCTGAGAAGATATTTAGTGATATTTTCACCGGAGAGTTGGCGCCATGATACACGAAAAATAATAGTTTTTTGTATAGTTATGTCATGTTTTTAAATCAATATGTATTGTGTTCACAATGTGTATATTCGTCCTGTAATTGGGTTTACCTGTTGGACAATAAACATTATTATTATTATTATTATTATTATTATTATTATTATTATCTTGTAAACGCTCGTTATAAAGAATTTTCGATGTATCGCCAAGAACCCATGAAATTCTCAATCGAATAAAATTTGAATCACCGCTCTAGCGTTTACTGTATCGGGCCTTAAAGAAACAACGGCATCTTGCAAAGATCCACAAATTATGTCAATTATCTTAAAAACTAAAATAGGTTGGTATAAAGAATCTTGACGAAGGCTGACACTAATTGAGGAGTGACATCCAAAAACGTAATAATATACAGCATGTTCCATTTAAAAACCAAATTTGTATCGTTTGGAGCGGAAGCTGAACATCCTGTATACCTGGACGTAATTTTATGTTGTGCACAACTAGTCTGGGAATATTTTTCATTTCAAAATTTTTTTCTCTAAGTTGCGCAGGAAAAGAATTATTTTGCGTCCAGCCACTAGATGGACACGCTGTATTGTGGAAAAAGGAATGGATGTTAGGGACCGAAAGAATGCTTTTTAACCGTTTTCATAAAACACAGTAACTAAAAATTGATAAATTACTTCCTAAGGATTTTTAAAACATTGCGCCTGTTTAGCTTTATTTGAACACTGTCACCTATCACGAACTAACAAATTTAAACATTTCGCCCTTTAATTATTTGATCATGTCGACACCTACATACGTATTTTGCATAAATACATATTACAGCAATTAATATTTGCTTCAAAATAGGAAAAAGAGGTGTTAAACAAAGTGCAACACAACGGTAAGTAGAATAAAAGCTTTTATACATTTAAGGCAAAAGCGATGCATATCAAACACTGATTTGCAACTGAACTGAAAAAATTTTTGCCAGAAAGGTCTCAATTTCATTAATCTGAGCGCGTTTGCTAATTTAAAATTCAGCTCATGTACGATTAATAAATACGGGCTGTTTTAAATTCTCCCCTCACTCGTTATATAAGGTAGGAAATACATCAAACCCAATAAATTTATTAACAATAGTTCTGCAAGAGAATATTAACTTAACAATGCATTCCATACGCGATTCATGTTGTAAATGCAAAACAAGATAATTTTGAATATTGTTGCAGGTAATCACGTAAAACTACTTAAATTATGTTATCTATTATTCTCATTAAAAAAAATAGTAATTTTTTTTGTAAAAATATGCTATTCAATTATCTTTCTGCTGTATGAATATTAACCGGCAATAAAAACACCACTAGTGTTTTGAGAATGTGTTTGATTTACAAATACACGAGGTGAAGCAGTATTGATGGCTCTTCCCTCGTAAGTGCCATAGCTTATTTTTGTTTCTCCATCTTACGCGTTATTGTTTAAAAAAAAAAGTCCAATCAACAACACGTACCGTGTACATCGAAATTTTTCTGTCGTCTAATTTAATTATATTGCTTTCTATAAAATGTATTAAATGTTGGTGGTGATTGCGCAAGAAAGGTCGGGAATTTATAAAATTGCATGTAGTGACTGCGATAAAGCCTATATTGGTCAAACGAAACGAGCGATAGGTACTAGATTCAATGAGCACGTCGGGTGTTACAGATACGGGAAGATGGAAGTGTAGCACAATACATAAACGAAACCGGGCATATTAAATTAGGAAACCTAAAATTGATTAAGAACGTAACAAATTTGATGAATGAAGAGAATGGACCGCTATCTTACTCAAGTCTTTTTAATTTTTGGGGGTAAGGCGGACACATGTTTTACGTTTCGTGTATTTTTCCGTATTTTTCGCATGTTTTAGTTTTAGGGTGAATAGGCGGCAAAGGTAGGTACTTGTAAATATTTTTCTCGAGAGTAGGGATAAAACCGGCATGTTAGAATTAGAGTTTTTTCTCACATCATTCGGTCTTACGGTTGAGAATGGGGACCCGCGAGTCCTTGAAACAGCTGTTCCGAATTAATCAAAGAGTAACTTGCGCGGTGCGGAATGTGCCGACACTTTAGTGTTATTTGCCCTACTACCCCACAGCCCTTGCTATAATTATTTATCTACTAACACGTTTAGAAATCGAAAATTTTACTCAAATAAGTGCTTATTTGGAACTTCAAAATTTGGAAAATTGTTATCTGCGAAGAATATTTAAGGAAACAGATCAATTTGGAACAAGCTATGCAGTATTTTCAGGACAGGAGTTCGAAAAGGATTTCTTTCACCATACTTATTTTGAAAAGACTGCTGTGAATAGAAGGTATTCCAATTTAAGCCAATTATTTAAAAATTTAAAAATTATTTTGTATAATAAATATAAAATGTAGCTATCGGTAGGATTTATTTTAGGCGATTATTAAAAATTCAAAAAATAATATAATTTTTTTTGTATAATAATTTTTTATCTCCTTTTAGCGCTGAAATTTTGTTTCTTTGAGTTTTTATTTTAATAGTAATTGCAATTTTTTCTAAGATCCCATTGCATTTTAATTTCCCAGAGAAGGACTGAATATATCGCACCTTTACTTCAATAGTGACTCAATAGGTAAAATTCCCAAATTGGTTTAATTGGCGAATGTTGTTACTACTTCTATAGAATGCTTTGCAAATTTGAAATTCGTTTTTGTGACTTACACCTTGACGTAAATTTACTGCGAAATCCAATCATTTGGAGCGGAATTTTTTAGTTTGGTGGTCTGGATATAAATACATCATACATGAAAATGTTACTTAGGGCACTGTTCTAGTAAAGGTGCGATATATCTACAACCAGCAAATTAAATGAACCTACATACAGCATGTCCCCGGATTAACGCATGAATAGGTAAAGCCGACGAGAAATTATTGAATTGAATCTTCGTCTTTTTGGAGTTGAGTCATGCAAGTACTAGCATAATTTATTGCCCTGAACATTCTTTTTTAATAACCCTTTTATCGCACCTCCTAAAGAAAGTACATTTTACTAATTCCCTTTTTTTTGCAAATTTCCAAGATATACTTTATTTATCGGCAATAAAATTATGGCATAAATTACTTACTATTCAAGCATGGCTGAACCCCAAAAGATGGAATTTCATGTCAATAATTTTGTGTCTGCCTTACCTATCCATGCGTTAATCCCTGGACACGTTATACAGGCTGTTTATTAAACATACGGCAAAAATTCAAGGGGTTATTCCATGAACTATTCTAAGTATATTTTGTACTTTTATGATTGTTGAAAAGCCCCTTTGTTTCGAAGATACAGAGCGAGAAAAATTTTCGACAAAACCAATTTTGATATTTTTGAAATTATTAATGTAACCGAAATAAAAATATGGCGTACAACACTGGACTTACCGAGTAAAAAAAAAATTGTAAAAACACGTTGTTATCTTTTAACAACATTTCGATTACAAAGAAAGGCTGTTTTACCCACTAACAATAGGCAAGTGCAAACATAGAAAAGTAAATCAGTTAAAACGTGGATTTCATTTGAATACGTTTCGTGATTGATCATTTTGTATGTGTCAAATTTGTTAAGACTGAGTGACGTGTATTTTCTTCTTTAATTCTTAAATTTTATTAGTGAAGTCCTCTATCATGAATCGCTATACGAACGCCGAGATGACTGACATGCATTTCATTTATGGACCTGCTGATGGCAATTCATTAGAAGCTAGACGGTTGTACATTGAACGATTTCCTGACCGTAATGTTCCTGATAGAAAAACCTTCCAAAGTATTCATCAACGTCTTCATGAAACAGGCACATTGAAACGAAGTAGAGGACCAGGAAGGCCAATGACAGTAAGAACGGTAGAATTAGAAGAGAATGTGTTGGACATGATGACTTTGAATGTAAGTAATGGGACTGTTTGGAAAATTCTTAGGGAGTATTTGTTGTACCCATACCACATACAACGCGTTCAAGCACTTCTTCCTGCTGATTTTCCTCCACGGATTGCATTCTGTCATTGGTTCAAATCCCTCAACTATTGACACTGATTCTTTTTACCGATGAAGCGAATTTCTCAAGAAATGCAATAAGGAATTTTCACAATAACCATGTGTGGGCTGAAGAAAATCCACATGAGGTACTTGAAGATCGTTTTCAACATCAATTCTCGTTGAATGTTTGGTTAGGAATTGTAGGTGACTGGTTAATTGGGCCGGTATTTCTACCAGGAAGACTTACCGGCGAGGTATATCGAAACTTTTTGGAACAAACGCTACCTCTGATTCTGGAGGATGTACCATTGGCAACAAGAAATACAATGTGGTTTATGCACGATGGTGCACCAGCGCATTTTAGTGCGGTTGCTCGTGAGTTTTTAACAGCAACATACGGAGATCGTTGGATTGGTCGAGGTGGATCTCACTTATGGCCTGCTCGATCCCCGGACTTAAACCCCCTGGATTATTTCCTATGGGGCCATCTAATGTCATTAGTTTATTCTACTCCAGTGGAAAATGTGGAAGATTTAAGAAATCGGATAATTGCTGAGTGTAACTCAATAAGAAACGACCCTGGTGTTTTTGAAAGAGTTCGGCAGTCAATGAGGAGAAGATTGGATTCTTGCATCCTAGCTGGAGGTAGTCATTTTCAACAGTTCTTGTAGATTGAGAAACTTTAAATGTAATTTTTGGTAATAAAATGTTGGTTTTGTCGAAAATTTTTCTCGTCCTGTATCTTCGAAACAAAGGGGCTTTTCAAAAATCATCAAAGGACAAAATATTCTTAGAATAGTTCACGGAATAACCCCTTGAAGTTTTGCCGTATATTAGAAAATTTTATTGAACCCATCTTGGCATAACAATTACGAGATTTTAATTGTCCGCTGTTTCATTCGTGCAGAACTCAACACAACCACTTCATTCAATCTTACAAGAACTGAGATTTGGAGATTATGCCACAAAATAATAAAACTACCATTATTAACAAGCGGTTCTTTTCCATTATAACTGCATTCATCATCGTCATAGCCTTTGCTGTTCTAGGAGTCGCCTTTCAAGCAATTTTTGGAAATTTAATAATGCAGGTTTGTCTAATGCATATAAGTTAAGGTCACATACAGCACACTATACTGGAGAAGTCATAGAAGAGGAAAAAGGAACTAATTCATTACTAAGCCAGATCTCGTTCTAAACGGCTTTAAAATTCTCTCCAAACATTTTATTCATTTTTGACGTCTATAATAATAGTAACACATCTTTATTTCGACATATAAAGTAAATTCTCTAAAATTAAGACTTAAAATTAGTACAGTTATATAATTTGCATGGAATGAGCAAAAAATTCAAATAGGTGTTTAGAAATAAAACACAAAATTTCCCTAAAACGTTAGCACTCCGGGTATCCCTACGTGACACAAGTCAAGGAAGATCAAAAACAATCGTCGTAGCTCGTTTTTTGAAGAAGAAGAAAATACGGTTCGCGTTAAAGCAGGAACCCGATAAATTCTACCATGTCATCTTTACATAGAAATTAGAGAAATAAAAACATTCAAACGGTAAATTGCGTAAAGTATGTCTAGCAAATTCGGCAATGATAAAGTTAAGAATATACTAGATTGAAACCTATATGATACTCTTTATAATAAGTGAGGTCTTCAGGATTTATGGAGAATTTTCAAACAGCCCGTATAAACTGAAGCCTTCTTGCAAGGATGCTAAAGGCGTGTTCTTTCATTTCTTAAGAAAAGCCTTATCTCCTCCTTACCGTTGGCATCAATTGATCGGTGCTCCTGACACGAGTCACCTTATTTTTGTAGAGGACCTTCTTGACCCATCTCTCCATAGGCTGGTTCCACTTCATGAAACTGACGTAGGCCACATAGAAACAGAAGAGGATGAGCGCCTCGTACCAATGGATGTAATTGTCCCTAAAGAAGACGATCAGCGTTATAAGGCTGGCGGAATAGAAAAAACAGTCTCTGAACAGCGGCCACCAGGTGAGCGTCAGCACCGTTTTGCTGAAGAGCGCACACATACCGATCACGAAGAGAATATTAAACACCGCCGAACCGACAATGGTTCCGATGCCTACGTCGTCGAAGGACACAAACACGCCGATCACGCTCGTGAACAGTTCGGGAGCGGATCCGCCGGCTGCCATGAACGTGGCGCCGGCGACATCGTCTTGGATGTCCAGCTTTTCGATGATAACGTCCAGGGCCGGAACGAAAAATTCATCGCATACGATCGCTAGCGCGACGAACATATAGATGACGCCGAGGACGTGGAGCAATATCGCACCGGATCGTCTCTGCTCCGTGGTGAAGAGATCGCGCGGAAACAGCGGATCCTTATGGTGGAACGGATCCGTGCCGTTCTGCGTCCGATTCGGATAGTCGTACGGATAGTAGTAGTAGGTGGACGTGTCCGACTGTGACGTGGTGACGTCCGCATCGGCCGATTCATCTTCATCGAGGAGCTGCTGGTGTTGCTGGTGTGCAGCTCGGCCCAGAAGGGCGATCAGCGCGCAGAGGAGCGCGACGCGGTTGGTCATGGTGTCTGCTGCTGTTGTCGTCTACGTTGCTGATGTTGTTGTTGTTGTGGTCTTGTCTGATGATGATCTGTCAACGACGTCGGCTGCAAATAGACGGTCATTGCCGCAGCGAGGCCGGGCGCGGACTGAGGGCCGCCGCTCGATATCGAGCCCGGACGCGCAGTCTGCGCTAGTGCGACCACCCATCCCCCCTACCTACTACACCATCGGTCTCCTCTTCTACCGCCCCCTCGAACACGGCCGCCCTTTTTCACCATCCCTCCGATGACGAAAACGACGCCAGCGACAACGGCGTGGGAGCGGCGAAATAACGAATTTGCGCTACTGCTTGAATGTAAGTGGGAAATATTCTTAAAAAATGTTATAATTACTAAATCATACCGTACAACTCTAAACAATTTGTAGAACAAAAAACAACATATTTAACGATATTATGTATAGTTGGAGATTTGTATGAATAGATCCTTATTCATTTCTTTGTAATTATACAGTTACTTTGTAGGTATACAGTATTTGTTCGAATTAGAAAGATTGTGCATTTCGGATGCTATCTGAGATTTCTTCGTGAAAAATTTGAAAATGGGAAGAGTTCGGAGGCTATTAGGAAAATTTTCTTTAAAATAGAATCTCTTCATATTGGAGTTATTGGCAGCAACTTTTTCGTTTTAAATGAACGTCGTATAGAATTTTTACAGGTTAAACAGTACTTTTTCTTACAGATATAGTGTGCCCACTTAAATTCTCTACATTCAGGAAACTTTTTTATAATCAACTTTATTGAGAAAAGTTAAAGTTCCTTGCGAAAAGTTCTGCTTTCTCAAAATACGCGATTAAGCTATCCAAACTTCATTTACGACGTACAGGATGATCGAAACGGAGTCAAGTTATGCTAACAGTGACAAATAAAACGCTACCATGTGTTTTGCAGTTTATTGTCACTGTGTTAAATCGTAACATTTTCAATATCAAAGTTACTTTCGGTGTACAATTAGAAAGAAGAAAATGGTTATACACTTTGTAGCCATGGCGAGAAAAACTAAACATAAATTTTCGAATGGCATTACTACATGAATTCTTTGACAATCGCGCAATAGATTGTCACTTTCTGCAACGATCTTCTAATTTGACAACCCTATATTATTTAGTGTTTGCTTGAACATATTGTGATTTAAAAAGCGATTGGAGCAGTGTTTTGCTAGCCTTAATGGACATGAGTCAATTTTTTGTTTTATATGTAGGTACTGGTATGTGCTTTCAAACTTTAAATGTAAGTGATCATTTCAAATTTGATACGCAAAGTTTATACTTGTGAATTCGTAAAATAGCATTCTTAATTATGATTATGCAATTTTTTAGAAATATTAATAGAAATAATAACCACTTTTGTTTACTTCTCGCACAAGCTCGTCAATTGTATAGTAACAACGTGAAAGTACGAAGGCGTAGAACTACATTATCTTTCATTATTAGAATGATTATCAAACAACGTAAATGACACGAACGTATTTATGGTTACAAAGTATTAGTTGACCGCTATCTCCTATGAATTTATTAATTAATAGAGCTGCTTCAAAGTTACAACAAAGAAACGGCGGGCGCCCCCGAAATTATCTAAGTTTACATTGTTTGATCATAATTTGAACTTTAGCTGGACAAGAAAGTTACATACCTTCAAAGCAAATCATATTATTTTCATTGATAGCCAAATTGTGGCCATTTAAACGATTATGGCTGCTAATTAACATCCAACTTTCTTCATCCGTATCTGGAGTTTGCAATTTGCAATAAGCACAACTATATCCGTTCATCAATATGATTATATAATATTCCTGTGAATCAACGTCAAATTTTTAGGTTATGTTTACAAGTTCTATTTTCATTCAGTAACCTCGCTATTCGGTGCACGAAGTAACTGTTCGAACTAGCTTAGTCAATTTTAAAACACAGCGCAATCGTGTTAGAACGAATTATAAAACTCACTTTGCGCTGTTCGGGTACCCGAGTCCCTGTTCGTGCCATTAAAAAACACACTAATTATTGTAATTATTTAAAGAAGATATTTACAAATTGCCCTTATATATACAGTGAGATAAAAAATGACCGATTGTGTTGGCGCACCTGAAAGGTTGGTAGCAAAACGAAAGAAATTCACAGTTATGAAAATTTCAGTGGCGTCAGAGAGGAGAAGTTGTATTCAGGATGGGTAGTTATTGACGTTTAAATCTTTATAAATTTATAATACTATTTCTAATTTAATTAATGAAACGAAAATATAGACACATAATTATTATTGATGTGGAAAATGAAATTCTATATTAAACAAAAAACAATAAAGTTCTACATATCACATTTCAATAAACAAGTCAAATATTTACAGGTATCTATTACAATTTATTTATAACAAAGGCAGCAATGTAAGATCCATGTAATCATATTCACATTCGAATTCTATAGATTAATTTATGAATACAAAACTTATTTATTACTAGAGCCCGGTAACTGGAGAGCAATCGCAGCGGCGGTGCGACTGTGTTTAGGTGGGCAGGGAGGGCTGGTTGATTATGATACGACACGACAAATCATCATCACTCAGTTCAGTTTAGCATTGGATAGCGGATAGGGCGTGTCGATTTTATTGATATATGTAGACGTAGTTATTAATTGTAGTTATTATTTAGTGCAGTGCGTTTTGATTTTATTGATACAGACGTAGTTTTTAGTGAACATGTCGACGGCTAAAAACAATCCTTCCAAGACATAGTAAATAAGTTTATTTCTGACTTTCCCGATTTGTTTTACAACGGGAGTAAGATAGTTTGTAAAGTGTGCAAAATACATTTGATGTCAAATAAGAAGTGAAACTGTACAAGACACATAAATTCTGCACAGCATAGAAAACGAAAATTGGGCATGCCACCGAGAAGTGCATTTTCTTCTTATGTAATTCTTATGTTGATAAACTGTAATTTGCCAGTAGGCCTACTCGATAAACAACCGTTTAAGGACTTTTGGGACAAATACAATCCCGAGTTGCGGTTGCCAACGGAGAAAACGGCACGTAAGCATGTTGCTTTTGTACGCGATGACGTGGAAAAGAAAATGAAGGGCATATTGAAAAAACAGTTTCTTTAGTTATGTGTTGACGAGACAACAGGCTGTAAAAAAAATTCAATTGTAAATATTATGGTACGCATACTAGACCCTAGCAAAACCTACACTACCACTATTACTAGCTAGCCGAAGACTACAAGAGTGTACAGCTGCAGCAATTACGAAGGTAGTACTTAGTACGTTGGAAAAATTTCAAGTTTCAAAAGATAAAGTGTTGATGTTTATGAGCGATGGTGCAGCGATAATTCGTTCGGTAGGTCGTTCTCTTCTCGAACATGGTTGCAAGTGTTTACATATTACGTGTAAAGTGCATGCTTTACATCTTGTAGCAGAAACCATTCGACGATGCTCTCCCGAGGTAGATGCATTAATAGCAAGCACAAAAAAGTATTTTTGAAATCTCCCAAACGCCTACGATCACTTCACACAGAGTGTCCTGGTATTCGTCAACCACCGGAGCCAATTCTTACACGTTGAGGAACATGGTTGCAGGCAGCTTTTTATTACGCTGAACATTTCAAAATAGTAAAAGCTGTTGTTGCACAATTCAATCCTGCCAAAGCTGCAGCTCTTAAGGAGAGCCAGTCGAAATTTCAAGATATTTCCGTTGAAACAGATTTAAAAAATATTCGTAGCTACTGTAAAGGATTAACTGACGCAATAGACCAATTACAAAATAGATCGTTATCATTATCGAGTCTCTGCAAATTATGGACGGAGTGCATACACAGCTACTGACTATACATGACGCAAAATATAATCGCGTTTTAGAAAAGTTCGGGGTGTGCTACAGAAAGATCCCGATTTTAGCACACTAAAACAAATTTGTGATGGTGTATCGAATAATCCACCGACTAAGTACAAAGAGTATTTTAATCATGCATGTATAACATCGGTAGATGTTGAACGCTCTTTTTCAAAATATAAACTCATTTTCTCACCGCGGCGAACATCGTTCACCGAGACGACTGTAGAAACACATCTAATGGTGTCAACTTTTTGCCACTCTTATCCATATGATGTTAATACTAATAATGGCGTTTCTAGTTTTACTGTTCCGTAGCCAAGGCTGCGTAAAAGGGAGAATGTTTCACTACTTTTCACATATTATAATTATGTATTACTTCTGTTATTTTTTGTCTATTTTCTTACTATTGTTTTTGTATACAAGACAGGTACGGCTATGGCACGGCTCCTTGGTACCGGGCTCTAGTTACCCCCCCTTTGAACATCTGTGGGATCAGCTAGATACGAGAGCGAAACGTCGTCAACCACGAAACGTTACGCAGCTCTACAGGGAGTATTTACAGAATGCTTGGAACGAAATTAAGTCGGGTTATTTGCAAAATTAATTATTAGAATGCCAAAATTTGTAGAGCAGTAATCAGAGCAAAAGATGGTCACATCGATGAAAAAGTTATAAATATTACAAATTTTAATAAAACTTATTTTGTGTTAAATTTGTCAGTGACTTAACTGTTTTTGTATTAAAAAGCCAAAAAAATTTACAAATATATATAAAATCTTAAATTGTGTAACTGATCCAAACATTGTGAGGGTAGTGTTTGATAAGTTTCTTACAAAAAATGCTCGAAATGTTCATCTGCATTATCGAAAGAGACCTCAACATTTCGTTTGAGGTTTTAAAAACATTTTGTATCATCTCAACATTATTATTTTGTATTTCGTTTTCGATAGCTGCCGGTAGTTCATCATTATTATGAAGTCGTATATGATAAATTCTGTCCTAAATAAATAAAAATCTAAATCGGATGATCTTGATGGCAATCTTCCTCTACTAATTACTCTTTGAGGATGTTGTATATTTGGAATAAAATACGGAGATTACTTTTAATATGTTTTAATTAACGAACACAAAAATGGATATTGCAGGTTACCTAAGAACAACGTGCGTATCCCACACATACAGATTATATATCTCTAATGGAGTGAAGTTAGCACATAACACTTCCCCTCTTCTTACAGATTTAATTTCTGGGGTGGTTTACTGACTCTTCCGGACCTGGTGACAGTACTACCAGTTGAAACGGGTCTATTGGTGCTAATTTTTGTGTAATTTCTTCAAGTACATCAGATCCACAAGACTCAGCTTCCCCACTTACAGTATCAGTATTACTATTATGTGACGTAGGTAATTCACGAATGGGTGAAACGGGTGTATCAACCCTTTCACTTACAATATCAGGAATGAGTGTAACTGGGTTGTTATTACTTGTTATGGGCTGATACTTGCGTAACATACTACAGTGAACATGTAGCGTGAGATAAAACCTTAACTATTTTCCCTAATGTCCAGTTGTATGGATTCTCTTTATTAACAGTTTTAACATATACAGACTCGTTCAGAACATAAAATGCAGTATTTTTACCTTTGTTCTTAATATTTACAGCCGAGCCGAAAGTAGGTTTTAATAAGTCAAGTCGTGTCCGAGGTTTGAATTTAAATATGGACTCGGCAGGACTTGTTCCCGTCGACGCAGTTGGAGTGTTACGATAAGTAAATAAAAAGTTTACTATCTTACTTTCCAATTCATTTAACGGTATATTTTGACCCTGACCAAATCTTTTTCCAAACTTTTTTTAATAGTTTGAACACTTCTTTCGTCACTGCCATTCGACTGCGGATGATACGGCGGTGCTTTTACAGGCTTGATACCATGAGCTTGGCAAAAGGTAACGAACTTAACTGAATTAAAGGCGGACCATTGTCAGTTACAAGTTCTAATGGCAATCCTGTTACCGACAATATCTCTTTCAGTTTCAGAATTGTCTCTTCAGCTGTTGTTCCGTTTTTCATTAATTTAACATCTATCCATTTAGATTTACTATCCACAAAAATCAAAAATGTGCTGCCATATTTGTGAAAGAAGTCTACATGCACTCTATCCACTTCCATATTCATCTTTATCCCTTCGATTTCAACTAACACCCTGGCTGGTTTTTCACTATCAAGTGTGCTTAGCTTGCCTAAGAACCCAATATCAATAGAGTCTTCACTTTCCCCGTCTGCCAATTCTTCTGTTTCAACCTTGTTTAATGCTTTCTTCTTCATCTTCTGGCACATAGAGCTAATATGACCCTTCTTTTTACAACTATAACATTCCCAATTCCGCGCCAGACATGACTTTGGATTATGAAATCGACCACATCTATAACATGCTCGGTTTTCATTACCTCCTTTCTTGCTAGATTCTCTTGCTTCCTGGCTGCTTCTGCCCTTATTTACTGACAACTGCTTTAATGACACTGGAACTGAACCCTGCACTAATTTGCTTTGTATGTCTGCAGTCTCTAGACTCAATGCGATAGTGCATGCTTGACTAAATGAAAGAGTTTCTGGTTCTCCGAGTAATTTATTCTGTATATTTAAATCGTACACACCACATACAAGCCTATCCCTTAAAGCTTGGTCCAAAAATTCCTCAAATTTACATGATTTTGCCAAATTCTTTAACGATGCTACATAATCAACTATTTTCTCACCTTCCTGTTGCCTTTTATTATGAAATTTATACCTTTCCACAATAATACTTACTGTAGGTTTAAATTTTGACTTTAATGTATCTACTAACTCTTTATAGGTTTTACTTTTGGGCGTGTCTGGATATAGTGCTGTCTTTAATGCTGCATACGACTTAGAACCTAGTAGGTATATCAAATTTGCGACTTTTAATTCCTCTTTCACTTCATTTACAATAAGGTATTGCTGCAATCTTTCTTCCCAACATTCAAATGGTTCTACCGCTTCGTTATATTCGCTAAAATTATTTCGCGCCATTTCCACAAGTTGAGGTTGCACTAACTGAACCCACGCGATGTTCAACTTTTACTTAACTTACACAACCAGTATATTCTCAATTCACTATGGGTCCACTCGTCGCCAATTATATGTTGTGTATTTGGAATAAAATACGGAGATTACTTTTAATATGTTTTAATTAACGAACACAAAAATGGATATTGCAGGTTACCTAAGAACAACGTGCGTATCCCACACATACAGATTATATATCTCTAATGGAGTGAAGTTAGCACATAACAGAGGAAAGTGTTCTTCCCAATATTGCAGTGTAGCAGCAGTAGCACTTTTCTTTAATACAGTCATTGCATGACGTCATAAATAACTGTAAAACAGTACTTTGACGACGCTGTTTACAGCTACTGATTTATGTGCACTATATGGATGATGATACGATAATGGAAATAACGAGGTAACGATAAGAACAGATAAAACATATTTTAAAAATTACAAAAACGTTTATTTAAGTAAGAAATATATATACACATTACGAATTGTTGAAATTTACTTATAAATAGAACAATAGGAAAGAGACAATCACATGAAATGATAAGAATAATAATAGTGGCAAAGGCATAAACAAAATGAAAACAATTTAAAACTAAGAAATCCTACAAGTGCCAAGGTAAACCGTACATGATTTGCGACCAATGTAAATGAGTGTAAGACTTTGCCATTTTCCATTCTATATACTTCCTATCGCCCTCGAAACTAAATCCTCCATTCCATACATTCTCGCTTTGCGTCAGCCAACACCTTTCCAAGGTATTGCCGTGACGTACTGCAATCTGCTGCGCTTGCTTAAGATATTTCTTCATTTGCATCCTCTTATCCATAATCTTGCAGTAATAAGCTCTCAAATGCAAATAGCGCGGCTTAAATACCCTCCATTTCTTAGCAACGGCTTTACATTGCTTAAGATGAAACTTTATATTCTTTTTTTCTCCATCCAAAAGATGTTTCTTCACAATTTCACTTCTAATGTAAGTCACCATCAAAGTCTCTGTGTACCTGAAGAGATTTTTGACGGATTGTACGGTATCGCTTGGAAATTTAATATTTTGAACGTATTTCTTCCAACGTAAAATTTCACCCCAGCGATTGTTCCGTAAGTGATAAGTATATAGATTCATTAGCAACATCTCTTCGAATTGATTGAGCTTATTGCTCATTGGTATGCTGAAATAGCTATGGGCGAAGGATAAAACAGTCTCTATCGGCTCCAGATAGAAACTAGTTTCTAGTACTAAATCCATGCAGAAGGCATAATAAGCGGGTAAGGCGAATTCATCAACGGATCTCCCAATGCTGTGCATTATCCTTGCGACCTCAACCGTATCCTCAATCCTCTTAACGTACATCAAGGCGATTGATAAGGTTGTGGTTACGTCTATTTGTATTCTGTTAGCGTTGATGCTGTTATTTAGATCCAAAGCTCTATAGCCTAATCTGACAGCGGTTTCCAAATTAGCGCTGATAAATCTCGCACGAAAAATTGAGTATATCAACTTGCTTATTGAAAATAAATCGTATATCACGTTAGTGCTCATTTTGTTTAAAATATGCTGGCTGACGCTTTTCTCTAATCGCTCGCAAGCTTTATCGTCGCCAATGAAGCTGTAAATATTGATAGCGTTAGAGTATATATCGCAAAGCACTCCGACGCTGGCCAAATGATTATTCAGAAACGTCACACATTGATTGGAAGCGACTTTCGCCATTTCCCAATCACCTTCATACGCAAAAACGCTGCTCGCCAAATTCAAACAGCTACCGAAATCGTTCTGAATCATAGAATTCTTCAACTGAAGCTTCTGCTCTTCATAATTGATCTTGGAGAAATGAAAGAGTTTTCCGGCAGCGGAAGGATCCACGGTAATTTCGTATTCTTTCAAGCAAATTAATAGATGGTCCTTAGCACATGGACCATCGCTTAAGCTCAAATAAGCTTGCGCTATCAACAAATTAATCTTTGCCACGTGTATTTCGCGAAAGGTTCGATCTAATTTTATATCGCCATTGCATAGATCGTTAGCCACGTTCAGAATCGAAATGGCTTCCTGGAATTCGTTCATCAGCATCATGATGAAGCCTCTTTGCATCGTAAAGTATATCGTCTTCTCTAGATGGTGAGCTTTTATGCTGTGGTATACTAAGTTGGTGTAAGCCTTTATAAGGATATCCAGGCACGAGCATATTGCCGAATCCCAAATCTTCCTTTTACCAGCGATGAAATCCTGCGTATCCCAAACGCTATCGGTCGGCTCTTTTTGATTCTCTTTTATTTCATCTTTAACATTATCGTATTTTCGATTTACCACTTTACTACATAGAAACGAAACCTCTCTAAACTTGGGAATCACCACGATTGGCGCTGAATTGTTCTGTAAACAATTTGCGCATGAATGATTTTGATTCTCTAGTATCTCAGTCGCTTGCAGATGCAAACTTATCTTATCCTCATCCGCTAGTTGGCCGTAAGCTAAATTTTTCACTAATAAATTTTTAAAATTGAGCACTTGACAGTACGCGTAGTGTGGTAAAGTTGCCGCATTGTTATCTTCTTCAAAAGCATGATCGTTGGTCTGGCAATAGCAAAATGGTGTTTCAAATGTGAAACCTTCTGGCGTCAAATATTTCGAACCACACTCGAAGATTCCCTCTTCGAAGAAGTATTTAATGGCGTTAGCAAATTCTTCTTCCGTCGAATATTTAAACAATAATTTCAAAAGGTATCTGGTAAAGATGTCTCCAAGAGCCGAACATATCTTTATCATTTTTAATTCATAAGTAGGTAATTTCCTCATAATATCAATTGATAGATTATTAATGTCAACATACCCAAAAAAGGAAAAATCGTTCCTTACCGTCCCAACTAGGAAACCTTCTGTGGTACTACTATTATCTTGAGAAAGCAAATAATATTTGGATCCCATATTCGCCTTGCTTGCTACGCAATGAATTTTCAAAGCGTCTTCATTCACTAATCTCAATAGGACAGATTCTATCAATCCAGGATTCAAGTCGCACTTACCCACCATTTGATCCACTAACCTCCAAGACACCCCAGACACCTCCAAAAGGCTGCACAGTAACTTAGGAAGATCGCTATCAATTAGAGATGGTAGCTCGAGCAATTTGATATGGTTGTTCAGCGAGATTCTAAACCTAACGTTCCAGAATTCCTCATCGAACTGACCGGCGCATATCAACCGAATGTAACCTTCCCCAATTATAGCCTCCAAAATATCAAAACTATGCTGATCGATGTATTGGATATTATCGATGAAAATAACGGCGAATCCCAAGTCGCAATTCCTAGTAATTTCCCTAAATACGCTTAAGATGCGGAATTTTCTTTGAACCGGTATATAGTTATCTTTGCAATGAAGGGTGTTCTGCAAAATCTCACTAAAATCCCACAAATCCGATGGTAGATTCTGAACGAAAACGAATTCGTCGCTATCGATTGTACTTTTGAGGTTGTACAATTGCTTGTAAATCTTCGAAATGCAAAAGTAAGGCCTCTGAGTGCTAGAAGACAACTCTACGGAGGCGAGCGCGTATCCTTCTCGATATAGAGCGCAAAAACTATACTGCAATAAGCGCGATTTGCCAATTCTGTATTCGCCATGGAAACAAATGCCATAATAGTTCACCTTATCTGGATGATTAACGACGGTAAGTATTAAATCGAATTCCTCGTCCCTGCCAATTAACCCAAAGCCGGCTCTGATCGGAGGTAAATTGTCTAATCCTTTGAATTGAAAAACTGCGCTATCTTCCAAATTGTCTTCAGAGATCGGTATCAGCGTGAAATATCGAGTTGATAATTTGGAATTTTTGTAGGTTTTGTAATCGCAAATGATTCTCCCCGGAAAGGAACACATGAATCTCGCAGCTCTAGTGATAACATTACCAATTAGCAAAAACTCTTTTCGCATTGGATGACCAATAACACCTGAGTAGACGTATCCATTAGCGATACCTACAAAAAGCAAGCGGAAGAGTTATCTATATAGTTATGTTATTATGTCACTTGCTTTAAAGATAATTTGCTAATCGTTCATTAAACGTACGGGGGAAATTCACGAATCATTGAACGCGCTAAAAACACTTGTCAATATAGAAAATTGGTTTATTTCAATACATGATACTCAGTAACTAACAGTTTAACTGTTATTGTACAATTTATTGCAGAAACATCTCGTCAATAAAGCTATTGATAGTGGATGTTGACTTATATGTTAAGAAATACGTGGTATTCTCACCTCTATCACCACAATGATATAAATTCCATAACTAGCTTACCTCGAGTTGTTAACTGATTTTAGTTAATTAGAAATTGTGTTATATAGCTTTCAATACTTTACGATTTATAATGTTGATGGACAAAGTCTTCATAATCAAAATTATTGCTAATATATCTCATGGTATTGGTGGAATCATTCCCGGCAAAAACAATGTAGCCGAGAAAATAGCGCGAAAATAACACACGAACATGTTTCTGCCTACCCGGCATCATCAGCGTGGTTCTGAGCACAATTTTCTGCTGTTACAGTGTGTCTCCAAGCGATAGGTGTCGCCGAAAGACTGTTTTGGACATTAGCACATAAACCGAGAAGCAAACGCAATTGTAACAGCAAAAAATTGTGCTCAGAACCACGCTGATGGCGCCGGGTCTGCTACATTGTTTTTGCCGGGAATGATTCCACCAATACCATGAGGTATATTTGCATTAATTTTGGTTATTGTTACTAGGCATTCTTTCCACGTGTAAAGTCTTCATAAATAAAGAACAGCGCAGTGTTAAGCCGCTACTAAGCCACAAATACGATAAAGTAACTTCAATAAAAATGAATTTGTTTTTTGGGGAATGAAACTGTTCTCTTTGTGGATGTTAATACAAAATTAACGAACTTCAACAATAGCGATAAAAGAAAAATGGTGGAAAGAGAAACAGTATATGAATATCTTGTAATTATAGAACACATGCTGAAAGAATAGTCCGCCGAATGGGGGAGATCACCAAACTGTTATGCCATAAACATCTCCATTTTAGGATGAGAGAAATATTTCAGAAAATGCCGCATAACAAAACAGTATTATAGTGCTTTGCGAATGAACTAGGGACTTTCTATTTTTAAAAAAAAAAAATTTAAAATTACAGTTGAAAAAAAACCTGGGGAAGATCATAGAACAAATAGAACCTGACAAGAAATGAGGTGTGAACATCAGACTTCAAGTAAATCAAGAAATATGATAACTGACAATTAAATGGAAAAAATAATTCAGCTGGTATGAACATGTCATGGAAATACAGCAAAAAAATTTTGGGGCGGAAAATTGTGAATGATGGAAGGTTGGAGAAGAAAGAACAAGAAGGATCCAGAGAAACTTGGATTGAAAGAAGTGAGAAAAGAGACGAAGGAACGGAAAGGTACAAGAGGTTGAAAAAAAAAAAATGAAATATAAATGCATAATAAACCTAGGGAATTTTCCCATGGAAAATTTAAATGATTGAGTCAAATGCAGAATAGCAGCACAACGTTTTCGACCTTCTTCCAATGGCAAAGAAATTAGCGACACCATCAAGGCGGGTATTATGGAGATTTTATATCAAAATGGGAAAAGTAAAGAATTGACTTTTAGAGCATAAAAAAAAACCAAATTGGTTCGCCCCCCCGTTGTTTCTTTCTACATTCAAGAAAATCTAAAACTTTAAAAAAATAATTTGAGAAAGAAAGTTTGATTTTCCTAAATTGTGGGAGGGATATGTTGATGGGTTCGCCATCTCTTTTGACATAAAAAATTTTTAATAACCAATGTCCGACAATAAAATTTACAATGAATTGGGAAAAAAACAACAATTTACTATATTTGGACATGCATATAATAAACGGGATCTAAAAAGGGGACTGGAACACTGAAACAGTTCACTAAAACCCTTACCACAACACTTAATTTACTGGACGCGCGTTTCGATAACCAACCATTATCAGCAGCAAGACTGCACTGCTACTATAGATCAAAAATAATACTTTAGAATATGACATTTAAAGGAAACCCAGTCGGGCAAATAATTACATCCCAAATAATTCCGCTGCTTTTCCAAACAAAGATCAATTTTCAATAGTATTTCCAGATTTTAACATTCCATATCCAAAGTCAATTTTAGCAAGAACTAAATTTGATCTATGAAATAGGAAAAAAAAGCTACATAAAAATTTTAAAAAAAACGGAAACCTTAAATAATACTACATTTCTCCATACGGAAGATCTTCTTGGAATAGAAAATTTACCACCCCAATACAAAAAATAAATTTAGAAACCTTTTTTAAAAAATTTAATTGGTCTCCGTATTCTCCAATCTATATTTAAAATCTTTAGGCCCAAAAAACACGACTAGAAAAAAAAAAGATCTAGTATTTATAAAATTAGTCGTGATGAGGCGAAGTTTGGAATACAATGGAAAACCAAAAGAAATCTTGAAACGAGATTATACGAACATAAATCACTAAAGATTGGCACACATTTCACTTTTTTTAAGTACAGATCTAATTTAAAAAAAAAGCGACGTAAAAATTTTGAAACACGTGGTTAAAACTGTCGGGATGACCCTTTTCATTTTTGTTTTTAAAGCTTCATCAGCCCCCTCGTGAACAAAAGACGAAGATGTCCAGCTAGGAGCTTTAATAACCCATCAGTTTACTGTTGAATCAATAAGGGGATATGAGTAATATCTCCCGGGCTGTGCTCGGTTCCACGGAATTGAGAAATGAGTTTGACCCCTCCATCCCCAGTTTCTGGGGCCCAAACTGTTCACCAACGATATCTGGATTTGCAGATATACGCAGTAGGAGGCATGCTGCATCAAAAGTGGGGGGCAAGCTAGAGGATGACAGCACTTTTTCGGCCCACAAGACATTAAAACATTGAAATTGTGACCAGTCGATGGTTTTTTCACAGTTCTTCCGTTTTTTTTTTCAAGAGAAGATTAATTTTTCCCCAGGAGTCGGGGCCTGAATCATTGAATACTCTGGGAATGTCATGAAGATGCTGGGGTTTTGAATAATTGGAAAATCGCAACTTCCCCTTTTGAAAACATGGTGAAATGATTCACAACCATTCGCATGAAGAAATAGGATCGATTTCATGCAGTCATGGATGAGTGAGGAATTACTATGTCTATGGGGTCTTGACGTTTTTTTTCCCCTTTCTTCATCGGAAAATTTTGATTCTGGAGAAAAAGCTATGAAACGGAGAACATTAACCTTTGGCCGACAATAATAACTTGTTGGTATAATTGTGGGGCATTTATAGTTTTTTTCAACAATGTCAATATTTTCATCTTTCGCAATACTGGTTTAAAGCCAACACTACAGTTTTCGTGAAACTGTAACAAACTTTTCTTTATTACTGGGGTTCCCCGAAAAAAGGGACTGAGATTCGACACGCTTGACCTTCATTAAAAAATATGTCTGGATGTCCGCTTCATCAATGTCTTTAATTCCTTTTAACCCCTTTCCCAAAGTACCACAACTTTTCATTTAATAATAAGCCGGCAAGTTCCCGAAACATATTTTAAATAAAATTCTAACCCTTTCTTCCAACTCCAGTACCTCAAAAATGGTTCGTTTTCCTTAAAAACATACATAGGACTTTTTTTGCAAATTTTTTAATTTTATGGATTAGAATCACTGGAACGCTAGGGGACAGAGAATTACCCCAAACGAGACAAAAATTCTTCCGTTCAATGTCTTTAACTTTCTCAATGGAAGTGTATGAATGAAATTTCTTGTAAGTGATTAAATTTGTAGAAAACCAAGGGAAAAGGGTGTTGGATTATTGGTTTTGGGAGACAATAAGCCTATCCCTTTTTCTTGGTTTGTATATTTTAGGAAACATTTTTCAGGAAGTGTTCTGATAAGAGTGATAGTGGTTTTTTTTTTTTTTACCAAAGTAACCCCGTTACTAGTCCCCCCTACTTCACCGTAATTGTCAAATTTTTTTAAACTTTTTAGTTTAAACGGGTAGTTACTGTAATAAATGAAAAAAAAATTAATATTCGATGTTACCTATAGATGCCATTGTCCCCTCCAACATTCATTAAAACTTCGTCTTTTTCCCGGGGAAACCAAGGTTCTTTTTAACCTTTCACACGGTCTCGCCCCTTTTGCCAGTATAGTAATCCATTAGAATCGAAATGTTGACCAAAATTTCCCCAAATAGTGATTAATGATCTCGTAAACTTAACGTAGTTTTCCCTCCAGTATTTTGGGAAACCTTTTTTTAATCCGGTTAAAAAATGTATGTATTGAACCGTTACTTCCCGACCTTCCCGTCAAATTACTCACCGATGAACGATTATCAAATTTGGGTTCTGTACAAACGATAACAAACGGTTTCGGTCGCGGCTCAACGTTTTATAGCCAACTTGATCGCGGTTTTTTGTGGTAACGAGCGTATAAATTCTTCGTATAGATCGGCTTCGGTCAAGTATCACAACTTTTTCTTAGCGAAGAGTGGGTTTCCCATTTCGAAATTTTTTTGCATAACTGATTAATCAGCAATCGTTTTTCTTGATCCTCCTTATATTGTTCATGATTCTCCTTGATGTATTCCAATTTAACAGCTGAAAATATCCCACATATAATTTTAAAAAAATTTAAATTTAAAGTTTTTTCAAAAACCTTTAAACTTTAGAGGCCAAAGTAAATTGCAGTTTTGCGATCGAGGATATTGTTTTCAGACCCAGGTGAACTTGGGGGTTTGCAATACATCCCAGACCGCAAAGCCTTTGACCAAATCTTGCCTAAAAAACAGAAATTGTTTAGGATTAATCTTTATTTTTTTTAATTTAGTGGTTAAAAACCCCCAATGGATTGGTTCATTAAATCTTATTAGTAACCCAAATATGGGAACAGCCAGAGGCGGGCGGCGAAAAGAACATAAAATGGAAGGTAAGAAATAAATTATAAAACGTTGAAAAACTTACCGTTTTAAAAGTCTTCCGTGAAATCACAAACTGGGTAACATCTGTTAAAATTTTAAACATTAGATATGTTTCCACAGCTGTTTCGGTCAATGAGAGACGTGGGAATAAATGTTTTTTAATGGAAAAAACCGTTCGACATCTAGCGATGTTATATTTGCATATTTAAAATAATCATTGAAACAACTTAAAGCACCCCAAAGCACCTTTGTCTTAATATAAGAAAATCGGATTTTCTCTAAAACGCGTTCAAATTTTCGATTACACCCAATTTGTTTCGCCTTATACAGCACAACTGTGGTGAACAGCTTTTTAATTTGAAAAATCCACTAGGAATCGAAGCATTTTGGGGAAATTTTTTTATTCCCCCCGCTAGTCCGAAGTAATTGTTCGAATAGGTTTTTAACCCTTTTTAAACCGACTATCTTGAAATATTTCCCGGTTTTTTTTGATTGCCGCAGCTTCGTCGGGTTGAATTTTAAAACTACCTTCTTTACTTGATCAAAATATTTTCTGTAGTAAAACGCAGCCTGCAACCATGTTCCCCAACGTGTAACAATCGGCTATGGTGGTTCAGGTAAATCAGGACACAGTTTGTGAAATAGTCGGGTACGTTTCGGGGACTTTAGAAACACTGCTTTGTACTAGCAATCGATGCATTTACTAGTGGAAAACATATAGGAATCGTTTGTGCCGCAAGATTTAGAGTATGGATTTTACACGTTCATATAAAAAGTTACCACTGTGGTCTTTAAGAGATCGGCCCAAAGAGCGCATGTTTGCGGCACCATCACTCATAAACATCGCTTAGTTGAAACTTCAAATTTATTCAACGAGTTCAACACCACCTTTAAAATCTCATCGGCGTACAATTTGTAACTCTTTTTGGGAAACAAAGTGAAAGGGGGATGACGGTCGATGTGGTTCCATTGTACGTACCATTAACCACAGAATGTTTTTGACGATCTGTTGTTTCGTCCACACACAACCACAGTTTTATCTTTCAATTCCGTTTTCATTCTTTTTCTATATGTTCACGAGCAAATGGCACTACATTTCGTATCGATGTCCGACTAGGTAATTTGCAGTCCGCGTATTTATTCCAGAAGGAGACAAATGCTTCTTTGCCTAGTAAACGAAACGATAGATTACATAAAATAAGAGTAACACATAAATCAAATGTAATTTTTCTTGGTCTCGTATGCCACTTTTTGCAGAAGAATGCTGTTTGCTTTCAATGTGGCGTTGGCAATGGCTTCTGGACCAACACATTAAAGGGATTTTACAAACTAGACATTGAATTTTAGCCCCATTAAAAATTAAGTCCGGCATGTCCACTATAAAGTTTTTAACTGTGTCTACAATTGGTCGTTTTCACGACGTACCTAACTGCGACATTTTTAAGGCAAACATAAGCGTACAATTACGAAATAAGTTACGACAGCCTACATATACATAGAACTACTCGCATACAGCATCGATTTAGTACTGACGCTGTGAACGCGTGAAATAAATAATCACCGACTCCGCACCACATATCTACTACACTGATTTACCGCTGTTTGCCCAGACTATTTATTAGTCATATACGAGGTTTGTCATCAAATAGAATTTTGCACAATGACGGAGTATTTTATTTTTGTCAATTTCAAAGAATTAGAAACTAGGCTCCAATATACAGTCATATCTATCTGTTGTTAAAAATATGATTTTGAAGAACGAAAACTACTTTATTATGATTTTAAGAAACTAAAGGCGAAATTAAAAATACACAGTACATGCTCCCCAAATTTTTAAATTTGGAATATTATTTTTCTCGGGCAGAACATTTTATAAAGAACTTTTTTTTAAAATTAATAATGTTTTATATGAAACTCAGAATACTTGTATTTGCGCTGCCATACCAAAATTTACTTGTCTTCAAACATAACTTTTTAAACAGACCGTCAATAAAAAAACATCCATAAATAAATAAAAAACGAAACCACACTTTCCACATTTCTTGAAGAAAGGGGAATTATTTGTAAGAAAACTTTTTTGTTTAAAGATATACTTAAAATTTAGAATGGTTGAGTGAACTTTAACATCCAAAAGGGGGGTTCACTAGGGAATCGTTAAATATGTAGGTGAAAGTTTCGAAAACAAATAACCCTAAGTTTCAAAATCTACAATCAATAGTTAAAAGAGTTTCCATGAAGTTTATCAAAATTATCGACAACCCTTCTTTAAAAAAAAATATTAGTTTTGAAAGCAACAAAATTTTTCACCATCTACTAGCCCTTTTGAAATTTGAACTTCAAATTAAACTACATTAACAAACCCTTGTGCCAATGGAGTAACTTATAGTAATGTACTGGAAGACACCGCCATGTTGCAGCTGAAAGAATAATATCGCCAGTTGTACTGATACTTTTAACAAATTTGATATCCTCGGTAACGGATCCAGTCACAACAATTTTTATCGGTTTCCAAAAAAAAAAAAGGAAACCCCCAACAAACCGAATCTTAAAGTTCAATTATGTTAATTTCCGTCTTGTAAACCCCCCAATACCTCTTGCATATACATCGCGAAAACAATTATTTGATGAATCATTCTCTTTCTTTCGGTCACATATTAACACCTATCACCCCATCGCAAGTAAATTTTATAACATCCCGCCGTAAAAATTTCGATTTCTATGATGGCACCGAATACGTATTTAAACAAATGGTTAAGAAGTTTGTACCGCCTTTCCCCCCTTATTAATTTCGCATAAAAAATAACACCAGAAACTTCAAGAAAAAGATCACTACAAAAGATTTTGAGTTTCTTTACTTTTCGACTTCAGAATTTGATCCGGCAAAAAAATTGAAACACTTAAAACTTTTTGATTAAATTTTCTAACTTTTCAAAAATTTTCCGTCCATCACTAATAAAAGTAACACTGGTGGTGTATGCTTACATCTCAACGAATTTTAAGTCTTCACTTTTTCAATTTGCAACCAAAGTAAGGTATTTTACAAATGATTTTACAAAATTTTTTATTAGACGCTGTAAATTTCTAATCCGTTTACCTTTCGGAACCAAAATTTGCGCTTTTTAGAAATTGAAAATTATATTGACACTTTTGAATGATAAAATTTGGTTTCAATAAAAAACCACTCATAAATAATAATCAGGTTTGGGATTATTAATAATGCATTAAAATTAAATGTAAGATATTGTTTATATGCAAGTTTTTCCCCAAAAATTTTTAAAATTGTACATCATATATATCATAGGGAAAGAAAATAAGAATATCTAGCACTTACAACTTGAAATTTTCTAACGCCTTAGTATGTTATATTGGTTCATATTCTAAGTTGAAATAGCGGCACTTCTGAGACTGCTGAGATGTGATTAAGAAATAGAAAGCAAGAGATTAATTATCGATCCGTTTTCCCTATTCTTCAGATAGTAAACCCAGGTGAAGGAATAGACTCCACACAAGCAAAGTCAAAACTAATGGAATTGTGAATGCAGTAAATAGAGTGAGTAACCGCGCTGTGATCTGGGGAAGGGAGGAGGCCCACTAAATCGACGGAATGTCAAAGCAGGGGAACTAGCCCGAATAGGCACGTCAATTGCTAAAAAACCCCAAAAAGGAAAAGAAATTCGACGAGGGAAAAAATATTCCAGGTTAGAGAAAAAAGGAATCACCTAATTGAAAAAGGGGAATAAAATCATTGCTAAAGACTAAAAAACAAAATTGTTTTTATTTAAAATCCGACAAGGGTAACACTGAGTCATTTTAGACAAAGAAGATTATTTTATGAGTCAACACCACTTTGTCACAAAGTTCTTATTCAAAATTATAAAAAAACCTTTGTCTAAAATGATTACAGAAACCAAAAAGACCATGTTAGAATGTAAGGCTGTCATTAGCGACAATTTAAGATTTAGACTAACGGTATCAAACCCGATCCCGATGTATTGTTTACCTAAAAAAAAGCCAAAAAAGCAAAAACCCCCTTTTTTTTTTGAATACCAGTCCAACTTACTTCCCTCGGTGTTATTGAAAAATTGAACCAGTTACCAAATTTGATTTGGCTATTAAAAATTTTTAAATTCATTAAAAAAAACAAGGACATTGAGTTTACTGAAAAAGAAATTTTAGTATCGTTTGACGTAAGTTCATTTTTCCCCTATGAGGATTTAATTTGGGAAAAAGAAACATTTTTTGTTAATCCCAAAGGGATAGAGAAAATTACTAGCTTCATTTTTTTGACAAAATTTTGATGAAAAAAAACTTTTTCCAAATTAAAAACACTTTTTATCAACAAACGGAAGGAACAGCAATGGGTAAAGTTATCTCCGTTTATGGCTAACCTCTTTTTTAAATTTGAAACTGACCTGAAGAATACTTTCGCTTTTTTCCCCTCGGTTTTGGGATCGATAGTCGATGACATTTTTTGCATCTTTGACATCAGAAAATGTTCAATAACGATTTTATAGAACAACTTAACTCAAAATTTCCTCTATCAAATTTACCCAAGAAGAAGAAAAAGAAACAGGATTCCTTTCCTCGAAAGTTAGAAAAGAAAAAAAATAAGTTAGAAATAGACGTATAGGAAACCTACTAGTAATAATAGATTATCTTAAGGATTCAACACTCATATGAACACAAACTTTTGGCTATTCTTTTTGTTTCCCCTTACTAATTTTCCTTTAACGAAAGATAGATATCAAAATGAACTAAAAAAAATCATCAATATTTCAACTTTAAGGGTTTCAAGATGTCGTCTATAATATATTAGGGAAAAAAGAATAGATTAAAATTAAAAAGTAACACATTAGAACGCATTGACGGCCGTAATAATAAGAAATATGTTAAATTACCCTTTTATCCGTGTTTCACCAAGGGTCTTCAAAAAAACTTTTCTAAGATTGACCCAAAATTGTTTTTCTTCGAGCAATAACCTTAAAACCTTTTTGGGAAAATTTCCAAAAACCCAGGGGTAACATGGGTAAAACAGGGAAATTTTCAAAATTTCATGTAAAGATTTGGGTCAAGGTATACAGACAAAAAAATCAATCAAAATTATACAAAAAACATTTGGCTCATCTCAAATTCAGAAGGTTTGGGTAAAATGGGGTTTCCCTACATTTTGAAAATAACCAAATGTTGTAAAAAAAGTTAATTAAAAACGTAAGGAGTACTTCTCAATTAAATTGTTATGAAGGATGGGAAAATTTTCAAAAACAAAAATATTAATGAATTCAGATTTAGGACCACTAAATTCCAGCCTTTATCCTTTGTTACATCATGTTTAATCATTTATAATTGTAATTTTAACCATTTCAATGAACCGCTTCATTGTAATCTAGGATTTATTAACTGTCATTCGGCTCATTTACCTTTAGGCTATTTATAGTCCGGGAATGAAGGGTATTAAATTTTTCGATTTTAAATTTACATATTGCATAATTTTTTTTTTTCCCTTTTTAAAGGGTTAGCATTAGCTTGTTAGTTCAGTCTTGTGCTGATGATGATAGCTTGGCTATCGAAACGTGCGTCCAGTACGAATTAAGTGTTGTGGTAAGGGTTTTAGTGAACTGTTTTAGAGACAGGCTAAACAATATCTAATTGGATGCAGGAATAAATTTACAGTGACCATAGGAAATCAGAAACTCGTTAAAACAATAGTAGGTTTATAACAGGCACTATATGTTCAAAAAGATGGGGCAACCTGCCCTTTTGGGGGAAACAACATGCCAGTTGTGTAATATCCTAAGGCCAAAACCTACGCAGATGGATTACTTACAAGGCTCGAGATCTAGTAAAAAGAAGACAAAGATAACGTAGATGATCTAGCAACTGAGGAATCGCAATAGATCGGAAAACGCGAAAGATGATCGAAAATTTGTGTTGTCACATCCTCCTTACAGTCCCGACCTCGCACCGTCCGATTTTCATCTGTTTGAAGACAACAAGGCGGTCAAACAAGCTATACACAAGTGGCTCGGATACGAAGGTCAAGAATTCTTCGGCACTGGAATTAGAAAGTTCACAAGGCGATGGGAGAAGTGCCTAAATGTTAGTGGAGACTACATTGAAAAGTAGTGTAAATTTCATTGTCATTGAATTAATTGTTTTTTTTTTCTACAGCCATTTGTCTCGTTAATTATTGAATGTCCCTCGTAATCTAATTTAGTAAGTAATATAATGTATATAATGTTAGTCCTGGCTGTTGGAATAATTGGCTTGTCCTACTATACAGTCGAGAAAGAAGTAGGTTTACTTTTTACAATATCCTATAAGAAATAACCCCATCTATAAATTCCACACTTAATGTTCTTCGTCTTTCAGCGAGAGATACGAAGCCCCGTGTCTTTCTAACAATTGATTGTAGTCAATACCACGCTTTGGATAGACTATCACATTTATATGTTAAGAATTTTAAGAATTTGCGCTAAATCAGTTCGACCGAATTGATTTGTACCTCATACAATGGATACCATGTCAAATAATAATGATAATTAAATCCATATATAGTTATTCACTTTCTTATTGTTACCCAAACAAGATATAAGTTGGTACTACTGTCAATAATAGATGCATATATAGTAAGATATAAAAATTAACGATACGTGTGTAATGTTATGTTAATGTTGTTGTTTTTGTTAATTTAATTCTTTCGTTAGAAAACCTAGTGTTTTTGTAAGCCATAATCAAAGTAAGGAACATACCATATTACAATTTTCATTAATTTTTTTTCAACAATTTAATCAAAAAACGTCACTTCTTTGCGATGGGGCACTCTGTATATGACAATTCATCAGTAGCGGTGGGTGATGACGTAAACGAAGGGGGAAGCGATTCGATTCCTCGTATAATTTCCTTGTATATTGCGTACATTTTACTATGCAACGGAAACACACGAGGAAACGAATCGTTGTCCGCGCCTCCCGGTTACGTCATCACTAGAGTTGACATTTGCAATAAAGGATATATTCGCCAATTTCTTGACGTAATACAATCGAATATGTCCTTTATTGCCGGAACTACCAACTTAAATCAACCGCGAAATGTAAAAAATAACTCAGTCATCATCCAGGGCTACTGCAGTTCGTGGTATTTGAAGTGAATATCTTGAACTGGTGTTGGTTCACAGTAAGCATAAAATGTTCCACGGTTACTCGGGTTGTAGCGCTCCAACGTATGTTACTTAACTAATCGAAAACCGCCCTAGATAGAAGTACGTGAACGGCAGCAGTAAAAAGTCCTGCCTAAAGTTTCGTTTCCAGCCACCAGTTTCTATAATAACTAAAACCATGTAAGATCAGAACAGAGGATGATAGGAAACAAATAGCACATAATACATACAAGAGCCATCTAGTAGAATTCTGATATAACCGGTAGCGCCAAAATTTAAAATCTGATAATTTAAATATTGGCGGTTTTTAGAGTGGCGCCTTTATTCTGGTGTATGAACTATAAAAAGTATTTGACCTTGGTCATTTAAGGGAAACCCCCGTGACTAAAACCTATTTTTTTTAAGAAAATACTTATCAGATGGCGCTACGTGTTGCTCTAGTCATATTAAAAGAAAAGTAATATTTATAGATTTGTTCCCCCGGGCTGCACTTTTTTCTCGGTGTAGTGTGAAATGACGTCACTGGAGTGGTCAGTGCAGGTAATAGGTGTATCGTTGTGCCTAACGAACGTATATTTTTACGCTGGTTACTCGGCGTAGTTAGTGTAGGCCGAGCGAACAAAGCTGATGATATACGTTATTTTTTGCACTTCCATAGACGCGCGATGCAATACGTTTTCTGGTTTTAGAATCTGTAGGTACTTATACAAAATATTAATCAACGAAGCTTCAAATATATAGAAATAGAATTCGAGTTCATTCAGAACGATGTGCCACCTACTATCTATGCAATATTGAATTGTGCACTCTTATTTCTTACCGATAAGCACGAACGCACGGCTATGCTAGCGATGACGTGTTCAATATAATACCAGGGAAGAATCCCTGTTGTCTTGATTTGCGTCGAAGTGACGGGTGAGATCATCTGACCGACCTTGACGAATTTGAATGCTGTGAAAATTTTAAAAGCTGTCATTGTTTGGCACTAAAAGACTCCATCTAGTGAAAACGGCCACATTAGTTTGTGTCATTATTTCTCTTAGAGTTCTACAGATGGCAGGCAAATATTTTTATCTATTTTTGTAAAAAAAAAAACCTTATTTTGGATATTTCATGCAATCACAAAAATTTTTTTAAAAATTTTTACTACTTCTTATAACGTATATTTTCGTAGTTATTGAAATTGTAATTTTTTTTTTTGAAATTTGTAAAACAAAATTCATATTTCAATACAAATTAAGCCTACATATTAGTAGTTCTAAATATTTACTATTCTACCAGTTTATTGATAAAAAAAAAAAATTTTTTTCAACTCTGGATGATAAACCATTCAAGACATTCTAACAATAATAACTGAATTACGCATTTTTAGAAGAAAATTTTAAAAACCGAAAACGGGATAGTTTCGATAAAATATCATTAAACAAAATTGTTCATTTTATAATTCTCAATCCTCTCTGCAAGCTTGGCAGTATCTTTCAAAGCCACCCTGTATCTATGCTATACAGGGTGTTTGAGAATAACCTGTGCGTATTTAACCCACGTATAGTACTCATTATAAGAAACAAAAAATCCTAACTAATAGTAGCTGAATCACGCATTTTTAGCAAGAAAAACTTGAAAATCTCGAAAACGGGACAGCTTTCGATAAAATATCATTAAACAAAATTGTTCATTTTATAATTCTCAATCTTCTCTGCAAGTTTGGCGGCAACTTTCAAAGCCACCCTGTATCTATGCTATACAGGGTGTTTGAGAATAATCTGTGCGTATTCAACCCACGTATAGTGCTCATTATAAGAAACAAAAAACCGTAATTAATAATAACTGAATCACGCATTTTTAGCAAGAAAAACTTGAAAATCTCGAAAACGGGACAGCTTTCGATAAAATATCATTAAACAAAATTGTTCATTTTATAATTCTCTATACCCTCTGCAAGTTTGGCGGCGTCTTTCAAAGTCACCCTGTATCTATGCTATACAGGGTGTTTCAGAATAACCTGTGCGTATTTAACCCACGTATAGTACTCAATATAAGAAACAAAAAATCCTAACTAATAATAGCTGAATTACGCATTTTTAGCAAGAAAACTTGAAAAGAAAAAGGGAAGTTTGATAAAATATCATTAAACAAAATTGTTCATTTTATAATTTCATACCCTCTGCAAGTT